>AP027104.1:64060494-64660494 GCA_028142955.1 Pinctada fucata
TCCTTTGTTTGTTTTTTCTTTGATTAAAACATTTACATTATTTTAGCAAACTTGAAAATGTAAATGATATGAATTGTGGTGTAGAAAACACGAGACTACCCCCACCTGGGATCGAACTCGCAACCTTCAGATGTCAAGTCTGACGCTCTACTGAGTGAGCCAAAGAGACGTCCCACTGGCCCAGTCTAGTACAAGCACCAGTTTACTACACTACTCTCCCCTTTCCAATTTGGGCCTCCCTGCCCCTCCTCGACAACCTTCCAACCCACCACCTCTCAGTGGGCTTTACGTTGGGTGCCATTGTAGAAAACACGAGACTACCCCCACCTGGGATCGAACTCGCAACCTTCTGATGTCAAGTCTGACACTCTACCGAGTGAGCCAAAAAACGTCCCACTGGCCCAGTCTAGTACAAGCGCCAGTTACTACAGTGGCATACAGGGCTCACATTATTTGTGGATCTAAAAATTTGGGAAAAGGGGGGATGGTCCACAGGGGTGAGGTATCATTGCTTGGTCACTAACCCTTTCTATGCAAACCCTTTCTTCTATATGTCTATATTAAAAACCCATGCAATCTAGTTCCTCAACTTATGAAATCTCTTTCATGGATGATGGATAGGCATTTGAACACTATAAAGACCCATTGCTTATTTGGAAAAGTCAACAGAGTGGGCCAAAATTCAGGCATATTATCTAAATACATAAAATCGAGTGAATAAGGTACGTACTCGGTTATTATGATTAACCTACATTTCTCTAGCGGTTGTCGACAGTCCATGCTAACTTCTTGCAGCGTGAACGTCATTATCAATAGACTCAATATTACAATGAATTCTTGATGTTGTTCTTATAATTATTTTTCTCTTACGCTGTTTACATACAATAAACAGACGTATACAGGGTATTACTATTAGATTTACATGTATATCAAAAGTTACGAGAAAATTAGATCTATCAAATTGTGTACATCTTATCAAAATTTGTGTAAAAGATGAAGTTAAAAAAATTCTGACGTTCTGATTTTTGAAGCATATGATTCCAAAGTTGTGACAATACTGAATAGCAAACATGGCTCAGCAGTGAGTCAATTTACTATATTAAGTTTTAACATAATAATTTTTAAACATACACTAAAGTTCATGCATTTGTCTATATTGAGGTAAGGCAAGTGTGTTTTGTGGTAGGGCAAGAGCTTTTCATAGTCCAACCTGTCCATGGGCGAGTACCTGAAAAATCTGTCAGCCCCTGCTTACATGTATGTACGTTGGGTACACAAAATATAAGATTGGAAACTTTGAATGATAAGGACATAAATTATAATCCTTAAGCTGCAGGGTCTGTTCTTGAAGTAACCACTATAGTTCTAGGGAAATCCAGCTGTTTTCGATCTGGTTTTCTTGTCAGCCATTTAATGACTTGCAAGATGATGTTGAAGAAGTTCTCAATGTACTTCAATTAACTTTGGATGTAGTTATTTTTTTTTCTCTTGCAGCCTAACTATGATGTTCAAGTGAAAATAGAATTAGGACACAGAGCTACTGTCAAGAAAGTGCCCAGTCCAGAAGGCTTCACCCATGACTGGACAGTGTACGTCCGAGGACCAGAGGGCTGCAATATTGCCAACTTTGTAGAAAAAGTAGTGTTTAATCTTCATCACAGTTTTGCTAGTCCTAAAAGAGGTATGATATGTTTTTGAAAGTTTAAAGATTAAAACTCAAGAAATTGTCCATTTTATATTGCCTAAAGAATTACATGTAACCAGAGATCAACAATGATTTATACACTTGGTGTTGTCAGAAACATTAGTATCAACCTTGTGTCAGCTTTTATGATACCATATACTGGTACATGTAATTTCAAAACCACCTCCAAGATCCAACAGTACTTACCCATGGTCAGGAATTTCACTCCTTGTCAATATTCATATTTTCAGAGCTATACAAGCCACCTTATGCTGTATCAGAATCGGGTTATGCTGGGTTTGAACTTCCGATCGACATTCACTTTAAGAACAAAGAGGAACCAAAAAAGCTGAGGTTTAAGTATGACTTGTTCTTGAAGTTGGAGGACAGTCCACCAGTCAATCACATTCGATGTGAAAAACTAACATTCCGAAATCCGACAGAGGAATTCAAAAAGAAGCTGATTAAAGCTGGTGGGGTAAGTTTATTATAACCCTGGCAAACTACTGGGTAGTTAGTAGTGTTGTAACGATTATCGCCGACATCGGCGACATCATCGCTAATACCCTTCGATTTCGATTAATCGATTATGTTTTCAAGAATCGATTATAATCGGAAATATACAACTTAGAAAAGAATGGCATAGTTCTCGTTCGAATACGCGTATGACAAGTACGAATAAAACGAAAGTAGATTGACGATCGTTACCACGAGTTAAAGTAACGGTCGTAGCGTAAATAATTCGAAAAGAATACACTTTCTAAGGCATACAATGGGTGGAATTAGGATTCTCATTGAATTGAATAGTAATGACAAGTACTCCAATAGAAAACTTCAACGTCAGATGCGATACGTCAATATCTACTGTACTCGTATAGAAAAAAAAACCCCCAACTTTTACGCCGAACTCCAGAGCTTTGTAAGAAGGACAAGGCCAGGTCAGTGATGTTTATAGTACTGTTAGCCTAAACTCCATGAAGATATTGTTTGATTCCACGTTGAATGAGCAAAACCCTTACTCTTGGGTCGAATGGAACCCCCCCCCCCCCAACTCTGCATCTGCCGTTTAAAGTTGCCGACTATTAGTATTACAATCACATATTTGTTTTGGCTCCATTACTGCTGTGATCTTGACAAAATATTTCATTTACTAGACAGGATTTTATCATTCTGTGGTTGGACTTCTCTCTAGACATTTTATTATGTATATTAGCATAAAATTTAGTGAAGTTTTATCATTACTTGTCATATTCTTTTCTGTAAAAGCAAGTAAAATTTATTTCCGATTAAATCGAAATAATCGATTAAAATCCTCTCCGATTATAAACCGATAATCGATTATGAAATTTGTCCGATTATACAACACTAGTAGTTAGTAATTAGCTGAGGGGGAGGGGGGGGGGGGGGGTTGTTGCTGCATAGGAATCTCCATGTCTGTATAGCAATTTGTCCATACGACAACTTCCTTTATTCCTGTATACATTTGAACGATATTTCATTTAACAGGATGTGAGAGAGTGTTATGACTTTTAACATCTTTAACCTAGATGCAAAATGATAAACCTTGCAATAGTAATACTGATACATGTACTACATACATGTACATTTACTTAAATTGAAAATCGGAAAAGTAATTGTCAAAGAGCGTACAAAACCAGGCAGAAACTGAAAATCATTCAGATAAATCTAAAGAAACAGTTTTCTGTAAGTGAACAGAAGTGAATTCCAGTAAGGGAGTAAGGTTAGGCACCTAGGAAGAGTATTCATCTCAAGCCTGCATGTCTCACATCCACTTATCTCGTAGAAGGAATAAAAAACATTATAAGTATTAAAGGAACAATCAACATATCCATTCAGTTACTGAGGTTAATGTATTTGATAGCAAAAATAGAAAGACAAAAGATCAAGGTCACAGGAAAAAAGTAAAGGTTTCTCATTGGCAAACATATTAATGAGTGACCATTTAATTGCTGCATGGAGTCTATTAAACAAGACAAGAACCATAAGAGGATGCATTGACAAAAATCCACTTGGTGCCACTTGTTGATGTTTACATTTATGTTTACTGCACAATTCTACCTGTATATTAGATATGTATAACAAGGTACATGTACTGTACTTGGAATGAGCCATACAGGCTTGCAGTATCGATATTGTAATCTTAATCTCAAATATTTATTTCATTTGATAGCTTTTGCTAAGTTTTTAAAATGCACAAAGTTTTATGTATTACATCCTGATGTAGATAATGTATATCCTTGCATTTACTTCCTGAATATTTTTTGACATTATTTCCTTGTACGTTTTCAGATAATAGTAACTCCACATGGTGAGAATGGAGGTCAGTTCACAGAGTTATTTGGTACTCCTATCACAGCTGATGTTGCTAAGAAACCCAAACAGCATGTTTCATCTAAGGTATTTAAAAACTGTTAACATTATTCTTACAAACTATGATTAAAAAATTATCAAAATTGGTAACTATTATCACATGTTTATGATCCTAGCATTTGCTGTACAAGTTTTTCTTATACCCTTATAGCAATGTTGCAGGGATAAAGTTAAGGCACTGTTTGTATTTTTATGCAGAAGTATGAACATGATGAAAGTATGTCTTAATTCTCTCAAAGGTGTACTTTTTTTTGTACTTCTCAGTTGAAATTTTTGTCCCCCGCTTTCGCGAAAGCGCGGGGACATTAAAACCGGTTCGTCCGTCCATCTGTCCGTCAGTCACAAAAACTTTAACCTTGTGCATAACTTTTGAATTGTAAGTGATAGGGCTTTGATATTTCACATGTGTATTCCTTGTGACAAGACCTTTCCATGGATACCAAAATTTTTGACCTTGTGACCTTGACCTTGGACTTCGACCTACTTATTAAAAACTTTAACCTTGATCATAACTTTTGAATGGAAAGTGATAGGGCTTTGATATTTCACATGTGTATTTCTTGTGACAAGACCTTTCCATGGATACCAAAATTTTTGACCTTGTGACCATGACCTTGGACTTCGACCTACTTATTAAAAACTTTAACCTTGTGCATAACTTTTGAATTGTAAGTGATAGGGCTTTGATATTTCACATGTGTATTCCTTGTGACAAGACCTTTCCATGGATACCAAAATTTTTGACCTTGTGACCATGACCTTGGACTTTGACCTACTTATTAAAAACTTTAACCTTGACCATAACTTTTGAATGGAAAGTGATAGGGCTTTGATATTTCACATGTGTATTCCTTGTGACAAGACCTTTGCATGGATACCAAAATTTTTGACCTTGTGACCTTGACCTTTGTGTTCGACCTACTTATTAAAAACTTTAACCTTGACCATAACTTTTGAATGGAAAGTGATAGGGCTTTGATATTTCACATGTGTATTCCTTGTGACAAGACCTTTGCATGGATACCAAAATTTTTGACCTTGTGACCTTGACCTTTGAGTTCGACCTACTTATTAAAAACTTTAACCTTGACCATACCTTTTGAATGGAAAGTGATAGGGCTTTGATATTTTACATGTGTATTCCTTGTGACAAGACCTTTGCATGGATACCAAAATTTTTGACCTTGTGACCTTGACATTTGAGTTCGACCTACTTTTCAAAAAAACTATAACCTTGTCCATAACTTTTTAATGGAAAATGATAGGGCTTTCACATTTCACATGTGTATTCCTTGTGATGAGACCTTTCTGTTCGTAACAACATTCTGACCTTGTGACCTTGTCCATGGAGGTTGACCCACATTTAAAAACTTCAACCTCAACCATAAGTTTTTGATGGTAATTTAAATCATAGGTCTTAAATATTTCACATGTGCATACCTTTTCATAAGCCCTGTCCCTTGGAAACAAAACAAAAGTTTGGACCTTTTGACCTTTTCTTGGAGTTAATCTTTCATATTTAGAATGTTGATAATATATGAGATATATTATTAAAACTTAAGAATGGGGGGATGTCTGTAAGCATTTCTTTACAGACAAACACCCAAAAGCGGGGGACCACAATTCCTTGAATTTGATTTTTAGCTCTACTGGTCTCAGACCAGTCGAGCTTATGCGATCACCCTTTGTCCGGCGTCCGTCCGTCTGTCTGTCTGTCCGTCTGTCCGTAAACAATTCTTGTCCGGACAACTCCTCTGAAACTGTAAGAGATAGAAAGTTAATTCTTTTTGCATTTTACTTGAACCATGGTCTAGTTGTGCACCTGACATTTAGTTTCAGTCCCTGACCCCCAGGGTCTTGGAAAATGGGTGTGGTCATTAAATTCTATGTAATCTTGTCCGGACAACTCCTCTGAAACTGTTAGAGATAGAAAGTTAATTCTTTTTGCATTTTACTTGGTCCATGGTCTAGTTGTGCACCTGACATTTAGTTTCAGTCCCTGACCCCCAGGGTCTTATAAAATGGGCGTGGTCATTAAATTCTATGTAATCTTGTGCTCGCAACTCCTCTGACACTATAAATGATGGAGACTTAATTCTTTTTGCAATATGATGGGTCTGTGGTCTTGTTGTGCACCTGATATTTTGTTTGAGCCCCTGACCCCCAGGGTCTTAGAAAATGGGTGTGGTCATTTTTTCCTATATAACTCTATGTAATCTTGTGCTCGCAACTCCTCTGACACTATAAATGATGGAGACTTAATTCTTTTTGCAATATGATGGGTCTGTGATCTTGTTGTGCACCTGATATTTTGTTTGAGCCCCAGATCCCCAGGGTCTTAGAAATGGGTGTGGTCATTTTCTCCAATATAACTCTATGTAATCTTGTGTTCGCAACTCCTCTGATTTTATAAATGATGGAGACTTAATTCTTTTTGCAATATGATGGGTCTGTAGTCTAATTGTGCACCTGATGTTTTGTTTGAGCCCCTGACCCCCAGGGTCTTAGAAATGGGTGTGGTCATTTTCTCCTATATAACTCTATATAATCTGTGCTCGCAACTCCTCTGACAATATAAATGAGGGAGACTTAATTCTTTTTGCAGTATGATGGGTCTGTGATCTTTTTGTGTACCTGATATTTTGTTTGAGCCCCTGACCCCCAGGGTCTTAGAAATAGGTGTGGTCATTTTCTCCTATATAACTCTATATAATCTGTGCTCGCAACTCCTCTGACAATATAAATGAGGGAGACTTAATTCTTTTTGCAGTATGATGGGTCTGTGATCTTGTTGTGCACCTGATATTTTGTTTGAGCCCCTGACCCCCAGGGTCTTAGAAATGGGTGTGGTCATTTTCTCCTATACAACTCTATGTAATCTTGTGCTCGCAACTCCTCTGACACTATAAATGATGGAGACTTAATTCTTTTTGCAATGTGATGGGTCTGTGGTCTGGTTGTGCTGATATTTTGTTTGAGCCCCTGACCCCCAGGGTCATAGAAATGGGTGTGGTCATTTTCTCCTATATGTAATCTTGTGCTCACAACTCCTCTGTTTAAATTCTTATTGCAATATTATGGGTCTCTGGTCTAGTTGTGCACCTGTTATTATGTTTTGGCCCCTGACCCTTAGGGTCTCAGAAATGGGTGTGGTCATTTTTTCCTATATAAGTAAATGTAATCTTGTGCTTGCAACTCCTCTGACACTATAAATGATGTAGAATTAATTCTTTTTGCAATGATTGGTCTGTGGCATAGATGTGCACCTGATATTTTGTTTTAGCCTTATACCCCCAGGGTCTTTGAAAATGGGTGTGGTAATTTTTCCTATATAGTTGTGCTCTCTTTTCGTTTAAAGCTATTTATGATGGGGAGTTAATTCTTTATCCAAGTCTTGATGTGTCATTGGTAGTTCATTTGAGCTAGCAGTCCTTAGCCCCTAGGATCTTGGAAATTGGGTGTGACATTCTTTTTAGAAATACTTTATCTCGGATATTATGAATTATATGAGTGCTATTATAGTTGCAGTATAATGGGTATGTAGTTTTGTCATGCTACTTATAATTTGTTAGAGTGCCTGCTCCCTATGGTCTTGGTTTAAAAAAAAGAAAAGAAAGGAACTTGATGTTTTAGAAAAAACAACCAGGAGAGCTACAGTCTCGTCAGAGACTTCTGGTTTAACATAATTTTCTTTATTGTATGGTAGTAGTGAAATGATAGGTTGTCTCATGCTAAGATATGTTTTGCATTGGTTTGATGCATGCTGAATGAACATTTAACTTTCTGGAATGAAACAAATTTAAATTCAGAGGTATTGCATACAGGGAAATTTTACCCTATTGGCCTTATGACAAGAGGGTAAATACAAAAAAATGTATAATAGAACATGCATGATTATATAATCAGGGAAATTTTTAAGTCAAGACTGAATGATTCATGCCCTGTTCACATGAATGCACATTAAATCTAATTCGCATAAGATTTGATGTGCATTATTTTAATGCGAATTAGATTCGCGCTGCGATCACATGACAAATTCTAATGTACATTAGATTTTAGTACATTTGCACTATTAATCATATAGTTTTTCATTCAGAAAAGGATAGAATTTATGCCAACTAGTCTCTCATATTTTCTTTCCCTCTTCGTAAGATAAGTTTCCAGCAAGGCTCAAGAATAGCATTATAGCATGATGTCATTATTTGATAAAATTGCGTCATAGTACAACGTTACTTTACATGTACGTAAGTCAAGAGAGGCTGCAGTGCACATGGTTAATGAAATCGTGTGTTTTAGTCTCTTATTCAGTGGTTCAAGGTCAAATTGTGGTTAAAAGTGTCAAGTTGTGGTGTATACGTTCTGAAAATTCAAATACATCATATAGGCATGCGCCATATTTAATGCAAATTGGATTCACTTTGCATTCACATTACAAAATCTAATGTGCATTAAATTTAATGCAAATTAAAGTAATGATCATTAGATTCTCCGTGTGAACGCAACAAAAAATCTGATGCAAATTAAATTTCATTTAATGTGCATTAAACCCTACATGTACCTGTGAACAGGGAATCAGTTTTGTGTTTGTAAAGGGCAAAATTATGACTGGATGAACTCAAAGCTGTACATGATGTAGTACATATAACTAAAATGTAGGAGCTGTACATAGTAACTAGGAGTAAAGGGCTGTACATAGTAACTAGGAGTAAAGGGCAAAATTATGACTGGATGAACTCAAAGCTGTACATGATGTAGTACATATAACTAAAATGTAGGAGCTGTACATAGTAACTAGGAGCAACCATGTCAGACATTGGTCTTTGATCTATACTTATAATATGTATAGGTGGTAGGACTTTTAAGGATATATATTGTTGGTGTATAGAAATTTAAGATGTATACCGAGCTATCATTTTAAATACTTAAAAGTACTATTGATTTTCTTTATATACAATGTAGATTACTTTACTCAATTGAAAATTAATTTTTTTTTCACTTTTATTAACAAGATTTTTCTGATTAAATAATGAAACTACTTTATGACATGGATATGTATTGAAAAAAGTCTATGCTTATTTTTGCAAAGTATATCTCATCCTCCACTTTACTTATTTAATATTATTACAGGACAAAAGCAAGGATCGGCCTTCCTCCTCCTCCAAGTCAGCCAGCATAAAGCATAGCTCTAATGGTATGACAAGCCAGAAGGCTCCAGAGACCTACCCCAAGGACACTGCTACAAAAGACTCCACCCCCAAGGAAGTAGTCCCTGTCAAAGAAGCAAAAGTCAAAGAACATAAAAACTATGAGGATAGAAAGGAGAAAAAATCTTCCAAAGAATTGTCTTCTTCTAGTAGTTCGAAGAGAAGTGTCGAATCTGCAAATCTCGATTTAAATGTGTCCAAAAGTTCTAAACAACGAAGTTCATCAGTATCATCCAATTCCGATATCAAGCCGAAGGAGAAGCATTCCTCTTCAGAGAAAGCGTCAGATAAATACAAACACTCTAAAGAGCATGATTCAAGCAAAGTTAAATCGTCGGAATCATCATCGGCTAATAGTGGGAAGTCAGAACATGATAGGAAAGAAAAGCATCGATCGAAGCATAAATCTGACTCGAAAAAAGATAAATATAAATCAGAGAAAAAAGATGAAATTTCTAAAGAATTGCATAAAGGGGAGCCTAGAATTGATAAAATAGAAAATACAAAGTCCAGTAATGATGAGAGGAAAAAGAGAGACAAGTCTGATAGTGGTACTCACGGCACTCAAAAAAGTGAGAAGAGTGAAAAATACAAATCACATCAAGATTTAAAACCAAAGGAATCCTCTCATTCCTCAAAATCTCAACATAAATCCTCAGACAGTGACAAATCTATGAAACGTTTAAGTAATTCCACGCCAGAATCAATGTCATTACCGAAGAAAGCAAAACTGGGAGACTTCAGGGTGACCAGTAGCGATGAATCTAGTGATAATTCAGATGATGAACATGAAGAAATGGTGAAAAGCATAATACAGGATCTAGACAGCCATGATGAGGATGATGATGTAGATGAAGAAGAAATGGATGATGATGGTGATGAAAAAGTCAGTGATGAAGAGGATGAAATAGGGAGGAGTCCAGACGTTAACATGGAGTATAGGCCTGCGCCAGTACAGTCCAGTAGGAGTGCCCTAGATAGATTGATGGATCAGTTCTCTGATGACGAGGAAGATGAGGACAATGTCCTCGATCCAAATCTTCCTCCTTTGTCGTCGCCTCTACAAAATCCTTCACCAGCATCGTCAGTCCCAAGCCTTAAAGAATCTCCAGCATCTCATAGAAGCTCAGCATCCTCATCATCCAGACATCCCAAAACATCTCATTATTCTCCATCTAGTCTGTCCCAAAAAAGTACCTCCTCAGTCCATGATCAACCTACATCTCGTAAAAGTTCATCCACGGTCCACGATCAACCTTCTTATCATAAAAATTCATCATCGACAGCAGCTTATGATCAGCCTACATCTCATAAAAATTCATCATCGGCCAATGATCAACTTGCTTCTCGTAATTTGTCATCCTCAGCACATGATCAACCTTCATCTCATAAAAGTTCCAAATCAAAGCATGATAAAGAGAAACGAAGACATTCCAAAGACGTGACGGCAAGAAGTGATGCTGTTAAAGGCACATCACATGATGTTGATGAAAATATTATGCCTCAAAGAGTAGAGGAGAAATTATCAACTGAGACTACAAGTATCAAAGAAAAATATGAAGAGTATTCTGTCAAGTCGTCAAAACAAGAAAATATTAAACAAAAAAATAAGGACTCAAAAGAGAAGGACAAAGCAGTGAAACAAATCAAAACTGACTGTAAAAATAGAAGGGAATCAGACTCAAAGCACAGAATAAAGCATGAGAAAGTGAATGAAGAAAAAGAGCCTAAAAGAGAGAAATTATCTGTGAAAAATGAACAAGATTATTATCATACTAGTCGTGACGATCAAATACAGAGTGTTGAAAAAGACAGCATGAAAATAGAAAAGAAAGGTTATGAAGCGGAAGTCAAACCGCCAGATATCTCATCACCGTATATAAAAAATGAAAAAGAATTTGAGAAGGACTACATGGCAATGAATGGTGTAGACAGGTGTGAGGAAATGGAAGAACTGAAGCATCTCGGCAAAGCACCTAATGGTGAAGATCTTTGTACTCTCATTACACTGTACCAAAAACTAGAATCTACACAAGACGTTATGTTGTTACAGAAGGTCATACAGGAGATACAGAAAACTGGCTTATATAAGATCAATGAGAGCTGTGAAACCTTCGATTTTGATCTGTGCGAGTTAGATAGCTCTACCGTGGAAATTCTTAAAAATTACCTTTGTGCATCATGAAGTACTAATTTATGTTAAGACTTGCCATATTTATTTTGTTATTTATTACGCCCATAGTGCAGGGCTGTTTATTATTCATTTTTTTGTCAAGTTATTTTAGCGATTTTAAATGAAAAATCTTCAACATGTCACTTGGAGATGTAATGTGCCCTCTCAAATTCTCTGAATTTTGTTACATTGTCAAAACCAATACTTTTCATATATATAAACAGCTTGATCGAAAATTGGAAATTTCTCTTCTGCAGTTATTGAATTTGGATTAGAAAGTAAACAGAATATCATCCTACGAGAGATGAATTTGACATCCCTGTTCATGTATTCAGATTTATACCTTTAAGAATTCCATCCATGTTTCTCATGAACCTTGCTTGTTTTGTCAGACTGTTACTTACTGTGTCATTTAAAAAACATGATTTAAAAAGGAATTGCTGTTTTTGCATCATATAATTCATATTTTTGAAAATTAGTGAGCATGACATAATGCATTTTTTTTTTTTTTGTACAATATGTTGTTATTAACCCGTAAAATTTTTACTGCAGAAAAGTAATTATTTTTTTCTTTCAAGAGGTCAATAGGAACCAAGATTATACATATGTAGTTATAAGCCTCTAAAACATGATAAAAGATTGAATGTTCCATTTAGAGTTATCCAATCATTTATCTGGAAAAGTATTTGATAGCCCTTGTTTTGTCAAGGTTATTCATGAAATGATAATGATGCTTGAATATGGAGAACAAATTGCGGACTGCAATGCAAATAGTTATATTTGAAGTTCCTAATTATTCTCCATCATTTTTTCTTACTTGAGTCATTTGTTGATTTATCAATTGTCAAGGCAGCATTACTTAAAAATGGCTTTTCATTTGTACTGTTGCATAATAAAAAAAAATGACATTTTAGAAGTAATATTTCAATCACCTCTAGAAAGTAGGAACTGTATTGTATACTTGTTCCTTGTCATTTTAACATGTACATGTAAGAACATATTTACATCATGAGAAATTAATATCCTTTTAGTGCTCATACGACCACACATTCTGTTTTAGTAGGTAAGTCATGGTTTTGTGCTTTTTAATAGACGATCTTCACATTAATGTAGTATACCCGGTAGTTGAATTGTAAACACTACAAGACCTGACATCACAACATTTGACGTTATTTCTTCCTGTGACTTTGAAACAGATTTGTGATGTCATAATGAAAAATAATGCCAAAAGCTTTGATGTGGGTCTTGTAGTGTCTAAAATGCAAGTCTAGCGGTAATGTGAAAATGGTCTATTTGTATGTTGTCTACACATTCCTATGTTTGTTCAATGATTCATAAGGCCAAATACATACCTGCCAACAGTTCCAATTTTAGCGGAATTTTTCCGATTTTTATAGGCGAATTCCGCATTCCGGATTGAGACTTGTCCGTTCCGCTTTCGACAATTATGGGCTTTTGCTGGAGTTACCTCTCTTGTTTCAATACTCTCTTGTAAATGCTTAACGGTAGGTTCCCTAAAAAGCATGTTTAAAGCACTGAACCGACCAAGAACGAAACGATAACAGATAATGGCAACTTTGAAATAAAAATCTGGCAGCGAACGGCATCGATAAAGGAAAAAAACAACAGTACTGACAGAGGAGATAGCTACAATAAGGCGTTATCTGATATTGGAATATGCAGAATACAAGTTCAAAAACGATAACGTTTCCATTTTTACAGGGCTGTGTCCCTAAATGAAAGAGGGCCCCGAATTCGCTTACTGTGCCATATCGTTACGGGTATAGATGTGATTCTACATAATTTTACATAACAATCACTCATGGGGGGATTTGGATAAAAGACACATGGGTTTCTGAACAACAGAATTAGAAAGACAATCTTGTAAGTAAGCAAAATTGGTGAAAAGATGAATGATAGGTTATATATTTTTCTGCGTCTAAAGTTGATAACTGTAAGGTTATTTTAACGTGGTAGATTGAATAAATTCTCAATGGAAGATGGGGGGGTGTTCCATGACCCCACTAGGCCACTGTTCCTCCTAACCATGTCCTAGGGTTGGCAGGTATGCAAATATGTCATTTATTAGAATAATTATTTTCACTGGCCTATAGTTTTTTGCCTTTCAATAAACTACATCTATTTTATTATTTCGTCATGCAGCTAAGTACAGCTTCTTTTGAATTACAGAGTATATGATAATTCTTGGACTATTGCAGTTTCTCTTTTGAAATTCTGTATTACTTTAATGTTTACGCTTCAGAATCATAGGGTCATTATATAGAGATTATTTATTAGTAAAATTCACATCTCCGATAAATTTTCTTCTGTAAGAAATTTTGACCTCTGGTATTTACACACACTCTCCAAACATAAAGTATTTTTGTTTGTCATCAAATGAAACCACCTGTGACTGTATATAATGTTAATCAAGGTTTTGAAGTCTAGCTACATGTAGCAGACGTTCTGAATTCTTGTTTCAATTAAAGATCTCTGTTGATGTTAATGTCATTGAAAATGCATATGAGATTTTTTTTAAAGTGCGGAGGGGGGGGGGGGGTCAACATTATTGCTTTTGACTTCCACAGTGCTCGCCAAGGTTTTCTCAACAGCCAAAATTTTTTGTACCTGTCTTTGTTTCATCTACCTGGAAATTGTTATTAAGGCATTAGGGGTACATGTATAATACTCTACTTCCGGTTGTTTTGATAACAGAAAAATTAAATACAATGAAGTTTGCTGAAGACGCATGACTTCGGCAATGTTCGGGTCCATAGATTTTCATGTCGAGTTGAATGAAACATTGAATAAAACACCGCTAAAGACGGTATGGCCGGATTGCAAAGTAAGTTTTTGTCACCAACTGGGTCAAGGTCACTAAGTCAAATATTACAGCATACATTGAGAGGTCTTGTCAGAGGCAACCTTCATGTATAATATAAAGTTTCTACTGTATACAGTTCCTTAGATTTTGCTTAAACCAGAACTTTAACCGAAGTCTTTAACTAGGTCAAAGTCCAAGGTCATGGTCACTGGGTCCAATGTTACGGCATAAATTGAAAGGTCTCATCATGGGCAACCTACATGTATAATATAAAGTTTCTACTGCATACAGTTCCTTAAATTTTGCTTAAACCAGAAACTTTAACCAAAATCTTTAACTAGGTCAAAGTCCAAGGTCAAAGTCACTAGGTCCAATGTTACGGCATAAATTGAAAGGTCTCATCATGGGCAACCTAAATGTATAATATAAGGTTTCTACTGCATACAGTTCCTTAGATTTTGCTTAAACCAAAAACTTTAACCAAAATCTTTAACTAGGTCAAAGTCCAAGGTCAAGGTCACTAGGTCCAATGTTATGGCATAAATTGAAAGGTCTTGTCATGGGCAACCTATATGTGTAATATAAGGTTTCTACTGCATACAGTTCCTTAGATTTTGCTTAAACCAGAAACTTTAACCAAAATCTTTAACTAGGTCAAAGTCCAAGGTCAAGGTCACTAGGTCAAATGTTACGGCATAAATTGAAAGATCTCGTCATGGGCAACATACATGTATAATATAAAGTTTCTACTGCATACAGTTCCATAGATTTTGCTTAAACCAGGAAATTTAACCAAAATCTTTAACTAGGTCAAAGTCCAAGGTCAAGGTCACTAGGTCAAATGTTACGGCATAAATTGAAAGGTCTTGTCATGGACAACCTTCATGTATAATATAAAGTTTCTACTGCATACAGTTCCATAGATTTTGCTTAAACCAGGAACTTTAACCAAAATCTTTAACTAGGTCAAAGTCCAAGGTCAAGGTCACTAGGTCAAATGTTAAGGCATAAATTGAAAGGTCTTGTCATGGGCAACCTTCATGTATAATATAAAGTTTCTACTGCATATAGTTCCTTAGATTTTGCCTCAACCAGAAACTTTAACCAAAATGTTGACGGCAGACGGACAGACGGACATCGTCAATCTATAGACCGGAATTGCTTTGCAATCCGGCCAAAAAGTATAAAATATCTAAAAATACGTAAGATATAGAAGTACATAATTTCTAGCTTATAGATGGTATTTTTATTACACCCCTAATACCTTAAGTTTTGTTTTGATTCTGGCACCACTTCCTTTTATTGGAGAAACACATTTATTTGGCAAGATTTTCCTTCAATAATGATGAGGAAATAACAGAAAAAGTTAGAGTAAGTTGCAAATCTATGGTATTTAGATTGGGAATGAATTATGGGATGATAAGTCTATTGATTGAATTTTAAAGCAAATTTCTGTCTTGATGCACATCCTGTTCAATTACATATGAAAATATAAATCTACTTTTATGAAATGTACAAAATATATCTGGATTAGAGAAAATGGAGTGACACAGACGGTATCAATTTTAAAAGAATCCAAGTCTGTATGTGTTCTTGATTTTATTAAGTTACCATACTTCATCATTCTGATGGGTTGCTTTATCCAATAGACATTGACAAAATCTCAGGCAATCTGGAACTTTTAGGAAAAAGAATAGATAGCTTCTGTATAATAAAGGTTTGCGTAATTGTTTTGCATCTGAATTCTGAGCCTTTTTTGACTTTTCAGACATTCAGAATACATACTATAAAATTTTTATGCCCCCGGAATCAAAGATTCGGGGGCATATAGTTTTTGGCCTGTCCGTCTGTTTGTCTGTTTATCTGTTTGTCTGTTTATCTGTTTGTCTGTTTGTCTGTTTGTCCGAAAAACTTTAACATTGGACATAACTTTTGAATGGGTAGTGATAGGGCTTTCATATTTCACATGTGTATTCCTTGTGACAAGACCTTTCCATTGATACCAAAATTTTTGACCTCGTGACCTTGACCTTTGACCTACTTTTCAAAAACTTTAACATTGGGCATAACTTTTGAATGGGAAGTGATAGGGCTTTCATATTTCACATGTGTATTCCTTGTGACAAGACCTTTCCATTGATACAAAAATCTTTGACCTCGTGACCTTGACCTTGACCTTTGACCTACTTTTCAAAAACTTTAACATTGGACATAACTTTTGAATGGGAAGTGATAGGGCTTTCATATTTCACATGTGTATTCCTTGTGACAAGACCTTTCCATTGATACCAAAATTTTTGACCTTGTGACCTTGACCTTTGACCTACTTTTCAAAAACTTTAACATTGGGCATAACTTTTGAATGGGAAGTGATAGGGCTTTCATATTTCACATGTGTATTCCTTGTGACAAGACCTTTCCATTGATACCAAAATTTTTGACCTCGTGACCTTGACCTTGACCTTTGACCTACTTTTCAAAAACTTTAACATTGGACATAACTTTTGAATGGGAAGTGATAGGGCTTTCATATTTCACATGTGTATTCCTTGTGACAAGACCTTTCCATTGATACCAAAATTTTTGACCTCGTGACCTTGACCTTGACCTTTGACCTACTTTTCAAAAACTTTAACATTGTGCATAACTTTTGAATGGGAAGTGATAGGGCTTTCATATTTCACATGTGTATTCCTTGTGACAAGACCTTTCCATTGATACCAAAATTTTTGACCTCTTGACCTTGACCTTTGACCTTTTAACCCAGTGACCTCACATGCATGTACTCAACAGAAAATAGTGTTCATACTAACAAAGATGCCACCGGGGGCATTCGTGTTTCACAAACACAGGCTTTATTTTTTTTCCATTTCTCTCACCTATATATATATTTATAGGGATTAAACATCATGTCTGGCACCTATTGATCATTAGCGGAATTGTTTCACACTGTGATGACACATTCTTTCTGGTGTATATGTTTCCATGACTTTTTAAGAAAGATAAAATTGTAAGTAATGATAAATGGAAGGTGATAGAGAAATTATCAATCTCCACCTTTGAAAGGGAAAGATACAACCCTAAGATCAAAGATTTCAAAATATCTGTAACTTGGCAAATTGTTTGAAGAATTCAAATCTTTGATACAAACTATACTTGGGTGAGTTTCCCTTCTTTTGTACAAAGTAGTGTCAAATTCTATTAGTCTTAAAAGATATGCAAGTAGCAAGTATGTTTGTGTACATCTTTTCTGTTTTAATAATGGATTTCTTTTTTCACAATTTTGACTAATATTTATGTGTTGTGAATTTATATGAATTCAGCATGTGCCAAAGTTAACTTATATATTCTTGTCACAAACAATGTAATTTTTTTCAATACTTTGTAGACAATCTGCCTACTTGGTGAAAATATGAAGAACATGCAATTGTTTAGATGATTAGTGTTGTGTCCAGATTATTTAATTATGTGTTGATGATATTGATTCTGATAAGGCAGTCATCCGTATTGGCCGTTTACCAACTGTGAAATTTACCAAGTTTGCAAGTTGAAATATGCATATCTACATACATGTATTGAGGACTTTCCTCAAGTGCAATGAGAACAGATTTAATTAACTTGTCACATTAAGTGCTAATCACCATTATTGTAGGCTGAAAAATCATGTATCATCTTGATGGATGTAGTTTTTCATTAAAGCCAAGTGTAGGATTTTAGTGATGATTTGTATTAATGTACAGACTATTTGATGTGGTAGATATATTTTAGAACCACAAAACAAGGATACAGTATTTGTTCTAATCATGGAAACTGTTTGCTTTAAATATTAATGTTCAAGGGTTCTTAATGATTCAAATATGGAATTGTAGCCTTCAGTACATTTCACCCCTCGAAGTAGTCAATGTTTTGGAAACAGACAAGAAATTGTGAGAACATTCCTCATTTTTATGTGCCTGTGAAAAAAACTACATGTACTAGTATATAGGGATCATTCTTTGAAGGGTTTGTTTGTCTATCAGTCAGTCTGTCTTGTAGGCATACTGTCATGAGGTCACACTTACTCAAATATGGCTATACAATGTAACTTAACATGATAAGCAATATTCTTTTAAAATTGACTAGCAGAGATAGTCATGCATGATTAGCCTCTATGACCATTTAGGGTCAAGGCCACCTTTAAGGTCAGTGCCACTTGTTCAAAGTCATAAAAGGTAAAACACATGTTCATGAACAGATAAGTTAAACAAGAGGTTATACTAGTTGTCCCCCGCTTTCGCGAAAGAACGGGGACATTAAAACCTGTCCGTCTGTCCGTCAGTCACAAAAACTTTAACCTTGTGCATAACTTTTGAATGGAAAGTGATAGGGCTTTGATTTTTCACATGTGTATTCCTTGTGATAAGACCTTTCCATGGATACCAAAATTTTTGACCTTGTGACCTTGACCTTGGACTTTGACCTACTTATTAAAAACTTTAACCTTGACCATACCTTTTGAATGGAAAGTGATAGGGCTTTGATATTTCACATGTGTATTCCTTGTGACAAGACCTTTGCATGGATACCAAAATTTTTGACCTTGTAACCTTGACCTTGGACTTTGACTTACTTATTAAAAACTTTAACCTTGACCATAACTTTTGAATAGAAAGTGATAGGGCTTTGATTTCTCACATGTGTATTCCTTGTGACAAGACTTTTCCATGGATACCAAAATTTTTGACCTTGTGACCTTGACCTTGGACTTTGACCTACTTATTAAAAACTTTAACCTTGACCATAACTTTTGAATAGAAAGTGATAGGGCTTTGATATTTCACATGTATATTCCTTTTGACAAGACCTTTCCATGGATACCAAAATTTTTGACCTTGTGACCTTGACCTTGGACTTTGACCTACTTATTAAAAACTTTAACCTTGACCATAACTTTTGAATAGAAAGTGATAGGGCTTTGATTTTTCACATGTGTATTCCTTGTGACAAGACTTTTCCATGGATACCAAAATTCTTGACCTTGGACTTTGACCTACTGATTAAAAACTTTAACCTTGACCATAGCTTTTGAATAGAAAGTGATAGGGCTTTGATATTTCACATGTATATTCCTTGTGACAAGACCTTTGCATGGATACCAAAATTTTTGACCTTGTGACCATGACCCCGGACTTTGACCTACTTATTAAAAACTTTAACCTTGACCATAACTTTTGAATAGAAAGTGATAGGGCTTTAATTTTTCACATGTGTATTCCTTGTGATAAGACCTTTCCATGGATTCAATGGATACCAAAATTTTTGACCTTGTGACCTTGACCTTGGACTTTGACCTACTTATTAAAAACTTTAACCTTGACCATAACTTTTGAATAGAAAGTGATAGGGCTTTGATTTTTCACATGTGTATTCCTTGTGACAAGACCTTTGCATGGATACCAAAAATATTTGACCTTGTGACCTTGACCTTGGACTTTTACCTACTTAATAAAAACTTTAACCTTGACCATAACTTTTGAATAGAAAGTGATAGGGCTTTGATTTTTCACATGTGTATTCCTTGTGACAAGACCTTTGCATGGATACCAAAATTTTTGACCTTGTGACCTTGACCTTTGAGTTTGACCTACTTTTCAAAAAAACTATAACCTTGTCCATAACTTTTTAATGGAAAATGATAGGGCGTTCACATTTCACATGTGTATTCCTTGTGATGAGACCTTTCTGTTGGTAACAACATTCTGACCTTGTGACCTTGTCCATGGAGGTTGACCCACATTTAAAAACTTCAACCTCGACCATAAGTTTTTGATGCTAATTTAAATCATAGGTCTTAAATGTTTCACATGTGCATACCTTTTCATAAGCCCTGTCCCTTGGAAACAAAACAAAAGTTTGGACCTTTTGACCTTTTCTTGGAGTTAATCTTTCATATTTAGAATGTTGATAATATATGAGATATATTATTAAAACTTAAGAATGGGGGGATGTCTGTAAGCATTTCTTTAAAGACAAACACCCAAAAGCGGGGGACCATAAAGACAAATACCCAAAAGCGGGGGACCACAATTCCTTGAATTTGATTTTTGATTTTCTATTTGATTCACCTTTTGCCGCTACCAAAAAAAAATAAATAAATAAAACCCTGATGCAAAACCCCGTGTACATATGGTATGTACAGTATACACATGTATGCAGTATAAAAAGTTAATGTTCAGTCTTCTGTCATGATATAAGAATTTGCTTTGATCGTCATTCAATCATTCTGTCAATGAAACTTCACTGCAGTGTTGCAACATACCCAAACCAGGGAGTAATAGACTTCCAATTTTAAAAGTCTTAAATACAACCCCTTTTGTCAGATGTATTATTACCTTTTATAATCTCAATGAAAGCTGTGTTTAAAAGATCTGACATTACTACAAGTTCATGATACAATAGGCTTCAATTACGGTACATGAAAAATTTTTTTTGCAGAGGCTTAAAGTTTTCGAAGATTTACATTTCCTTTTCACTATGACCTCGCAGATATGACCTTTGTTAAATGTCATGACTCGTCCTTTAGTACTGGAAAGCAATTCTGTGGAATGTTATTCAGATATTACCAAAATTCTGTCTCTAATGGAGGGGCTATAAAAATGTTTCTTAGATAATAGATCAGATTCTCTTTACCTTCAAAACCAATTTCTGAACTATATATACATGTATCAGCACTAATAAAAAAGGTGCAATTCATTTTCTCCAGATGAGAGATCAAGGTCACAGAAAAAAAATCCGAAAAAATCGATTTAGCAAAAACCTATTTAAAAAAAAGCAATTTGGGATATATTGATTTGGATACTTCATTTAAGGGTAAAAATGTTGAGGTCATTCTTTCTTTAATTGATGGCTGTTACAAGATAGCAGTGAAGGCATTCGTTTTACAAACAGTTTTAGTCTTTTTATGCCCTCGGAATCAATGATTTGAGGGCATATAGTTTTTTGCCTGTCTGTTTGCCCGAAAAACTTTAACATTGGGCACAACTTTTGACTGGAAGATGATCTCTAGCTTTCATATTTCACATATGTATCCCTTGTGACAAGACCATTCCATTGATACCCAATTTTCTTACCTCACGACCTTGACCTTTGACCCACCTTTTGAAAAACTGAAACAATTGGCATAACTTTTGAATGGAAGGGTTTGGAGCTTTCAAATTTCGCTTGTGTATTTCTTGTTACAAGACCTTTCCATTAGTACCAATATTCTTTACCTTGACCTTTTATCTTCTTTTGAAGAACTTTAACATTGGGCATATCTTTTGAATGGAAGGTGAAAGAGCTTTCACATTTGTATTCCTTTTGACAAGACCTTTCCATCAAAAGACCCCATGACCTTGACCTTTGACCTACTTTTGAAAATCTTTGAACACTAACCCTTGCCCATCAACAACAATGTTGTTTTTTTTTATACTGACAAAGATGTCGACAGGGGCATTCGTGTTTCACAAGCATGTTTTATTTTTTTATACATGTATATTTCATTTCATTTACTTGCATTTTCAAAAAGGGTATTTTCTTTGTACTTACTGATTTGAAACATTAAGTTTAACATTGCACTTCCTGAAAGGAGGCAAAACAATTCAAATTTTAAATTTTAACTTTAAAATATTTAAAGAAAAAATAACATACAGTGTACTTTGATAGTTAAACTAGTGTTTTTGATTTCTACACTGCAAAAAACAATTCTGCATACTATGAAAAGTATTTGTCACATTTGCTTTTAAATTTGTTTATTATGCAAATTTAAAAATCCTTCATCAACTTCATTTTTTTGTTCCTTATGCATACATGTATGTCATTTTCAAATTACTTGTAATGAACTCTCACTTTACTCAGCTCATTTCAGCTGTCATCTATCACATCATTTTTGATAATGTCATATCACCTTGTCAAGTTTTGTTACTGGTTGTTCATGATTGGTTATTCTAGTATTTATTTTTGTCTCCGTTTCATTTAAATGTATTCCAGCTGGAGAGCAGCTTTTCATCTCGTTTGGTGCTTCTCATGATTTTCTTGTTTATTCTTTGAATAAAACATTCTGAGACAGTATTTACATTCCCTTATTGTTTGAAAAGATCATTAGTACATAAACACATGGAGGCAAAATAAAGTGATGAAGGTCTCCATTACCAGTGTCATTTTATGCACAACAGATTTGATGAAAAATATCAATCCAAGGAACACTTGTGTTGCCTGCGAAGCAGCATGTTCTAGAAAGTGGATCAAGGTTGGTCAAGGTCACTTTGTTCAAAATTATTGGTATCAGTAGAAAAGTCTTGTCAAATTAAATTCATATGAGAAATATCAGACCTCTTTCTTACTGATTAAAAGATATGGTCATTCTCAAATTTTCAGAAAAGAGTGTCAGTCATCTAGGTCAAGGTCACTACGTAAAAATTTTGGTAACAAAACAAAGGTCTCATCATAGGAAATACATGTGTGAAATATTAAAGCCCTATCACTTACAAATCAAAAGATATATACAATCTTATTTTCTTGGAAAAGAAGGTCAAGGTCTTGTTACAAGGAATACGCTTGTGAAATATCAAAGCCCTATCACCTACCAATAAAAAGATACAGCGAATCTGAACTTTTTTTAAAAGTAGGTCAAATATCTAGGCCAAGCTCACTAGGTCAAAAATTATGCTATGTGTAAAAAGGTCTTGTCACAAGGAATACACAAGTGAAATATCAAAGCCCTATCACTTGCCAATCAAAAGATATATACAATCTTAATTTTTGTGTCGCCTGCAAAGCATAGCGACACTTAGGGATCACTTTGTCCGTTGTCCGTCCGTCCGTCTGTCAGTCCGTCCGTCCGTCTGTCTATTCTGTCACACTTTGGGTGTCACAGCCCATAACTTTTGATTGGTAAGTGATAGGGCTTTGATATTTCACATGTGTATTCCTTGTGACAAGACCTTCCTACACATACCATAATTTTTGACCTAGTGACCTTGACCTACATATTTGACCTACTTTTCAAAAAAATTAAGAATGAATATATCTTTTGATTGGTAAATGTTAGGACTTTGATATTTCACACATGTACTCCTTGTGGCAAGACCTTTCGGCACATACCATAATTTTTGACCTTGAGACCTTGACCTAGATATTTGACCTACTTTTGGAAAAAAGATAAGAATCGCTATATCTTTTGATTGGTAAGTGATAAAGCTTTGATATTTCACATGTGTATTCCTTGTAACAACGTCTTTCTACACATACCATAATTTTTGTCCTATTGACCTTGACCTACATATTTGACCTACTTTTCAAAAAAATTAAGAATGGATATATCTTTTGAATGGTAAGTGTTAGGACTTTCATATTTCACACGTGTATTTCTTGTGGCAAGGCCTTTCTACACATACCATAATTTTTGACCTTGTGACCTTGACCTAGATATTTGACCCACTTTTGGAAAAAAATATAAGATTCGCTATACCTTTTGATTTGTAAGTGATATGGCTTTGATATTTCACATGTGTATTCCTTGTAACAACGCCTTTCTACACATACCATAATTTTTGTCCTATTGACCTTGACCTACATATTTGACCTACTTTTCAAAAATTTAAGATTGTATATACTTTTTGATTGGTAAGTGATAGGGCTTTGGTATTTCACATGTGTATTCCTTGTGACAAGAATTTTTTACGCAGACTATAATATTTGACCTTGTGACCTTGACCTAGATATTTGACCTACTTTTCAAAAGAATTAAGAATGGATATATCTTTTGAATAGTAAGTGTTAGGACTTTGATATTTCACACCTGTATTCCTTGTGGCAACGTCTTTCTACACATACCATAATTTTTTACCTTTTGACCTTGACCTAGCTATTTGACCTTCTTTTCTAAGAATATTTTTAATTGGTTGGTGATGGGTCTTTAATATTTCTTATGATTAGACTTTTTTGTGACCAATTTTTACGTAGCGACCTTGACCTAGATGATTGACACTCCTTTCTGAAAATTTGAGAATGACCATATCTTTTAATTTGTAATTAAGAGGTCTGATATTTCAAATGAATTTCATTTGACAAGACTTTTCCACTTTCTAGAATAATAATCAAACCGCTTCGCAGGCGACACAAGCATTCCTTGGATTGCTATTTTTTTGAAAAGTAGGTCAGATATGTAGGTTAAGGTCACAAGGTTAACAATTATGGTATGTGTAGAAAGGTCTTGTTACAAGGAATACACATGTGAAATATCAAAGCGCCATCACTTTATACCAATCAAAAGATATAGCAAATCTGAACTTTTTTGAAAAGTAGGTCAAATTACTAGGTCAAGGTCACATGGTAAAAAATTATAGTAATTGTAGACAGGTCTTTTCACAGGGAATACACAAGTGAAATATCAAAGCCCTATTACTTACCAATCAAAAGATATAACCAATCTTAACTTTTTTGAAAAGTAGGTAAAAAATTATGGCATGTGTAGAAAGGTCTTGTCACAAGGAATACCCATGTAAAATATCAAAGCCCTATCACTTAACAATCAAAAGTTATGGGCTGTGACACCCAAAGTGTGACAGACAGACGTACTGACGGACAGAGTGGTCCCTAAGTGTCGCTATGCTTCACAGGGGACACAAAAAAACAGGATAAGAACTTGTGTACACATTCTCAACTTGATGTGTATCAGAGATGTAAGTTGTTCGGACAACAAGCAAAATTCAATTGAAGAAAATGAGATATCTTTCTTATGTTGCCAACTTGGTCTAGGTACCTCTTAAATTGTAAAGACTGAACTTAAAAGTTTCAAACTTCAAATGAAGGTGAACTGTGATGATGTGACTCAATGTCATCCTGACAGGATGCATACATTTATCATTGGCATTAGAAAATCTACTGTATAAAGCGGTGCTCAGCTGTGTATTTAACAGCCCATAGCATCATACATGTAGCAAAACATACATCTAGGGTGAACAAAACTGAAATGTCTCGCTCGATGACCACTGAATTTAGTCTATACGACTTGATCCACATGCACCAATCAAATAGTGTGGTGATCAAAGTGATATAGAAGTTGGACTGAAACCACTAAAATAGCTTGGAAACTTAAAGTATGCATATCGTGTCACCGTTATATATGGTACCAGAAACTTGTATTGTGAATTAACCTCATACAGCTAGAGCTTGCAGTAACAACAATTTCAAATATAGTCACAAAGCAAGGTAAAAAAAAAATTCATGTACACGTACTTATTCTTTCTGAAAAGTAAGACAGCTGAAATGATGATGCCTCACCTCTTCCTAGCTGGTATATATGACAGAATGTTTTTAATCTGTTCTCCATATCTATTGACATATTTTTGTGTATTATTTTTGTACTTGAAAGGCTTGTGACTATAAAGAAATGAGCTAGCAATGTCACAATTGTGCATTCCTTCAAATTCTATATTCTCAGTATGTAGTGCAGAAGAATAATGTAAAATCACTATTGTCCAGCAGGCCTCTAATAAGAGCTCTTTGTGTTGCATAGTCATTTCCTCTTTTACATTCAAGTTTTTGTCTCTTCTCTAATCAGTATTATTCATTCATTTTGTTTGTGTTCAGCCAAGTTTGAGAATATTCCTAACTGATCATACATTGTATATGTAATAACAATTTGATGAAGGGATACTGTCATCTTTCAACAGCTTAATAAGAAACTTAAAAGATAAGACATAATCAGTTATAAATATCAATTTATCATGGTCAATAAATACAATAATAGGAACATTTTAACTAAAATATATAATTGCAGTTCTTCATAACCTTTCAACAAATGGGTGAGCCATACATCCATACACATCAATGAGAACATGGATCAAACTGTCAACAAGAGATTCATTCTGGACCTCCCCTCTGAAAAAGAAAAAAAATCTCAGTAAAGTTTTGTAAGGTTCACAAACAATTGCTGTTAGAAAAATATTTATGAATTTGTATTGAATGCTATTAGTGGATGTTGGAAATTGAAGGTACACTACTAAATCATTACCTCTATAAATTGCATCTCTTCAAGAGAAATGGGTTTTCTAAGATATCTAAATGGTAACTCTGATTCATCATCCAGCACTGTTCTTGACTGTACTACATTAGGCGATGGGTTAATACTAGGTGGGTTGGTCAAACTCTCTGATGTATTGGTACTCTGTGTTGAACCTGCTAGTTAAAAGAATTAAATCTATATCAATGTTTATCATGTTTATTTCTAGATCATAACATAAATAATGATAACCAATTATTATTACATGTACATCACATTATCAGATTTCTTTCAAAAATGGTCTTGTTCTTTGATATTTTGAGTTTCTATATATTTGTATTCTAGAGACAAGTGCATAAGTGCGGGATTGGACAGGGTGAAAGGGACAGGGGAGGAAGGGGGTGGGAGGAGGGAGAGAGGGGGAGGGGAAAGGGAAGGGGAGAAAAGGGGAGGGAGGAGGGAGGAAGGAGAGAATGGGACAGGGAGAAAAGGGGAGGGAGGAGGGAGGAAGGAGAGAATGGGACAGAAGGGGTGGGAGGGGGAGAGAGGTATCCCCCCATCCACCCCCACCATAAGTATTTCTGCATTGAGCTATTTAAATATAAATATATTTTTTTGTCATACCAAGTTTTTGCCAATAAGACGTGCATACAAGAAAGTAATTGATATCTGCTCAAGATTGTGCATTTTTCACACATGATAAAAAATATAACTTCACTATTTCCCTAACTCAGCTGCTAGTTCTACATATACCAGTATTGCACGACAATTTCTGATATTTGGGTGAAAGTGTTCTACTGGAAAGTTTTGAAAAAATAATTCTTATTCACCTTGTCCAGGAATCCTTGAGGGAAACTTGATCATAGGGATATGAGGTTTCACCGCCTGTAATGTAAAAAAATATTTTTATTTCATAAATCAATGAATTTCCTTTACCCAGTAATATTTATTTGCAGAAGAGATTGAAGAAAACAATATCCAACAATAAATTTAATAATTCATAATGAACATAGCAGCGTCTGGTTAGAAAGAAAACTCTAACCCCAGCCCTAATCAGAGTTATTTTAAAATAGTAATTTACATCACAGGCAGCTGATGTTTATCTATTAAAAAATAAAAACCAACCTTTTGTTGTTTTTTATCATATATACAGGGAATATCCCTGTAAGTATGATAAAAAACAACAGAAGACTGGGTTTTTATTTTTTAATAGATAATCATCAGCTGCCTGTGATTTACATGTATTTCCTCTCAAATTTATTGAGATTGACAGCTTTAAAATCAAGTATCTGGAAATTGTTCCAGTAATTTGTGATAAATAGCCGAAAATAGGGTCATAAAATCAATCCTGAAACCACATTTTTTGATTGAAAAAAGCTATTTTTTAATGGAGTGGATGGAAGGGAAAATATTGAACCTGGAACTACTTTGAATGCACACAATTCAATTAATGTCGAATTTATTTGTCACAAGACATACTACAAACTTAGTCACACAAAATTGACATGATATATGATGTAAACTGTACTTAAAATGGTTGATAAAATAGTTTTTACCCTAATTGTCCTTGCAGCAGCGGACATGATTGCAAGACTGGAGCTACTGAAAACAAAGTAATATTAGAATTTAATCGGAAAAAGGAATTCCGGAAATCGTATTTCGATTTGCGAATTCGACAGAATAAGTTAATTGTCCGAATAAGAGGGAACATACCCCAAAAATAGGTAATTTCATAAGATCCGGGGTTTTTTTTAAATTTTCAATTAATTTTGTCATATTTTAGTAAAAATTACAAAAAAAAAAAACAAGAAGGACTCCCTTGTCATGAACAACCAAGGACTTTAGTCTTATTATAAACTATAAGTCCTTGGAACAATTTGCAATGTATTCACTTAGGATTAAAAATGACTGAGCCGAAAGCATTTAAAATAGTTCTGTATAAACCTATTTTAACTGGAAATTTCACTTTTTATGAGCAAGTTGTCAGAACTGCGCAAAGTATACACTGTACTAATCCTTCTTCCAAGGAACCGAACCTATTCCAGCAGTTGGTTACCTGAAAAAAAAAACAGAAGACCGAGAAGATCGCCAGGGAACAGAGTCGTTTAAAAGGCCAATCGGTGACCTTTTTCTATGGAATATGACCCCGAAGTCTTCAAAATAACTTTATGCATGGTACTGGATCCATCAACAGTTTTGTACCAGCACATGCATCATTATTTGAAAAAAAAACATGAACACAGTTTTTCAGAAGTGTCAGCTTTTTGTAAATGACCAACCTTGACGATGGGACCTCATGACGATGTCCACTCTCCTATACTCGTTAAAGATCTCAGGACTGTCCAATCTAGAAATTGCCGGACTTCTCGGGGGACTGATTTTGTGTTCGCTTTTTAAAAATAGCCAGTAGATCCAGGAACCTTGTGTCGAAAATTCGTTAGAATAATCAAACGCCTTATTTCCTTAGATATTATCCTGGAGTCACCAGAAGGACACTCTGCACCTCTCTACAACCTTGTATACCAGCGAATTCTAAAGTGTTGCATACCCTTACAGAAATCATCCCTGCACGAAGTATGCTTTAAGCATACTTTTTTTGTGCTTAAAGTGTACTTTTCAAACTTTCAAAAAAATAAAATGTACTTAAAGTGTACTTCTTAAAAACTTAGATTTTTTTCATTGTACTTTTTCTATACTTAAAGTGTGCTCTTTTTATGCTTCTCAGAATAAGTTGATTTTTTTAATGTTTCTGAAAGTGCTTAAAGTGAGCTTTTCGAAATGATGACCAAAGATGAAATATGCTTAAAGTGTACTTTTTCTTAAAAAATCAATCTCAAAAAGTACTTAAATTAGACTTTTCCTGGTTTAATTAAGATGAAAAATGCTTAAAGTGTGCTTCTACACGACACGTGATATTTTAGCACCAAGTAAAATTATGCTTAAAGTGTGCTTCGTGAGACCATGATCTAGCTGGAAGTAATGAAAAGTACTTAAAGTATACTTCATGACCTTTTTTTTCCAAATTTTAAAAATGAAGATGAAAAGTGCTGAAAGTATGCTTCCGTTATTTTTTTCACTTAGCCGTATCATTTTCCCCCCGTACCATATGAAAATATTTATTTTTACTTCTAACTGCTGGGGGGGGGGTTCAGATCGAACTGCTGATTTGGGAATATCAATTCGTCAAAATTGTGTAAATATCGAGAGGATCGAATATTATTTCAAAAACAAATTGAGGTAAAAAAAAAAACTGAGCGGGAGAAGTGTAAAATTTCGATTCAAAATAGAAAAAAATATCAGCCAATCACAACCAAGAACACTCGGAATGTCTCGCACCTTACTAGTGTTAGTGAAAGAAAAATACCGATTCTTTCCGAACGATGCACGCTTTCTTTTTCAAAATAAACACGAGGAAGAAGTTCGACAATTTTGCCGGTAATTAGCCTGTATTTGACCATTAAAGAACAACAACAGAAAGGCATATTCAGTTTAAATAGGTAAGTATGGTTTTATTGATATTTAGGTGAGTTTATAATGTATGATCGTGAAGAGCGAGTGACGCCGAACGTCTCGTCACTCGTGCATATATGCAGCTGTACTGTACAGTACTGTACAGTATGGCATTGTTGAACGTCATTTACAATCGAGCCTAAAATTGGCTTAAATTCAGGCTACCACAATATATCAGGCGCAGATCTTCCCAGATTGTATAATTGTAAGCGGGGCCGGGTTAGGCCGAGTTGCTACATGCTCAGTGGCGGATTCAGGGGGTATGCGGAGGGGGCGTCCGCCCCCGGCATTGACCCACAATTTTCCCCAAAAAACCCTATAGTTTGGCCCATTTTCAGTAAAAAAAGTCAAAATTCGCCCCTTGACCCCCAGCAAAGGGGGCGCTGGATCCGCCACTGATGCTGAGGTGTGGGTAGCTGTGGTTTATCTGAGGAATGGTTCAGTAACTTCAGTCAGTCATTCTAAGTCAAAGGGGTCAATAATTTAAAAAAAAAGAGTAACATGCGGGCAAGGTCTGAGATTTAATACACCCCAACCCTCACCCAGATCCTGACCGAGCAGCTCACTTCAGAAATTCGAAAATTGAACATTTCTCTTCTTTGTCAGCAAATGTTCTGATTAAAATTTATATCGGGGGATAAATCTCAAACGCTTGTAACTAATTGACCCTTCCGACTGCGGGAAAAAATTTCAAAATTTCGTGACGTCACAATGCTTTTACCTCGGACAAACATGCTTCGAACCTCGGTCAAACATCGAAATTGCATTGTGACGTCATGGAATTTCTAAAATTTTTCCCGCGTTCGGAAGGGTCAATTACGGTGTAAGTTATATGTACATACGACCAATAGACTTGTAATACTATGCTCACGGTGACAGAAAATTGTTTTAGATAGGGAGGTTTCTGATAATTTTAGCGTGACATCGCAAATTATTAAAGATGTTTCATGTCAGTGGCGGATTCAGGGGGGTGCGGAGAGGGCGTCCGGCTGTCCCCCCCCCCCCCCCCCCCCCCCCCCCCCCCCCCCCGGCACTGACCCCAAATTTTTCAAAAAACCCTATATTTTGGCCCATTTTCAGATAAAATAACAAAAATTTGCCCCTTGACCCCCCGGCAAAGGGGGCACTGGATCCGCCACTGCATGTATACTTACTTCTAGTTATTATATGTATGATACATGTATTCATACACTTTAAAGTTTGGTAAGCAAATTATGTACATGTACATGTAAATGTAATGATTGATTATAAGTTAATTCAACTTTACAATGATCATTATTCTACCGGGTATGTAACATTGTACATGCACCATGTTTATTGTAATAAAATATGATCTAAACATAACTTTCATGCCTTAGCCTTGTAAGTTGTTAGCAGTATACTCATGTGTTTAATAATGCAGTTTGATGAATTTATTTTTCTTTTCTTTTTAGCAGGCCATTGCCTACACTTTTCATGATGATGATGATGATGATGATGATGATGATGATGATGATATGTCCATTCCAAACGTACATGTATAGAGATGAACATTACACTTTACAGTTACGAAGTACAGACTCCCGCTCTTATTTTTGAGTCACAAAGAATGGTGTCATGTACCCTGTAATATGACATATTAATGAAAGGTATGGTATAATACTATAAATGTGTACACATATGCTACTGGTGAATAAAATATTTTTTTTGAATTAAATTTTATAAAATCAAGGACTGACCCAAGTATTGCATGTACGATAAACATTTGCTGTGTGTTCATACCTGTAACATATATTAATAACACAAATTCTTGAAATTGTAATTATTGAGACATTTATTCTATGAACATGAAATAGATGCATTGGTACCGATACATAATACATTTTGTATTAAAATCCTTCTAATGGTCGTGATGATTTCAGGTAATTTACTATAATGTGAATGAATATATTGAGCTTTTCAGATTATAAATATCAGTCAGCTGTTCAATTTAATTCAAATTTTTAATGTTATTTAAGGTACAAGGGCTCGGAGAAGAAATGTGCTAGGCCTGGAGCACAAGACAGATCATGCAAGCCCAACATCAACCAAATCTGTTAGCTGATAACATACTCACAATAATGTAAGCAAACACTGAAACATAACTGATATCCTTATTTCTATCATGTGTTCTATTGATTTATTTCATTCAAAGAGATTTGAAAAAAAATGTCAAAAGATACCAAGTGTGAAAATTACTTTCTAGCATTAATCATGTTTATGGTAACCTTATTTCATGTTATCATGAATTAATTCATTCTTGCTTTTACCTGTATTAATTGATTTGATTTTCACATTTTTTTAAAGTCAACATTATCATCTGATCATTGTGCATGGAGTGTAAACTGTTCATTTGACAACACAAAAGATTAAATTGCTTCACATCTGATTCATGTGTATATACATTGTATAAGAGTCCCTGTTGTTGTTACAGAGATGTAGTAGTTGTATACACATAAATCAGATTGTTGGAACACTTAGAAACAAGCAGATAGAGGGACCCTATCATATCAAGTTGATTAGTTATCATCCACAGAAAGCAAGTCATTCACAAATGATGTCTTTTGACACTAAATCAAAACAAATACTTCTCTAGGTATTTTTGAAATGAATACATAAATTATTATGTATATTACAGAGGTCGGAGTAAGAAGTTTCTCAAGATTTGGTATTTTGAAACCCAAGGAAGAGAAGTGGCATATATGCTAGATGATAAAGAATGGAACCTACAAAGATGTGAAGATACTTTGAGCAAAATACGTGCTGCCTTAAAAAATATTACTTTGCCGAAGAACATATATTATGTCAATAAATGACAACCATTAGGAAAATATATAGATTTTATCAAACTCATTATAAATATTGGCAGTCCATAAACTGTATCAGTAAACTGATGTATATAAACATAACTTGTATAATTATACTTTTATGTACTTGTACATGTATGTAAGTAATTTATTTTTCATGAAGATTCTTTGTAGAGGAACTTATTTACTCTTGATTAATGATTGTGATAGATTTTACAAAATTTGAAAATGTCATGAAGATTTTGAGTCCTATTTAAAATGTTTTGGGTTCCCAGGGTACGTTGACAATGGGGAAATATACAATGTTGTGTTTGGATTATTAGGCCACAATTAAAAAATTATTTGTTTCCCCTCCCCCGGGTCTATTTTTCCCAAGTGACCTGAAAGGCAGGTTCGTTTTTTCATGGCCCCGTTATCGAAGATTCGCAAAAACTTTAACCTTAGCCATAACTTTTGAATAGTAAGGGATAGGGCTTTGATATTTCACATGTGTATTCATTGTGACAAGACCTTTCCATTGATACTAAAAGTTTTGACCTTGTGACCTTGACCTTGGAGATTGACCTACTTTTAAAAATAAATAATCTGGGCTATATCTCATAAACTATAGAGGCTATGGCTTTGAAATTTCACATCATGACATGCAGAATCTTTATGACCAGTCCTTTCATTTGATATCATGAGTTTTGACGCATTGACATTGACCTTTGACCTACTTTTAAACTATAAGAGGTAGGGTTTTGATATTTCACATTTAGATTCCTCATGCCCAGAACTTTCATTTGATATTATGACTTTTGACCTAGTGACCTTGACATTGATCTTTGACCTACTTTTGAAGTATAAGAGGTAGGGTTTTGATATTTTTTCACATATAGATTCCCCGTGACCAGAATTTTAATTTGATATTGTAACTTTTGACCTAGTGACCTTGACATTGACCTTTGACCTACTTTTAAACTATAAGAGGTAGGGTTTTGATATTTCATATGCAGATTCCTCATGACCAGACCTCTCATTTGATATGATGACTTTTGACCTAGTGACCTTGACATTGACCTTTGACCTACTTTTAAATTATAAGAGGTAGGATTTTGATATTTCATTTGTAAAATCCTCATGACCAGACCTTTCATTTGATATTATGACTTTTGATCAAATGACCTTGACATTGACCTTTGACCTACTTTTGAACTATAAGGGGTAGGGCTTTGATATTTCACATTTAGATTCCTTATGACCATAGTTTTTTTTCATTGCACAACACTATTAATTACCTTTGACCTTTCTGTCTGCCCAAAAATGAATATTTCATCTAATACAAACACTTCGCAATCCGGCCTTACCACCTTTAGCGGTTTATGGTTCATTTGTGTAAATGTGGATCGCACGCTTCAGCATTTCAATTTCACACTTTCTTTTTATTATAGAGTTTTAACATAGACATACCCAAAAGGATATAATAAATGTATATACAGTATGTATGTATATACAGTATGTATAATATGTTAACGTCAAAGTATAGCATGGTAAGCTTGTCCATTTATCTGTCTGTAAAAGCGTTTACATTATTTTTACTTTTGAATGATATGTGATAGCACATTCATACTTTCCTATTTACACCCAATTCTTTCACCTTATGGCCTTTAATTCAGTTCAGCATCACACACATAACAAAATACAGTGTTTATTCTGCAAAATATGCTACCAGGAACTTTCATATTCCACATACATATCTTTTTTAGATATATATTTTCATTTTTCTGTAGTACTTTTTGTATCTGCTTAAAGTATGCTTTTTTAGTGCTTTTTCTATGCTTCTGAAAGTATGCTTTTTCTGTACTTTTTTCCATGCTTCCAAAAGTATGCTTTTTTAGTACTGTTTCCATGCTTCCAAAAGTATGCTTTTTTAGTGCTTTTTCCATGCTTCCAAAAGTACTTTAAGTATGCTTTTTCAGTACTTTTTCTGTGCTTCTGGAAGTATGCTTTTTTAGTACCTTTTACATGCCTCCAGGAGTATGCTTTTAAAGTACTTTTTTGTACCTCCAGAAGCATATAGGTATCTTAGACATAGTAAAATGTGCCTTTTTAGTGCTTAAAGTGTGCCTCAAGAAGCATACTTATCTTAGACTATTCAAATTGTACTTTTTTAGTGCTCCTTTAGTTTACAATAAATGTAAGTTAAATTGTGCTTACTTTGTACTGCTTTTGACAAAAAACTTACATTTTTTTCTGAAAGAAGTATTTTCAGTAAAAGTACTTTTTTAGTGCTTTTTATGTACCTCCAGAAGCATACTTTTCTTAACTAATTAAAATGTGCCTTTTTAGTGCTTAAAGTGTACCTCAAGAAGCATACTTATCTTAACTAAGTAAAATGTGCCTTTTTAGTGCTTAAAGTGTACCTCCAGAAGCATACTTATCTTAAACTAAGTAAAATGTGCCTTTTTAGTGCTTAAAGTGTACTTCAAGAAGCATACTTATCTTAGACTATTCAAATTGTACTTATTTAGTGCTCCTGCAGTTTACAAAAAAAAAATGTAAGTTAAATTGTGCTTATTTTGTACTGCTTTTGGCAAAAAACTTACATTTTTTCTGAAAGAAGTATTTTCAACAAGAGTACCCTTTTAGTGCCTATTTTGTACCTCCAGAAGCATACTTTTCTTAACTAAGTAAAATGTGCCTTTTTAGTGCTTAAAGTGTACCTCAAGAAGCATACTTATCTTTGACAATTCAAATTGTACTTTTTTAGTGCTCCTTTAGTTTACAAACAAATGTAAGTTAAATTGTGCTTATTTTGTACTGCTTTTGGCAAAAAACTTACATTTTTTTCTGAAAGAAGTATTTTCAACAAGAGTACCTTTTTAGTGCCTTTTTTGTACCTCCAGAAGCATACTTTTCTTAACTAAGTAAAATGTGCCTTTTTCGTGCTTAAAGTGTACCTCAAGAAGTATACTTATCTTTGACAATTCAAATTGTACTTTTTTAGTGCTCCTTTAGTTTACAAACAAATGTAAGTTAAATTGTGCTTATTTCGTACTGCTTTTGGCAAAAAACTTTACATTTTTTTCTGAAAGAAGTATTTTCAACAAGAGTACCTTTTTTGTACCTCCAGAAGCATACTTTTCTTAACTAAGTAAAATGTGCCGTTTTAGTGCTTAAAGTGTACCTCGAGAAGCATACCTATCTTAGTCTTTCTGCAGTTTACAAAAAATGTAAGTTAAATTGTGCCTATTTTGTACTGCTTTTGGCAAAAAACTTTTTTTCTATTGAAAATATTATTGTGTCACAAGAATACTTTTTTAGTGCTTAAATAGTACCTCTTGAGGCATACTTTTGTTGGAGTATGCTTTTTTTGTACTTTTTCGATTGAACTTTGTAAAATAATGTATTGTGCCTTTTTAGTACTGCCTTTGGCGAATAACTTAAAATTTATATTTTTTCATGAATTACAATTGAATGGGCTTTGTATTTTATTTAGCATGCAATATTGATATGCAAGTTTAAAAATTTGAATAAATACATGAAACATACATTCGTTTTATTTATATTTGAAAATTCGCAGAAAAAGTGCTTCCTGATTTTAGGAGTTGCTGAGAAGTAAAGTTCGACACAAAGTGTACTTTTACGGCTTATGATTTACATCCTTTCTGATTTTTTCTAAGTTTTCCGTGAAAAGCAGTACCAAAAAAGCACACTTTGCATGATGCTTAAAGTATGCTTTTTTGATACTTAAAGTGTGCTTCATTGAGTACGTAAAGTATGCTTTTTTTGTACTTAAAGTGTACCTTTTAAAGTATGCTTTTTTAGTGCCTTTTTTCCGTAAGGGTAATGACTGACTGATGACGAGACTCCGTGACAGGCCCTGTCCAAACCACTTCAGAGAAGACAGTGTCATGTCCACATGTCCTTTCTGAAAGTAGATCGGACTCCTATGATGATTGCATGCATTAGCTCACTCCAGCTGACAGTGCGTGGACTTTTATTAATTGTACACTCAAAATTATGCTTAAATTAATATCCATTTACACACCCATATGTTTGTTACTTTGGCCCTTGTGTTTTCTCTGTTAGTGTCTTCATCTTACAATAAAGAGACTATTATATACAACAATTGTGCATTCTTCGAGTACTGTGTTTTGATTTCCTGTTGGTACTACAATCGGATCCTGTTGGAGACCCCTCCATTCTCATACAAAGACCTTTAAAAGTACACAACCGCATCAATCTCTTTAAAGGAGCAAGAGTGGAATTCGTGCTTAATTGCTAGCGACACCTGTTACTTTATCCGTGTAGATATTTTAAAAAAGATCAAAACTGATGAATGTATCAATCAAATTCGGTGTTTTTGATATTTTCTTACCTAAAGTATCTTTCAACGTGATTAAATATTGGCCTATTTTTTCACTGTTTTCAAAAGGTAACATGAGATCATTACATAAAGTGGAGTAAATGCTACAATGATCTCTTTCAACTCTAGTTCACATGGTTAGGTTGTGCAAAGACCATCCGCAAAATTTAGAACAAGGAGAGTATCTCCAATAAGTGTCAGCACCCACAGCACAACACTTAACATCCCTATGTCAAATCACATTGTAGACAAGCACAACAAGAGACGCATGAGGGACAAGCAAATTTAAACCAAACCAAATTACTTAATGCAAAAGACTACATATGCAGCAAACGAAAGTAATGAGCAATTGGTGCCGACTTGGGACGGTCATCTGCCAGGTTAGAAGCAAATGGTGTAGCTATCCGGAATAACGTGCACACAACTCTTGTCCGGCTACCCAGCTGTCTCGAATAACGCACTTGTAAGTGTATAATTGCCCTCTCACTGCAAAATGACGGAAAAAAACAAAACAGAAAAATGCAAGATCCCAAGTAACACCCATAACTCTGGATATGTAAATTGATATCAAAAGCATTATTAGGGCGTTTCATTTAATTATGACTTGAGAACACGTCATCAGTGTAGTATTGAATCCAAGTTCTAAGTGCTTCTTTCAGTTTAACTTGTTTTTAAAGGAGACCTTTCAATATCACATATATAAAGACAGATGGTCTTCATCTCCATGAATATTGTTCACTTTTGAAATAAAAGCATTAATATAAGAAGACAGGATTTCGTCATACACTTAGACAGGATATAAGATGGGGTTCCTTAACTATGATCTTTTTTAATTACTATGTATATATATTTTGACTCTTTGCATTATTTTATAGTCGTATTTATTTATTATCTTCAGTTTAGAACTCATTCCATGTATGTTTTGATGTTGAAGAATTTGCAGTTATTCAAGGGGCCCGCTTTGCTTTGCGATTTGCATTAATCGGACTAATTACTTTAAAGAAGAAGGCGAGTAGGTAATTACTTTCATATTTATGAGTCAAATTTTGAATACCTTTTGTGGCACTGCGTACAATCATTTTGGTAATTTCTTGTTCGATGTTCTCATAGGGTGCCGTGGCCGTTGAGCGAAACCCCACTGTTTACAAATTATACGAAGAGAGAATAAGCTTCCTTTTTGGTATTATTTCCTTGGATACTATACTTGCATTAGACATGTGACAATTTTGCAAATTAGCAAGGTGCGTTTTAACAGCGCCACCTACAGTTCATTCCTCACTTGCATTGGACTCGGGAGATTGCTCATTAGTTAAAGTTATCATTCGTGTTTCTATGGAGCTCTGTCATTGTTTCCGTTTGTTTGTCCGATTTTTATTTTCGCAGTTTTACTTTTTTTTTTTTCAAGAATTTGAATTTCGATTGTGATTTTTTTTTTGGAATCTGATTAGGTCTTAAATTGTGTTTGATCTTCATCCACTGATTTCTTATAAAGATACTAGTTATAAACAAATTGCTACATTTATTTGTAAAATGCTTCGTTATTAAAAATATATTAAAACCTTTTGGAAGTTTGGCAAAAAATACTCTGCACTTTGGTAAATAAATAGATAAATAATCGGAACATTCCATCACCTGAATATTCTAAATTTAATTTGAGTGTTCCAAGAAAGTACAAAAAAAGGTAGTTACATGTAGTGTATAATCAACTATTCCTATGAGACTTGTTCAAAGATTAGCATGTTTTGCTTAAAATTGTGTATGATTTGTTTTAATGAAAAATGCATAGTAATACAATGTTACAGGATTAAATGTCTTAATAACATTTGAAAAGAATTATGATGGAAGGGCGAGCGGAGTGTAGTCTAAATAACATTTGAAATGAAATGTGATGGAAGGGCGAGCAGAGTGTAGTCTAAATAACATTTGAAATGAAATGTAATGGAAGGGCGAGCGGAGTGTAGTCTAAATAACATAAAAAATGAAATGTAATGGAAGGGCGAGCGGAGTGTAGTCTAAATAACATAAACAACGAAATGTGATGGAAGGGCGAGCGGAGTGTACAGCAAGCGAAGCGAGCCGTTTTTTTTTTTATTACTTTTTTTGGGGGGGGGGGGGGGTCTATGTGTCGCTTTTACTGAAGCAAGCTGAAATATTTCAGAAAATGAAAAGCGAAATGAGCCGATTTTTTTAATTTTAGGAAATGTGGGCCAGAGTAATTATTTTCTCTTCCAAGAGGGGTTAATCATTAATTTCAAAATTTTCTGGGTCTGAATATATATTTGCAAAAAGTGCCCCCCTTCCAGATACTTCTAGGTGCCTGGATGATATTCTCACTAGCAACAATCCTGTTTTGAAAAAATGTAAGAGTGTTATTTATCCACGGAATTGACACTGAACAGGACAAACGTTACAGACACAGAAACACCTTTTTTGGACCTAAATTTCATAATTGAAATGGAGAGATTCATACGAGTGTGTATGACAAAAGAGATTTTGGATTCAACATGGTAAACTCTTGGCTCGACAGTGATGTTCCTAGATTACTGTCATACGATATTTACATTTCACAACTCATCCGGTACGCTAGAGCATGTACTAATGTTTTGGATTTTCATAATAGAAATTTACAAATTACTACTTTAGAAACTTTTAGGTCAAGGTTTTCGCTAACGAATATTACTATGGGTATTTTATCCCTTCCTTTGTTTTATCGTGACATAATTAACAAAATAAGAAGGACCAAAGTCAGACAGAATTACTATCGAAATTGCGTCAGAATCATCAAACGCCTTTTATACCACGGATATGATCCTGTTGTCACCAGACGGACACTAGATTTGGTACTTGACCAATCTACAGCCTTGTATCAGCGAATTGCGCTCTGACTGACTGTGACGACAAGACTCCATGATGGGCCCTGTCCAAACCTCTTTAGAGAAGACCCCCACATGTACCACCTGTCCTCTCTGAATGTCGGTTAGACTCCTCGGGTAAGAACGTATATGAGCTCGTTACAACCCGCAGAGCACGGACTGTATTTTGTACGCCCTCTATATTTACATCCATTTATACATATCAACCTGTGTGTTGCTCGAAGTTCTGCGTCATGCTGTCTTGTTTGTTTGGTCAGATTACAGTGAGGAGGTTATTTTACACCACTAATGAGCGTTCTTCGAGACCTCTTGGTAACCGGAAAAGTGGGAGGTCTGTACGCATGTAATCCGGATAATAAAACCATTTGCTAAGTATTGGCATATCAGATGGCCGTCCTTAGGTGGCACCGATTGCCAACTAGTCTCGTTGGTTTATGTGTGATCTTTTGCGTTGGATTTTTTTTCTGTGTTGATTTTGGTGTTCCCTATTTCCGTTTGCGTCTTTTGCTGTGCATGCCAACTTTGTGTTTTTGCATGGGTTGTTTTGGTGTTTTGCTGTAGGTGCTGCAGCCGAGTGTTGTTAAAGATCCCTTCCTTCAGTGATATTCGATGCCAAAAGAGAGGAAATTCAAAAAGTGATTACTACGAGGGCTGATTGATATGTTGTGAGCCTCGGTTTTCTGGGATGCAGAAGGCATTCTGCAGATATATTATCTCCAAAAAGGGCAATCAGTCAACGACACATACTATATGCTTCACTTCTGACACAGTTACGGGAAAATATTAAACTTAAGTGCCACGGAAAGCTCAATAGTTAAAGGTTCGTTGTTCCATCAGGATAATGCTCCTGTTCACAAATCTGTCACTGTCATGGCTACCACTCATGATTGTGTTTTTAATTTGATTGAACATCCGCCTTATTCACCTGATCTTGCTCCATCAGACTTTCATCTATTCCCAAAACTGAAACCCACTTTCAGTCCGATGATGACGTCATACTTGCAGTGGATGGCTTTCTGACCAGTCAAGATAAGGAGTTCTTTAAAAGTAGTATTGAGACCCTTAAACACCGATGACAAAAGGATACTGAAGTGGATTATGTAGAAAAATAACGCAAAATGTCTGATAAAATTCAATACGAGGCTCACAACATATCAATCAGCCCTCGTATAAAAAGATCGAAATTTTAAACATGCCAAAGATCCAGCTAAGGACAGATTTTTGCCATCAAGGAGATACCCCTTCGTTTCAGAATAATTCATCAAATCTAGCCTCAGAAAATTTACAAATATATTTCAAGCCAGTGCAGAAGCAATACAGTGAAACTAGCCGGACCATATCTACGAGAGCCATCAGTCCGACAGCAGAGATAACAAGTGGTTGTAATCGATATTGAAATACTCGTATGTGTTCCACCTTGATAATACATGTACATGTGATTTAATGCCACATATGCGCATTTCAGCAAGCACTGTATCATTGGTGATACTCGATGCCAAAAGAGAGGAAATCCAAAAAGCGATATGAGGATCCTAAAATGAATGCTAAAGATCCAGATAAGTATACAGCGCTATTTGACTTTCAGTCATTGATTTCTTCAGGAATTTTCCGTGAAATCGCATTTCAACTGCCTTTGAATCATTATAATTGTAGAATCAATATTTATTGTAGGTGGCGTTGTAAAAATCAATTTGTGCGGCGCAACAATGTAAAACTTTATACTGGTTAGTCTGAAATTTTGTATTCGTTTCAAAAATATTTAAACCGAGTTTAAGCTGTTAAAGTTTATCATTGTATTGCTGACATTAAATTTTGAAAAGAAGTATCTCTCAGGACCTTCAGTCCTTTGATTTTAAAATCTGGTCTCGGCTTTTGTGTTTGACTTTAATTCACTGATTAAAGGAATAAATGAGTGGATCTCCAACAACACCCGGTTGCAGCACAAACAACAAAGCCCCAAAACTCTCAATGGAAAACACAGTGCAGACACGCACAGGATGAGGCGCAAAAGGTATAAGGAACACCAAATCACAAAGAAACATCAGACACAAATGATTACACATAAACCAACGAGACCAATGGGAAATCGGTGCTGACGTAGGACGACCATCTGCCACGCCAGTAGCAGACGATGTAGTTATCCGATTACCCAGGCGTCTCGGAGAACGCAAAATAGTGGTGTAAAATAACCTCCTCACTGTCAGATGACCATTCAAACAGGCAGCATGACGTAGGAAGTTCAGGAAATTGAGAAAGTGAAGCCTTTGTAGTAGAGAGAGCTTTGTTAAAATGATGATATGATCCTCCATTTATGTGCTGTCATTCATCTTCTTCTTTTCTTAATATATCAAGTGGGAGTATTTTCCTTATCTCTAACTGGTGTGGAGGTTGTATGTCATGTGGCCATCGCTTTGTGATGAGTTGATTGTCACAAGTCTTCGGTGTTCACTTAGGAAGCTTATATTTCAAATTATGGCAAGTCATGCAAAGGTCACATTATTTCTCTCACATATAAATAATTAAACTTAGTTACTTCTTTGACAGCAGTGAAGATATTTTGAACGCTTTATCATCTGGATTTCTATAGATTCTTATTTGTATTTATTTGATCCATTTTGAATTTGGGTATTTATTAATTTGAGTGGCGTCTCCAAGCTATATTCACTTTCAAAATCAAAAATTTGACCATAGAGGCTTTTCATGTGTAAAGTGTTGTCTTTCGTGTTTTAATAATGTGATGCTTCCGTCTAAAATTTTTTCCTCTCGTCTCTCTCTTGTCACTACAGCGCCGCATGGATTGAAACAGCGCCGCATGGATTGAAAACTCCTCCTTCAATTAGTTTTACGTAATGATGGATTTCTATTTTGTCTATCGCACATTTTCAACTTCTTCAGAACAGCTACAGGGATTTTTATGAAAATTAGTAGGAATAAAGTACTCATGGTTCCTACAAGTGTTGTCATTTTTCGTACGGATCCGTCAACAGGTGGCGCCACTACATGCATATGTAGGTCACGTGGCATATCATCCTTTAACGAACTTCTTCAGAAAGAACCGAAGCACACACCGACACACTGAAAGCATCAGGACGACATAGAAGAATGTCTTAAGAAGTGTTGTTATATTTGGTGACACTCCGAAGACAAATTTTTACGTGTTTTTTAGACTTTGTGAGAAATGTTATCATTTTAGTGCAGATAAATTTACAGCATGGACCAGATATGCACGTTTCGAGTATTTAACCCTCGTCAGTGATCCTATATCTAAACAATGATATATGGCCAAAATGCTTAGTTTTGATAAGTCTATCAAAGTGTGTGATTTTGTACACTAATTTACTGCATATTTGTCATATTTAAGTAATTCAATGGTTTTATATTGCTTTGAAAATTTTACTTTTCATATTTTTGGGCATATTCATCAATACTAGACTTCTCCGGAACCTCTGAAGGGATTTCGGCGAAACATTGTAGGAACGATGTATTCATGGTCCACTACAAGTGTTGTTGTAATTCGTCCGGATATGTCGACAGGTGGCACCACCACAGACTAAAGTAGGTAAGGGGTTTGTCCTTATCTGACACTGAGAAGACGTGTTACAATGCTTACTGTATAAATTAGACAAAGTACTTAAAGTCATCTACCACGTTTGTCTGTTTTGAGTCGATAGGATCCGAGACGGTCGCCACAAGCCTTAACTGGCTGATACCTCTTGAAGTTTCTTAACCTTTCACAGTGTCTGCTAATAAAGCAAGATTGACAATGTTCTCAGCTAAGCGATATAAGTCCACTTGGGGCTCTTGTCAATTACTCTACCTTGCTATTCAGATTTATCCTATAAATTTGTAAGGAAAAATCAGTGTGAAAAATGAAAAAAGACAAAGAATATATTAATTGAAATTGGTTTTGCTTTATGTTTATAGAGTTCTGTAAACATGACAACATGATAAAACTTCATATCAATGACAAAAAATGATAGTATCAAATATTCGTGTGTGTGATGTGTATCGGGTAAAGAATAATGAATTATATACAGCAGTTCAACAGTCATTCTGATCGGTACTCACGTTTAAGCAAGGACATAATGCTAAGTTGAGTATAAATTATACATTACAGAAAAAGTATAAAATTAGCCAGATAAAGTTTACTAGTTGTCTGAACTTATCTTCAAATCCTTTCTTTTAGATATGTATCTGGTATAATTATTCTGAGAAAACAATTATTTATCTTTTTAAAAACTTGTTTTAGCATTACCTTCTAAGAAACTGTGATATCAAAAGTTAGTACAGAATGAAATAAGATTTTTTAATTGTTAAAGCTTACAAAAATATCTCTTTTAGGAGAAAATCAAAACACGCTGTTACCGTGAATAATAAGACAATAATGGAATAAATCCACCCTTTGAATACTGGAATAATGAATGTACATATAATGTTCAATTGAATGTCAAAATAAAATATATTTGTATAACAAACAATGAATTCTTCATCAAGGCCAACAAGATAAATATATAAATATCCGCTCTACTCAGTATATCACATTCAAAAAGCAAATCTGCTTGAGCAATCTAGTTATTTTATTACTGTGACGTACCAAAGCACTCTTTACAGTCCCAGGTAACAGTCCCAGGTAGAGCTATATTGAGCATCACATCGTATATATATTGGAAGATAGCAACGGTCACCAACACAGTCGCCCATCTATTCCCGGCGGAACTACATATTGTCACTTGATAGATCCCGCAAACGGGTTGGAATCTGTGTGTTTTTCAAGCTATCAGGTCCAGGTAAGTGGGTTGGGACAGACATAGACGGTCTAGCCTGTAGTGTATGTCCTTCATGGATAGTCTGTCGTGAGGCTGCCGCTTCCAACATCCCTGCATTATTTTGCTGACGTCATCCGGGCAGACTCCGTTTTCGGGACATTGTAATGTTCGACCATTTGTAACATAATGAATGACCTTTGGAGAGACAAATAAAAATTGTGAGACAATTCAATAAGGAAGCAGGAAAAAAGTCAAATTGTCGAACATATATTGTAAGTGCGAAATTGGTTTGTCTGTAGTCGATGAACAAATTACGTCAACAAATATTACTGCTTTTTATGTAATTTAAACTCCTAGGCTAATCAAAACTATAATCACGAATGCTTATCATGAAGAACGATCATGAAAAAGACTACAAAAGATAAAACATTCTTATCTTTTAAACTGGACGGTACGCTACAAGGTTTCATTGTACAAAATTCGAAATGCATGAAAACGGTTTTATTTTTGAATTGATTGGCATTTCTCATTGGCTGATGATCTAAATTCCTACTTCCAAAAACCAAGATCGATGCACATGCCAGTCTTGTAAATGCATTAAATTATAATAGAGATTCCATGCTTAGTTAATGGACAAAATGTGTATACATGAGAGATCAGTGACATCAATTCTAGAAGGTTCTCCCGACTGACTTAATTTTTTACTTCTAGAAGTGGTTGAGGTTTATATAAAAATTGATTCCATGAATCTTGTTGTACTAAACTTATTTTCCTCACAAATTGAATTTAGATTAAAGTCAGATTTTCGACGAGCAACAGACAATACGCAAAAACCCAGCAGATCCGCTTTAATCTCCATTTATGTCACGAAGCATGCTACATTGAATGTCTAGAGTAACAATAATTAATCCAATAGAGAATGAAATTGAAACCATGGACGCTCCGTTACAAGATCCTCTAAGATATCTATCAATCGTACCTCGTGATTTGACAGTTCATACCACGGTTGTCTACCGTAGGTGAATATTTCCCATAGGACAACTCCGAAGCTCCAAACGTCGGACTCTACTGTGAAAGTACGATACAGCAGTGATTCAGGGGGCATCCAACGAACGGGTAACATGGTCGAGGCGCCAACCTGATTGAAAAAGCTTCAAATGAACAATTTTGCTCAAGTGGACATTCAGAAATTATCAATATTGAAAAGCATCTTCCATAGTATTTTAAAAGATCAAAGCACTATATTTCATTGGTGTATGCGTAGTCTCTAGTGGTTGATGTTTTGATGTGGTATTTGATGTTCCTTGTCCCTTTTTGTCTCTTGCTGTCCTTGACTACTCTGTGTTTTGATGTGGTATTTGATGTTCCTTGTCCCTTTGTGTCTCTTGCTGTCCTTGACTACTCTGTGTTTTCACATAATGATATTTCGGTGTTTTGATATTGATACTACAACCGAGTTGGAGATCCCCCTCCTTTCTTATCTATGTATTTCAACAAATAATGTCTAGGTCAGTAATGCTCGAGGCCGGGTGAAAATGTTTGCAGTGTCCTTGCATCAAATGAAATACTTGGGTCAATAATTAAGGAAAGAAGAGACATCCTAGTCAATACCAGCCTCTAAAGAAAAATAACAGTCACAAATGAAATTGCGCATCTTGATAAAAACATGCATGATTAGAATTTTTTCTGAATCAAATATTCAGTAATCTTGCAATCGTTGAGCTTAGGATCTTCAGTGAAAATATATATTGTTCATGCGTTATCGTCAGACAGCAAAGCTATATTCGTAATGTCTACCTCAGGGTAAAATTGTGAAATGTATTCACCTAACTGTAATTTCGTTCTCGATTTTCAGTATCCAATGTCAAATATTTGCATTATGAAATCAAATTAAGGGATATTTTATTACATACAGCACTGTCTCCCATTTCAAGGTAGTCAATTAATATTAAAATATCGATGATAAAGAGGGCTGTTAAGACAAAAAGACTTCCTGTAGGTTATGGTATAAATCACTTACCCGGTAGTAGTCTTTGCTGTAAACATCACGCGACATTCCGAAATCCCCTATCTTTACGATCAATTTATCCCCAACAAGGCAATTTCGTGTCGCCAAGTCCCTATGAACGAAGTGCTGTGAGGCCAGATACATCATTCCGGACGCAATTTGGTTGGAAATGTGAAGAAGTTCTATTTTTGATAGCGGTTTTATGAGGACAGATGATTTTGTAAGCGATTTAGCATCTGGTCCATGACTCCTGAAATAAAATATATATTAAATTTGATGAAATAATGAAAGCATGGATGAACAGCTAAATATCAGAATACAAAAATGCGAACGGACCAAAAAATGACAAAAGTAAATCTTAGTGCGAAGGAAAATTCCCTTTTAATTTCATGAAGTTTATTCAAATAAGTCAAGACTATATATGTAAACCGGTGCCTTTCGCGTAAAACAAAACTGTAAAGATATAATGTTTCGATAACTGAAGTTATATGTCGGATATGCATGTACGTCATCCATCGGTACTTCATTGACGGAGTTCAAAAAATACTAAGGTCTTCCTAGACCATTATAAAGAGATGCAGTAGTGCACTAGAAAATAATGCAATGCATTTGTAATTCCAGCCACTCAAATTTCTTAATAGACAAAAATTATTTTTCATTCAGCAAGAAAACCCTCTTTCAAGGGCTCCCTTTAAAAACCTTATCGACATAATTATGGCTCATGATTTGATGCATGATCTTTAGAAGAATCGGTAGGACCAGGAAAAAAATACTAGGCGACATGATTCTAAGGAAAATTATTAAAGACAAGTAAAGAAATTAGTATAGTCTTATTGGAAACACTGTAATACTACTCAATCAAGTATTTTACAGAGGTCAGTATAACAAGTATATACCATCAAACTGAATTATCAGTACAAACTAAGTAAACTTTCCGACAAATAAACCCTTCATCCTCGCAAATAATTTGTATAAATGCATTACATACTTTATCGACACTGTACATTTAGTAGTTCTAATCTAGTTGTGCTTCTTATAATCAGATAAAGTGACAAAGACAGACTGGAATGACGTAACTGTACTATCGATAGTTGAAAAAAAAAACCAAGCAAACAAGGATATCTTTTCAGTGTGTCATTAGTAATTAAGTTTCAGATGTTTATTAGTTTGCTATTTTTTCAGTTTGTTATCAATAATTACTCGTAAGTTCACAATATCCTATGCGTTTGCTTCTTTCTTAAAGCGTAAAAAGTAATCCCTGTTTACGTGGGAATCAATAAATATGATAATTCAAGCACATTAAATTGAAACAATTCAGGCGAGCAAAGAGCATTATGCAGCTCTTTAGCCTGAAAGAATTTTTTTTGTTCTTTATCAAATTGGCAATTAATATATTATTTTGCTATTTCGTAAACTTCCCGAAATGTCATCTAAATCAAAGGAGGTTAACATCTTAGCACCATCCCTCAAACTATGCTACTGAATCGACACTACACAAAAGTTTCAGCCGCGCACTCTCTGCAAAGTAAATGCAAATTTACAAATTTAGATTCAAAAAATAAAACACTACTTAAATACATTTGGTTTTGTCATAAAATCACTTCGGCTTTTAATAAGTACATTGTACCACCTTCAACAAGGTATAGAGTTAAACCGCTTCCGTATTATTTTTATCATTATCACGCGACCAAACCTTTTACACAATGTTGTGAATGGTAAATTGAATCTCAGTAGTTAATACTTGATATTTGTAAGAAAGGAGGGGATCTCAAACAACACTTGGTTGTAGCACCTACAGCAAAACTCCAAAACACCCACATAAACACAGAGAAGACACTTACAGAAAGAGTCGTAAAAGGGACAAGGAACACCAACTAACACCATGGAAACACGAAACACAAAAGACCACACTTAAACCAACGAAACCAACGGCAACCGATGCCGACTTAGGACGGCCATCTGCCATGCAAGTAGCAGAGAGTGTACTTAACCGGATTACTTGCGCACAACCCTCCCGCTTTTCCGATTACCCAGAGGTTTCGAAGAACGCATTTGGATTTGCAATTATGGTGTAAAATAACCTCTTCACTGTAAGATGAACATTCAAACAGACAGCATGACACAAGGGCCCACGAAACACACAGATGGATATGTAAATGGATAAGAGAAGGCATTAGAAATACAGTCCGTGCTCTGCCGACTGTAGCAAGCTCATACACGTGATCACCCGAGGAGTCCGACTGAAATTCAGAGAGGACAGGTGGCCGGAGCCCTGCCTTCTCTAAAGAGGTTTGGACAGGGCCCGTCATGGAGCATTATCGTCACAGTCAGTCAGAGTGCAATTCTTAGAATGCGCTGGTACAAGGCTGAAGATTGGTCCAGTACCAAGCCAAGTGTCTGTCTGGTGACAGAAGGATCATATCCATGGTATAAAAGGCGTTTGATGAGTCTAACACAATTTCGATGGTAATTCTGTCTGATCTGTCTTATTTCGTTAAATATGTCACCATAAAGTGTAGGTTGTTAAATACCCAAAGTAATATACCTTTTTGCTTGTATGTGCCTGAATTTCAAAAGAAGTTGACAATAATTTTTGTACAATTTCAAGGAAGTCTTTAATAGTTTGTGAAAGCGAAAACCTTGACCTAAAAGTTTCTTGATAATTTGTAAATTTCTACTATGAAAATCTAAAACATCAGTACATGTCAATCATACCGGATGAGCTGCGAAATGTAGATACCCTATGACGGTATTCTAGGAACATCACCGTCAAGCCAGTGAAAATTTACCTATGTTGATATGGAAAGCATGTATTATTTCATCAGCTTTTTCGATGCTTCATAGATGGAAATTGAGTATACATGAATGTTCCCATGCCGTGTCGACTACAAATTATAATTGTTTCATAATAAAAGGAGTCGAATTTCATACTACCAGAGCGTTCTGCATCATAGCCAAAAAATCATTTTGAGAACAAAACACTACTTTTTTTATTTTTTATATGAAATCATGTAATCCATTAACTATGTGTATATCTACCAATTATACTGAAGTACATGTTCTATAGAAAACTCAGCACAGTTCCACAAATAATGTCTCATCAATGGTGCTCCAGTTACAAATAAAAGAATGTACTCTTTTGGAGAAGAGACACAATACCCTAGTGTCGTTGGGAAAAAACAGATTCAAAGAAACACACCTTTTTTAATGATATCCTGCAGGTAGTAAAACTAGGCCCAAGGCAAGTGTTATCAAAATTGAAGGAAATAAAAAAGATGGAATTACTTAAGTTAATATAACATAGAAAATATACCTCAAATAATTATTCAGGTCTCCATTTTCCATGTACTCAAAAATCATCATAGAGATTTCTGAATCAATACAAACACCGTGGAAAGTAACAATGTTTTCGTTTTGTAAGGTGGTTAACAACTCGGCCTCTCTGTCAAAGTTAGACTTGCTCTCCTCACTGGGTGATCCTTTTAGGGTCTTTATTGCTACCATGGAAACATCACCTTGGTAACAAAGATCCTTGCAGGTTCCAAGAAATACTCTTCCGAACGCCCCCTCTCCTAGCTCTCTGATGAAATTGATGTTCTCGACCTTGAAATATCTTATTGCTGTGATGTAAAGAAAACAAATTGAAAAGTACTTTTGAGCTCTCATTTTTTATGATATTGCAGAAATTATAATTTATTCACTTTATTCAAATATAATGTTTGTATTTATGTTTGTATTTATATCGTTGACACAAAGTATATTTTCCTTTCTAGGATTTTAAGGGATAATTGTTAAATCATTAAGAGTAGGTTTGCATAAAATATCAACGGGGACAAAGGGTTGCTTTAATTACTACAGAAGAATCGAACACTCTTGATGATGAAACTAAAGTGAGATCTTAATCTATAAGGTAACACTCGATTGTTATTCTCAGAGTCGATTTGAAGATTTTAATGTAAATAAAAAATCTTGAGGTATAGTCACTTACAACAACTAGATACTGATGTATGCTTTTGATGATAAGCAGGATTATCCACGATATGCATGGACGCAAGCGGCATTAAAACGATTGGATGAGGTTGTGACGTAGGCGTCACGTGGTTTGAATGGAGCAATGGATGCTGTGAGCTACTGGAAGAGAACGTTGACTCGGTGGTTGTTCTTGAGTGCTTCTTGTGATAACGTCGAAACAGGACAATACCAAGAATAGTGATGATGAGAATCGTAAAGAGTCCAACACCAACAGCTATGTAAATCTGAAATGAAATCTAGCATGTGTTATCCAGATTACATGATGAGTTATACAGATGAACATGATATCTTAAGGTGGCTCCCTACTCGAACCGTTATAGGTTTTTCCTTATATGCAGCAGTCTGTGTATAGCGTTTTACAATGACTGGTGAGGGACGAGCCAGCGCATTGAAAAACACAGACAGAAGATCTTAAATGCCAAAAGAAGCAAAAGATGGTGCAACCTATCAATGTCCACACCAATCATATAGTATAATTTCTTAGTTGAAAATGTGTCGAAATTATAAGAGGGTACCCTTATGTTTGTAGCCATATCTTGATCATTTATAAAATTGTATACCTGTATGTGATTTTTTTCACCATCTATATACATTATCGTATAAAATGATCCAATTTGAAGAAATTCCATCTGTTGTTTTTGCACAAAAATGTGATATACTATATATTATTTGTCGAAAATATGATAACATTGTAAGGGGGTACCCCTATGTTTGGAGCCATACCATGATCATTTCAAAAACTGTGTACCTGTATGTGATTTTTTCTTCATCTACATACATAATTTTATGAAATATTACAAAATGAAAAAAATTCATCTGTTTTTTATGCAAAAAGTTGAATTTAGTACATATTCTTGGTCAATAATGTTATGAAATTATAAGGGGGTACCCTAATGTTTGGAGATATATCATACTTTGATTTATGTTACAATATCATTTTATGTGTTGTATTTCTTCTATATGACTTGTTATCATTAAATAAACCAGAACAAATAAACATATTCGTATCATCACTGAATTTGGAGGGTTCAAAAGCATATGATGGATATTTGATCTTTCTCAATTTTTAAGTGTTAGGGTACCTTTCTTTAATGTACTGGATCTTTAATGAAAACAAAATTACCTAACTATGTCTGTGTTCATTATGTCATTTTGACTATTATGTATAGAAAATAACCTTAAAATACAAAATTCATCTGTTAAATTCACGAGTAGGGACCCACCTTAAGAACTCAATACAGAATTAAAAAGAATAAAAGAGCAAATCAAGTCAATAAATTTGTTACAAGTTGCCTCATTAACTATGAAAGAAAGACAACATCTTTTGTGAAATTAAGAATTCAGGCTAAAAGATATTTTCATTAGGGACATTTTTTATAAAGTAAAGATGGCCATCTCTATTTGCCTGTCTGAGGTAATTTCAGTGCAATATGATTCTCAATAATTACAATGAGATTATAGAGATGAATTACAAACCAGAGAGTCCATAGTGATAATTAAATGGTATTCTCAAGATTTACTGTAAAAGATGGAAGAATGTTTTTGATTTAAATTTGCTGAATACTAAAGTTATCATTAAGGTAAACCATACCTAAGTAGATTTACTCACTATATTTTCCTTGTTTTGGCCAGTATCTGTTGATATTTGACGACTATCGCTATCGGGCGATAACATACTCGGTTGGAACTGTCCATTTGTAGGCAAGTTTGGCTTATTAGGGAAAAATTTTGGGTTGCTTAGCTCTAAATAGAAAATGCAAAGCGAAATCATGTTATCTATCAATGTCAGATGAGACAAAATCATTAGAAAACAGATTACATTGTACCTTGATGCTTTTTAAAATATCTTTTCTTGAGGATATTCTCAAATCAAATGACAATGTTAGCAGCAAGGTCAAAGGCAAGTTTAACAAATGTTGGTCTTATGTAAAAAAAAAAAAAAAAGAAAGAAAAACAAGGCAATTCCTACATAAGCATCATGTTAAACATGTAGCTGATGGTAGAAGTGCAGAACTACATAAGATATTCAATGTAGATGATCACAAATGGTAAAAAAAAACCTGTGAAGTCATCAGATATACTCACGGGGTTTTGATCCACCTCTGAATAAAGCTTTCAAAGCCTTAGAGTCAGAACCAAAGTCATTTTTAGCTTCGAGTCTGTATATACCGTTGTTCTTCGATGTTAAAAACTGGAATAAGAGGCATCCCGTGGTATTGGAGATTCCTATTCTTGCTTTAGACACACTGTTGTAAATGGACTGTGTGTCAGACATGCGCAAACCATCTTTGTACCATGTAATTTTTGGTGTAGGATAACCAGAGATTACGTATCGTATACACCAATGAAATCCCCGTTCTGGACCAGTTAGAGAAACGATTTTAGGGGCTGCTGTGTAAATAAAATATCGAATAAATCAGAAAAAAAATCAGGTTATTCTTTACGGTGACAAAAAACAAAAGTTTCAAGAAAATTAGATTATAATAAAAGAAATCGTTAAGTTTTAGAAATTCCATAGTCATCGTACCTAATCTATTAAAGATATTCAGTTGGCAACGGAAGCTGATCTGGTCGCAGCTGCACGAGTAACATGTGATTAGCAAATGTTCACTTGTCCAAAGATAACTGCTGAAGTCTAGTTATCACATGTAAGTCTTCAGATGTATTAAGAGAACAATGACTGTAGGGGTGAAAAACAACAAAACATTCCTAGCATTGGTCACAGCTAAAACGTACAAGTTCACAACGAACAACATACACCCCATAAAACAAACACAAACAGATAGCTAGTGAAAAGAACATTTACGCTAAGAGAAAAACATAGAAAGAAATCAACCAAAAACGCCAGTGAAACTTGAAACACACAGGGCAATCAAAACGGAAAAACAATTTGCACTAAGTTCAAACTTTTGACCTAAATATTTTATCATACTAGCCAAAAGATATGGTTATCCGGATTATGTATCAATGGTCCTGTTCAGAATACATCCCTTTATAGCAGTGAGCCCTTTTATTAAAAAGTGACATTGCAAACAAGACAATAAGACACAGATTATCTACCTAACACTTTTTATATCAACAGCTTTGGGCTATCACGGATTATTTGTGCTTGAAATGATGCTGGTTCACAACTGTAGATTATTTTAAGTGACGTGCAAACAAAAAGAAACTCCTTACTCTCCCCGGGCATCCAACCTCATCTCTATTGGGGATTCCCTTCTGATTCTTTGCAAAACGTTTCAGATAATTATTTTCTTTGTTGTGGGAATATTTTCTTTGTTTTCTTACTCGATCTTTGTCGTTGTGGTTGTTTTCAGTGCTTACTGTATTTCTGTTTTCTAATAGCAGATTCTACACAAAAACTACGTTTGGCAGGCTTTGGGATAGATGAAATGTTAAACGTCTTTAAATTCGATAGCATCATTTAAAACCTGATAAATTTACAGCATGGACCAGACATGCAAGTTTCGGGTACTTAACCCTCGTCAGTGATCCTTAGTCTAAACAATGCAATATGGCCAAAAAGTATGAAAATTATTATGTCCAAAAATGTGCCAAAAGACGTAGCAGAATGGGTTTTGCAGAATGGGCAGAATTGCATTTTGAATTAACGACTGATAATTTCATTTAATTTATTCTAGGTAGCACCAACAACAATGGATTTGGGTAATGGTACCTGAACCAAAGTGCGACCCCCTAGTTTTTAAAACAATACACCGAAATTTAAATAAAGCTTGAAGCTTTTTTCAGTCCTTCTTAATTAGATACTATTATTTTATTGTATATGTAACATTGATTCGTGTGTGATTTGTATATGTTTAATACAGTTCGGGTTTTTACAACGTCACCTACAATAATTCTGTTTTTACTATGGAGACTGTCTATAAGATAGTATTGTCATGCGTGTTTCTGGTGCTGTGCTATTGTCTCCGTCTACTAGTATTTGGCCACTTTTTCTTTTGTTTTGCTGTTAAAGTGTTTTCACTGTTGGAGATCTCCGCTCATATGCCTATCAAAATTTATTGAATTCTGGTTTTGAGTTTGACAGTCAACATTGCAGTGTTCTTTTTATAACTTCCGAATCGTAGGCAGTTCATTCCACGTTTAATTGACCCTCTTATTTTCTTTGTCAAGTCAGCGTAAAATCAAGGCGAAGAAATTCAGGGTTATATATACTCTGATGGTGGAATTATCGCTAATTTCGAATGGAATGTAGAATAATTTACGCAAATAAAGATGTTCACACTTGTTTGTTAACGATAGCCTTGACTCAAACGCATTTTAATATTTTTCTATGTACTTATATTGATCACATGCTTTTGTTGCCAAAACGTTTTAGTGTTTTTCTATGTATACTAATAATCTATGTAAGTCTGAAAAATGAGTGCATGATATGGCGCATATGAAGTGTTGAAAAAAGTAAATATCGTACGATTGCCTTCTGGAAACATCGCCATCAAACCAACGAAATGTTTTCATATGTGTTTATTCTTGCGATTTTTTATTTTGCGGTGAGCAAAATGTGGGTTTCCCGATATACCTATATCTTAAGGCATGTCATTTCTGAACTAAGGAATTTCAACGGTTTTATGAAAACCATATTTAATCATAAAATTCATGTCAATTAATCATTTTATGACGAAAAATTAATAGATCAGTGATGAAAATCAAGACTTTTCCTTGTTTGGAAAACAGGGTAAAAATAGCATATTTGTAACTAAATACAAAAAGTGCTTGAATTTTAGTCATCTTTGTTTACATACAATAAAACAGGTTACAAACTTTGTATAATACTTGATTTTGATCAAGTTTCACCGTAGGTACCAAATTCAGAGATTTCTTAAGATTTTCTCGATTTTACAAAAAAATAACGAAAATCATCTAAGTTTAGGTTAAAATATCAGAGATACTGAATATCAACGATTTTTTCAAACACATAGTAAAATGTGCTCCTGCGAAAGGTTTTTTCAAAATATTGAAGAAAAAGTATATGTCCGTGTTGAAATAAGAGAGTACAAACGCTCTGGAGTAGTGCAATTTTGTGGTTTTCTTGAAAAAGTGATATCCATCAGCTCTATCTTATAAAACAGCTTAAGTCAATAATATTCCATACGTAAAACGAAATTCATGGGTTATTACTTACGTAAGAGAAATCCGGACTGTTCAAAAGAGTACATCCAGCTCAATTTTTATAGAAATTACCGCGAAGCATTTTCCTACGGATACTTCATTCAGATTAGATCAAATTTTAAAACTTATCCGCTTCTAGGTATGTATACGAATTAAAGTCTTCAATATGGTCAGAAATGATACATTGGCCATGATAAATTAAAATTTATATGAGTGCTAGAACAGGAGATGCGCAAGAATGGTCCAAAATCGTGACCAATGACGCGCCTTAAGTTATCGGACAAGCATCCCAACAATGATAGTGTTGTTATTTTATAGCAAACCTAAAGTTCGATCTTCAAATCTATATGAAGATAAACATCAGTCACATTTACGTCTAAGAAGGATCTCAATATGGATCATATGTGTATATAGGTGAAATATGTATCTCACTTAGTGCACTGTATGAATCATATGATAATTATATAAGTCTTCGGGTCCTTATTTGAAAATCGATCAAACTATTTCATGTAATATTCGATACAAAGTGAATTTTCAAAGCTTCTGGTCATTCCTCCAGTAAAGATGATAAATGGTCATTTCATGATTAAAATGCAAGTTGCCTTTGAGCGATTAAACTTTCTAGCATATTGGTCATTGGTATTTACATAATTAATATTTTTGTTACGGTCTGAACAAGGCACGAGTAAAACCAAAATGATATCTTAATAAATTGGTGTACCTAAATTAAATAAGTTCGATTTAGAAATTCCCATTGTATAATGTTAGCAGCTGAAGGGGAAAATCTATAGAATATATTTTCATGAAATTTTCTTGATGCTGTAAAAATGCATGTGGGCTCTGCCTTCGAAGACATCAGTCCTATGACATCGTTTTTAATATAGGTTTAATGTATTGAGAATATCAGGGATTGTAGTTGACACTTTTAGTTTTTCCTTACGGTGTCTGTATAGAATAAGTTCCTAAGAAATTCCGATTTCAATTATCTGTAAATTTATCAGGTCTTAAATGATGCTATTGAATTTGAAGACGTTTAACATCTATGTGACAAACAAGTACATGGTCATTAAGGACTAGTCGACCTCAAAGCGGACACCACATGAATCCTGTAAACGTGTAAACTTAATTGCGACGCTGTACATTTTTTACCATGACAAGATAGCGATATGTTCTTTATTATTTCAATAACTAATGTAAACACTCACAATTGATGTAAATTCTTACATCCCGCGTTGATTTTCCCGCCACACTTTCTGCAACGCATTGAAGGAATCCTGCGTCTGCGGAGCTGACATTTTGTATGATCAGGTCTTCACCATAAGATTTAGGTACAGTGGTAAAGTTTGACAATAGTGAATCAGTTTTCCATCTCACTGTTGGTTTTGGAACGCCCTTTTCCTTACATGCCACAGAAAATGTCGATGATTCATTCACAGTTATCGTTTCTGATTTGACATCAGCTCTTGGAAATTCTGAGAGAAAAATAAGAATGTAGTGAGAAGTCGATCATACTACTAGTATATCAAATTTGATAATCTCATAATTATTATCCTGAAATATAGAAAGATATGAAATTCGAGAATGAAAGGGTAATTACCACAGTCTGAGAAGGCCACGTCAGAGAGCTTAATGGGGTGACCCGCCTTTTCACACCGGATATCACCTGCCCTTGATCCCAGAATCTTCTTGGAGGTCTGTAATTTCTGTATCCATTTATGGCTGCAGTTACAAGCCAGTGGATTCCCATTTACTAATCTGCAGAGCATTCAAAGTAGCTGATATGAACTTTAAGGGGGTGTTTTGTTTTTTGTTTGTTTGTTTTTAACACTACAGACATGTATACATTACACAGACAAGGACATTTTAGTATGTAACACAAAACATAGATGGAGATCGGTGGTCCTAGTTAGGCTCGACCCAGCATCATTTCGGTCACTTGCCGGAAGCCTTACCCACCAGACCACGGCGTCGACTAGGTGGGATTTTTTTTTTGTAATTTGTTATTGTATACTTTACTAACAACCTCAAAAACATGCTGTCCAACAGAGTTATAATATATTTTGGAAATCTTGGAAAGTTTTTGGAGATACAAGAGATAATCTAATTTTTTTCTATGAATATAGACAACATAATCAGGTAGAATCAAAGAAATCGATCGGTTAACTGTTTTACGACAAAGACTGAAATATGTATATGTACCGAGTAACTTTTGTTAATAAGCATTATGAGAATAGTCAAAGCAGTTCTCTTCCCCATCAAGTCCCCGGCTGCACTATAGAACTAGTGATCGTGTACGTGTAGTTGAACGAACACTTTTGTCAAAGCTTACCAATTATATCCCGGAGGTCTACATGACAAAGGAACGTTTAAGCAATGTAACGTCACATAAAAAGACGAATACTTACAATTGTAAAGTATATTCCAATCCTTCCAAAATCTTCCAAGGTAGAACTCGGATCTTGTTTCGCCTAAACCTTCTACAATTTTAAAGAGAAAAGAAGGTACCAATGCCGAAAGCTAGGACAATTTTAAGACTGTTTTATCATAACTAATCGTATTGTTTGTCTTTAATGTACCAACGTAATATATCACCATTGGGGTTATTTTTCTCCTATGGAGCATGTTTACTACGCCAAGTACTGGATGAAAGGTGGTTTTTCTTTTCTTCTTGCTTGTGTCGTCATCTTACAGTGAATAAACTATTATAAATAACAAATATGCATTCTTCGAGGTCACAGGGTAGTCGGACAAGTAGAACGGGTGTGCACACGTAATCCTGATAACTACACTACTTGCTACTTATGTGGCAGATGGTTGTCCTAAGTCGGCACCGATTGCCCATTGGCCTCGTTGATTTATGTATAGTTTTTTTTGTGACTGGATGTCATATTTGGTGTTAGGTGTACCTTGTCCCTTTCACGCTCCTACTCTGTGTTTTCATATAGTGATGTCCTGGTGTTTTGCTGTGTGTGTTGTAATCCTGTCCTTTCACGTTCCTACTCTGTGTTTTCATATAGTGATGTCCCGGTGTTTTGCTGTGGGTGCTGTAATCCTGTCCTTTCACGCTCCTACTCTGTGTTTTTATATAGTGATGTCCCGGTGTTTTGCTGTGGGTGCTGTAATCCTGTCCTTTCACGCTCCTACTCTGTGTTTTTATATAGTGATGTCCCGGTGTTTTGCTGTGGGTGCTGTGATCCTGTCCTTTCATGCTCCTTGTACTTGTCTGTGTTTTCATATAGTGATGTCCTGGTGTTTTACTGTGGGTGCTGTAATTCAGTCCTGTTGGAGATTCCCTCCTCTTTTTTGGCAATCATTCTCAAAATGAAACCAAACCGACAAAGAAGCTTTATATTTAGGGAATAACTAGCTTCTGATGTTATGTTTGCGGATGGTAAAAGCTGATTTCACGGTTCACGAGCTTTTCTGGCGACGCAATTGTGGAGCCAGAAAAACGGATGTTTGCACCATAAAATCCTAGTTATTCACATTCTAATGCAATCTATAATTTTGTGAATATAAAGTGAAATGTGACGTTAGCAACGTCAAAGCCTAGTATGTTCTCGTTTTACAGCCGTAACTAAGGAGCAAACGGCCAATGAAATTCGACGTTGCATTAGCGACATAGCGTTGCATAGCGACATTGCATTAGAATACATACTGTTCTTGTTCAATCTACTTTTCCTACCATATACATTGTATTTAGATTTTCAGACAAAAAGAAATCTTTTAGTTAGCATTAATGTAAAATTTCTACTTAGCCTACATAATCATAAGCTTCTTGTTTTCACTGAGAGCATCAGAAGTAATCCACGACAGGCCCGTGTCTTCTATTGTACTGTGGATTTAAGAATATGATGATTTCATTATTGTAATCCAGCGACATATTTGAGAAAATTGATGGAAACAAAAAAAGGACACCGTCATGAAGTACTTTCCATTTCCTTTAACTCGTTGCATTCGAACAAGCTATTTTTCTTCTAGTAATTAGACATTTCAAAAATACAAATAATGTCCTGATCGCTATAATAATATCATAAAAACCAACCTATCAACAATAATTCTATTGTATAAACAACAACTAAGAAATCTACTTCTAATAATGTCTTATTTACTTACATTTCCTCTAGATTTGTGTAATATTGAAGTGATTCTTTGTTAAGGCGAGTCAAGTTCTTCTGATTCTCAATGCGTCTGAAAAGAAAGTGTAAGACGTCAAATCACGTGATTCTGAAGTCAAAACTTTAAAAGATGTTAAGCTTAATTAACCTTTTAATCATTTACTTCATATCAAAATACTGGAATTTTTTCTTTTCTTTTCTTTGAGTCTTCCGCAAGTAATTACGCATATATTGTTGTTAACGGATGTTGTCAGCGCATTCACGCATGCAACAGTTTCGCATTTATTTGCTGCATTGAAGCGGCTCCTTTGATGTCGGTTGTCAAACTGGTAGCAGCTTCATCAATCGCTGAAATGATGTCTGATAACTTAATACCTAGAGGAAGAGAATGTCCCGATGAAGGAAATGACTCGGATATTCAGTTAGAAGGGAAAAGGTTTTTATGACTTCAAAATGTCAATGGAAAGCATTTCTCATACCGTGTTATGATGTAGAAAGGTAAAGCATAGACGCCTTGTGTACGTATCTCAAAACAGAGGAAGAGGGTATTTTTATTTAATGAGAAGAAAAAAAAAGAAATTTATGATATATTCAGAGACCAAAATGTAATGTCTACGAGTTTGAAATAACCATGTTGTTGTTTCCCTTGAATGTTATTTTGATTGGTATCGTATTACTTTATACCGATACATACATGTAACATTATATTTTCTTTACGTAGAACTTATATGGAATGTCAAATATCATCAAAGCCAGATTAACTTTACATTGTTCTTCATTAAAATGTTCATGTCTACATAGCTACATTAGGAATATGACACTGCAATAATTAAATATACAAGTAAAACTGTTTAATTGGACTATGAAGACCCACACACGACAATAGACATAAAGTAAATAAAACACATAATCTATCTGATCAGTTAATTGATAGACGTTTATTTCAGTCTGTATAATCGATATTCCAGATGTTAAAAAAAAAACATCGTAAAGAGGACATTACCACTGGTATGGTCCACGCGATTCCATACTATCTGATACACACAAATGCTGTAAATCCTACTTGATGAAGTGTGGGCGATCTCGAAATGAGAGACGCAATATCGTAACTTAGAAATTATCGATTGTCAAAGAAAATCTTGATTTTTCTATTTTGCATCGCGTTACCTTATGGAGATTGAGAATAGAAAAAGGTTATTTAGTTCGTAAATACTGTGATAAAAACTTTATATTAAAACGAGGAGGATACCTTAGATATTGTCTACGTATTCAATAAAAACGAAATAAAGTTTTAATGTTTCGTGTTGTGAAACCTCGGGTGTTTTGACGTCATAAAAAGATGAAATGAGACCCTACCTTGCTGGAAAACAAAAAGAATTTTTAATTGCATGCTGACCATGCTCGACTTTTTGAAGTTACTTTCTTTTTCAATGTTTAACGTTTTCAAATTCAATAGCATCATTTAAGAACAGATAAATTTGCAGTATGGACCAGACATGCACGTTTTGGTACTTTACCCTCGTTAGTGATCATCCATCTAAACAATGTATTTATGGCCAAAAAATGTGAAAGTTATCATTTCCAAAAATATCCGAAAGACGTAGCAGAATGGATGGGATATGAAGCTTCAAGACCCACGTTTTAGAAATTTCAAGAAATTTTGATAACAGAAATTTTCGTCTAAGCAACATTCAAGATTAAGATTACTTTATTTTCAACTTCTTCTTATTCTCTTAGGTCGCATAGACATTTGAGAATGAAGACAAGTTCTTCTGAAAAACGCATGATGTCTAAAACCGTTAAAAAGATTTTTATGAGAGTTGGTATGCATGCATAGATAGTTTTCAAGAACAGAAACATATAACATTTGAGTGATCTGGAAAAAGCAGTGAACAATTGCAGTAAAAATTATGTCATCATGAAGACAAGTCCCACTTTGGTTTTTGGAAAAGCTAGGTAAAGAACTTTGTGTATCTGCTCCCCTTAAGTCTTGATCAAATTCACAGCAATTAATGCCGGAAGAGTATTTTCTTTCTTTTTTTTCACTCTCTGTTATGAAGTCATCAATAAATAAATCAATAAATGATAGTCAGATTTCAACCAAAATGTACGTACATAGTAAATAGATTAGGTTACTTTAGGGGTTTTATTTAAAGTGTTATTGCTTTAAGAAGGTAATTCTTGAAGAAGGATACTGTGCGGAACCTATTTGAACCAAACCTGGTCATGCTTCCCCTTAATTAGACGATATCAGGCAAAAATTAACAAGCTGATAGAGGACTTTCATGTATCGGGTTTCATCGAAATTAACCACGTGGTTTTCAAAATAGTCAGACACATGAAAAATAAAATAGCAATCCAAGGAATGCTTTTGTCGCCTGTGAAGTGGCTTATTATTTTGTATTTGTTTTCTTTTTTTTTGGGGGGGGGGTGACAAACGAAATAGTCAAACAGTTACTTTACTCACTTGAGCCTTGGACTCCGGTGAGCTTTAAAAAAATGAGGAAATCACTTATTCTTCTGAAATTCAGATTATCAAAAAAACAGCACTATCAATCAAATATGAATGAATTCAGGTAACGGTAACGGTTAAGTATCTTACTGGTGTGTACTTACTGAAAAAAGGCGTACCATTAGTTAGGGTTACATTCGATCTCAATCCAATAGGGAAAAACTGTTTCATGACAGTTAACAGTATATCCTGTCTGAAGTATCAAGAACTTGAGTTACATCACCTTCAGTGTATACTGTTATACTATCTGTAAAGACGTACATGAGCTATATTACCCTTTACTATTTTACTAATGTCCTCAATGCATAGCTCTGTCCTTAGCTGGGTATCGGCATAATTTTTTATGTCATGTTTAGAATTAAGTTCCTTGTGCCTACACTCCAAAGATTTTTTAGCCATATTTTTCACTTAAATATACGCTTCTGAATTCACCCTACATAGAATTTGCAGCCGCTCATTTTTTGGCAAGCGGAAATTAAAAGTTTATATTGTAGATGGTGGTAGGAAAATTCACTTTGGCTTTATTCAAATTGTTTGACATTAAGTACTACTGAGGAGGATTCAACAAAAAACATTGGTACTATAGAACATATATTTCAATATTCAATTCCAACATGTGGTTGAAAACCATTAATTGTCATGTAATAGTTTTCAACGACATGTTGGAAATTAGTAAAAGACAATATTATTAAATTTAAAACACTTCATTCCTTTCCTTAATGTTAAACGTCTTCAAATTCAATAAGTAATATCTTTAAACATAAGATCATTACATGGCAATTAGTTTGTTAGGTAGGGTTTCAACCACATTTGTTATAAGTGAATGTGTAAAATCGTTTGGCTAGTAGACCCTGTGATCCCGCGTCTTTTTAGCACATTTCCTGACGTCCGTCTGTCGTACATCGTCGTAGTCCACTTTTTGCATTTTCGATTTTTATGCTGAACTTGTCAAAGTATTTTATTGAGACTAGGTATATACATGTATAAATTACACCATTTCATATCTCTACAAATATTATTTAATTGGTTTGGATGGATCTATGAAGAGTTGGCCCCATGTTGGGACACATTGGTCCAAGATGACTGCCCTCTTAATGAAGATTTGGCAGAAAATTTAGGTGAATTTTAGTCTTTTGCTCTTCACTATTTCACATTATTCGGATGTCCTCTTTTTCGGCCTTGAGCATCACTGATGATTTCAGAATATAATATATATCTTAAACGTCTTCAAATTCAATAGCATCATTAGAACATCAGAACAGATAAATTTGCAGCATGGACCAGACATGCATGTTTCGGGTATCGGGATATGATGCCACAGGACCCACGGGTACTGATGCTACAGGACCCATGTTTTAGAAATTTCAAGAAATTTTGGTAACAGAAGTTTTCGAATGCGTTGAACAAACGATCAACCAAAGTTGATCGAACTTGGCTACATGTGCCCTCGGGGACTCCTGGTCCACCAGCAGTGACATTCACCAAGTGGTTCAAATGTTAAACGTTTTTATATTCAAAAACACCATTTAAGAACAGATAAATTTGCAGCATGGACCAGACATGCATGTTTCGGGTACTTAACCCTTGTCGGTGATCCTCAATCTAAACAAAGTAATATTGCCAAAGAGTGTGAAAGTTATTATGTCCAAAAATGTACCGAAAGACGTATTGACAATTTCAACCACTAGGTCAGTATCTCTGCTGGTGGATTGTTTAGTCCCCGAGGGTATCGTTCACCAAGTTTCACAGTGTTTCGTCACTAGACTTAAAATATATTTGTAAAATCTCCGTCACAAAATTTTAACGAATATTTTCTAAAATTAAGCGGTATCTCCCTGATGGCATAGCTCTGTCCTTATCAGATTCTTTGGTTGAACTTTTGTTCATCATTATTTCACATTTGGATTTCCTCTTTTTCGGCATAACTGGTGAGCCATAACATGTTTAAATGTATATAATGCTGTACTTAACTGTTATGAAAGAACATGTATTTCAATATTGACAATTCAAACTTAATAGCTTTATAAGAATTATCATTTTAATATATTTTAATAGTATAGGTTCGTGTTATCAGGCTGATGGGGGAAAAACCGTAAGATTGTGTTGCTCTTTTTCTTGTGAAATGTGCATAGAGAAGGTTCTGAAGGATTTTTTTTTTTTTTGCCTATTGGGATAGTTAATAAAGATTTTACGGAAGAGATCTTTAAATAGGTTATAACAAGTTTTTTTTCGCGCTAGAGTAAGTTTCGCGTTATTTCGCGAAAACTTTGCAATAAAATGCGGAAATTTTTCTCATCTGCCACTTGGGCCTACACGTAGAGGAAGAAATGCTAGGTGACATATTAAAACTTTATCATCATCAACACCTGAATGGATAAATAGATGCATTGTAGATAAACAAATAAATAAATAAATAAATAAATAAATAAATAAATAAATAAATAAATAAATAAATAAATAAATAATTCAAGTAAATAAATAATTCAAGTAAATAAATAATTCAAGTAAATAAATAATTCAAGTAAATAAATAGATGCATTGTAGATAAATAAATAAATAGATAAATAAATAAATAAATAAATAAATAAATAAATAAATAAATAAATAAATAAATAAATAAATAAATGATTAAATAAATAAATAATTCAAGTAAATAAATAGAATATAAATGCAGTACTAATCAATGAATTATTGGATTGAAAGTTATCTACATGTGTATAGTTTTTATAAAGACTGGTAAAAGTCTCTTTGTAACTGCTTTATTTGTAAATCCCAAGTAGAGTGTTTTGAAGAGCGTAATGCGAGAATGTTTTATACTCAGAACGTAAGCAATGAAAAACTAAACCCAACAGCATGATCAACCAATTATTTACAAAAAGCGAAATCAATGAAACCTATGATTTTTTTAGTATAAAGAGGGACTGTAATAATCATACTTAGTACTTGAATGAGTGTGTGGGAGGATACATTTATAGCAAAATCAAGTCATTGACGTATTACACATTTTTAACTTTAGAATTAGTCTTTTTTATCATGTTTATTAGAAATAACAAAGATCACGTCCAATTCATGGGGAAAATAACACATGTGATTTGAATAACTCGGTCAATTATGCCGCTTGTGCATGTTTACAAATAGCTTCTATTTGACCAAAAAAATTCCGATTTATCAATAATAATATATATATTTTATTATATGCATGGTCAAATCAATGTTTATGCTTTTCTCAGAAGAATGATTTCCAAATTGAAATTGAGAAGATTAGATCGTAATCATATTATTTACGTATAGTAACATACTGGCATTCGGTCTGGCATTCTAGGATCGGATTTCTGAAATTGATACTTGCAGGGTATAAGCTTTTATTTTGCTTAATGTTATTTTCATCTTAAATATGTTTGTTGTATGCACGCTTTAAAGAAATAACCGTCACTTGAATTCTACCTATATCATAGTTTGATTTAACAGCTCGAGGTTGGTCTTCTTTGCAATTACTTTTCTCTCTTCATTTGTTTGTTTCAACTTCACTTATAAACACTAGTTCATTCAACTGTATCGTTATTGCATTTTGAATTCAGCTATACTTCTATTGAATAAATCCTTAACCCAAAGACTGTTGTAGCATGTAATTAAACATTCAGAACACCTGGGGTTTTTTTTTGGGGGGGGGGGGTTGTTTGTTTGTTTGTTTGTTTGTTTTTTTTTTTGGAATTTTTGTAAATGGTACTGAACTTTCCGTATTCCCCTATTTTCAATTCAGTGGCGCCACCTATGACGAGTTCTATTTTCATTAGTTGTTTTAGTTGTTTCCGTATCTTCAGTTAGTTGCCTTACAAGGTATCTCTTGTCGACTGTAATTTGATGTACTGTGTGTATGTGTCCCGCTGTGGTCATTACAAGGGAGTAGTCTTATAGGAGATCTTTGTACATCATGACATCAACTTCAAAAGATGCTCTGTACTGAAATGATCAATGAAAAGATTAATAGTTAATTTAATAATGCGCTAAAAATACTTACATTTCAATGATCTTTTTCATGTCCTTTTGTGAGGAGAGCACGGGTATGTTTGTAATGGTATCATCCTGCGTACACTCCATCATATAGATATCTTTATTCTCTATGGCCTCGCACGTGCAGTGAGGGGCACAATGTATAGTCCGCGCCCCATGGGTGGGACCAATGACCGTCCCCCATATCACCAGAACACTTATCCAGGCAAGCTGCTGACTACGAGACATATCTATTATCTACAGGCAACCAATCCATTAAGATACGACTTTATTCCTTTTTTCTCAAAGTTTAAGATACATGACAAAATTCTTGGGTCTTCTCGTGTGTTAGGTACATACTAACAAAATGAGAACTACAGGAAATGGAGGTCAATACATGTTATCATGACACACTTCTATCTGTTGACAGAGTGACATTCGATATAATCGCCGAGAAAATATTGGATTCTCTTTCATCCCCAATATTTCTTACAGCAGCCGTCTGTCGGAATTTCGAAGACAAAGTCCATTTTTTCACACCTTTGGGCTGTAGATTATAAAACAATTACCCGAGAGATCGGCCAAGGAATTGTTGATTCCAATATATAATGCTCGAGGGAGCGTTCGAGTTAGCAGTGAATATTACAGACCGGTTTATTCCATCACGAACATTGTTATTCCAGCTTCACTTTCCTTGTTCTATTTCTATGTCCGATTGCAGCATTGTAAGTTGACTAGGGTATAGTTCTATGGTTTATATTCACTTGCGAATACTATCGATTTTGACATCTCACCAAATGAAGAAGAGAAAGTTGTATGAATTCAAGTACCAGTGTTTCACCAGTTCAAGATTGTATCAACTTGGAGACTTTTAACTCAGATCAAATCAATGAAATACAAATACTTAGTATTAATCAAAATAAAAGCACACACCACGTGGTATAGAAGGTTTAGACTTTTCCTTATGAATGTTGACAATACAATTTAGGAGAAAAGCGTAAAGGTCACTGGCAAGGACAGAAAAATAAAGGCCATTAGGCATTTAATTGTTCACAGTGCTGCTTTTGCATATTCATTGTTAATATTGTTATTTTCTAGTATTCATATATTATTTTAGAAAAAAAAGTATTTGTGATATTAACTGTGTTAACACGTCGTGTATTTCAACACTCCTTCAGTTTGGTTTTTGGGTTTTAGTTTGTTCCTTTTTTGTTGTTGTTGTTGTTCTTTTTCTGATATATTGTTTCTATAGAAATTTACCTTACCTATGAACTAATTTTTAAAATGAGTTTCAGTAGTTGGCTTTAATCAGACTGTGAGCAACACAACTTTTCGTATCGAGAAAAATAGCAGGTTATTCCTTGGCAATAGAATTTTTAACAATATCGATTGAAAGTGTCCAGAATAAGACCGAATTACTTTGCAAAGGAATTGATGATGAAAGTTAAGTTTTTCCTTACAAAAAATAACCTTGATAAATATTACAAGGCCATTGCCTTGACTTTTATTAGATATGAAAGTACAGCCCATTAGGAGTTGTTTTATCAGCTTTAATCCCATCTTTATACTCCACAACAAGGAAGATGAATATATAGGATTGAAATATTTACCCGTACAGAAATGGGCTATTTTTGTTTACAGATGGTGATTAAAATTCGATATATGATAGCTATGGGAGGAATCTTAATGTTTTCAGACATTGGTTCCCCGAGGGGATACTCATATTGATTCAATTAACCCAGTATATTGATCAAGGCTTTATAAATGGCTGTGGACAAATTAAATAATTTATGCTTTCTTTTCATTGGAGATACGAAATAATCCCCATAATGATTGTTATTGTCCCTTTTGATTGTTATTGTCCTTTTTCGGTATACGACAATGCTCTGACCTTCCTGAAGACTTCAGGTTATATTTATAAATCCTCAACAATCACGAAACAAACGGCTTGGTCAACGCACTTTATGTACAAAGTTCTCATAGCATGCAAGCTACAAGATGTATGATAATAATAATAATTTTGGGGCCAGAAAACTGACGAAGCATTTAAATTGCCTATTTTCTCTATATAACATATGCAAAATAACATAATTGTACAAGAGCTTTCCCCCTTTGATTTTTAAGACCTGGGAGTCTTATATCTGTACTCAGGGCATCATCAGATTCACCTTTCTGAAAATATATAGTTTACAGTACCTTACCGGGTATGAAATTTACCATACTTTACAATGGAGATGATTAAAACGCTATGTAAAATGACTCAGTTGTACAACGGATACCTGGCACGACAACTACCCGTATGTAAGTGATAATAAACAAAACGAATCTGATATAAACAACCACTTTCATTGGGAAATTCACATTTGCCCAGAGATTTTTTTTTTCAGATTTTCATGGGATTTTCTATTTTCCCATAGGAATTATGATTCTTCAATGGGAATGTTAAATTCAAATGCAAAACTTACAAAAATTTAATTTCCCGTAAGGGAAATAGAATTAGAAAGGTGTCTAATTCCATGAGCTAAATAAATTTCTCGTAGGGATAAACGAGAATCAATCGTGGAAATATTTTATTTTCCACTGAAATGTTTACCTCTGATTAATTCGAGGGATGCACAAAAGGCTAGGTCGTTTTCACCAAAATGACATACTATGGTCTACCTCTACTCGGCTGACTGCCTATCGCGATCACATAGGGGTCTTACCACCTTTCAGAAAATACCTCGGAGGCAAGGGCGTAGGAGAAGGGGGGGGGGGCAGCGGGGGGCACATGCCGCCCCCACTTTGAAAAGTGGGGGACACAACCATGTTTGTGCCCCCCCCCCCCCCCCCCCCCCCCCACACACACACACTTTTCAATCACAAAATTTTATGATGCATAAACATTTTTTAAAATAGCAACATCTTGTACCATAATTCTACAATTTTTACAATGAATTTTAAATTTCTTTATAGACTTTCTGAATAATTTAGCTATTCTGATCCATCCTTTATACTTATTACTTTATCAATGTACATGAAGACATTTAACTCAAACTATATAGAATATTATTACATGTACTTGTTAATGATAAAGGGTATAGAAAGTATTTTCTGATAGGTCAATATTTTGCTAAAAAAATATCGCTCACCAGACATTTATTCATATACTTAAAATTTAGAATTGCACCAGAAATCCACCTGGTAAAAATTTTTTTTTTTTTTTTTTTTTTTTTTTTTTTTTTTTTTTTTGCTTGCTTGTTAGAAATTTTGGGATGTTGTGCCCCTCCACTTTTTCAGGCAGAGCTACGCCATTGGGAGGTTTATTGTTCATGAAACTGACTCCTCTGATTGTATTTGTGCAGGGCCGATGACTGAGTCTCATCTTCAGTGTTACTCGGGAAGCTGTTATTGATCTGATCATTATGAAGATCTCATTATTTATTACCTGCATAAAAATCTGACAATCAACCGTTTCATCATGATTGATATTTTGGTTTTACCCAGTATGGTCATTAACCAAAATAAGCAATTTTGATATTTTAGTTAGGCCCATACTGGGTAAAGCCAAAATATTATGATAGAATCATAGTAAATGGTAATATTTGGGTAAAAGGATCTCGGTGTTATAGAGCAGTCTTTTCCCCAGGGTAGTAGACTATAGAGTAGTTTTCTCCCCTAGGAGTAAAACTGCTCTAGAGCCTTATTTCCCCCTTACATTTTCAGAGAAGATAATTCCCTTAGGGGGAAAAACTACTCTAGAATAAAATTTCCTCCATAATAGGGAATGGGCAGAATCTGCTCTGGAGCAGATTTTCCCCTCGATAAATTCCGACAAATTCTCCGCTGAAAGTTTCTTTTTTTTTTTTAGCTCACCTGAGCCAAACAGAAAGGTAAGCTATTGTTAAGTTGTTAAGGCCATCGTTAGTCTAAAGTTGTTTTTTGTTTGTTTGTTTTTTTTTTTTTTTGTTTTTTTTTTTTTTTTGCAATTTCGACTTCTGCGCCGAAATCACTAGGAGGATTTTGATGAAACTTGGTGTGCATGAAGTTTATTCCATATAAGTTTTAGACTGCAAAAAGGGAAGGGGTTGGTCATTTTTAACATTTTAAACTTCCCCCTAAAATTGCTTATTTTCTTCTCATCATATTTATTGTAGAAATGTAATTGTGGAAGAACTATTTCAAAATCATATCTTTTAGATTTTTACTGATTTTTAAAGAATTGCAAATAGGTGTATATTCTATGCAAATTGACCCTAGGGTTCTAGTTTTAAATCCTGACAGGGACCAAAAATATATCTTCTTTTTCATTTTTATTCAGGTTAGCATTTTTCCCATCATATGAAATTTCCCCTATTTTGATAATGATGATGTATTTGAAGTTGTACTCCTTCACTCTTTCACTAAGTAGAATTCAATAAATGAATGCTTTTGTGAAAACATTTTGACATTTTTTTAAATTCATTTTAGGAAAGGGGGAGGGCAAATTTTCAACATCATGTCTAGAAGCGGTTCACAGATTTTGCTTTTTCCATTGCGAACCGCGGGAAAAACTATTTTCCGAAGTCCGATTTGCCAATCGCATATGCTAAAATTAGATCGATAATAATTCTATAATTCATTCAGACAGGCAATCGGACAGTATACATATACAAAAACAAAAACTGTTCAAAGAGACAAGTAATAAAACGGACAGAAATTCTGACAAGATCGTAAAAGTACTTTCCGAAACACAGACTTGGATATAAAGATCAATGGACAAAAAAAAAAAGACAAACGGACAGACTCATAATAAAACGAAGCGTCAAACATTCTGAATTAGATTATCAAAAGTATAAGAAACCATGCCATCTCTTTAGATATGAGACTCAACAATATGAGAAAATATGGAGGGCGATTCTACTCTTGGGGGGGGGGAACCTACTCTACAACTAGCTGTAGATTAAAATTTTCCCCCGAAAAAAAAGAATACAGAGCAGTCTTTCCTCTGCGGAAATACTACTCTAGAATAATTTTTTTCTGTGGGGGGAGGCTACTCTAGAGTACTCTGTCGGGGGGGGGGGGGGGGGGGGGCGGTCTACAGTGGGGGGAAAACTATAACAACGGACATTTCAATCGATTTTCACAATTTACAGCCTTATAACCTTATGTTTTGTTTAAACATGTCTAAACAACTAATTTCTGCCCCAGTTCTGTTAAGATATAACTCTAGACGCCTGCAAAATTAATTTAAATGTACCCACCCTTCGAAAGCTTTGGTTGAACTAAGCACAAAAGAAATCCTGGTAGGTGTTCTATATATACTATATTTCAGAATCTTCAAAATCGAGGAATGAACGCTTTTTTTTTTTTTTTTTTTTTTTTTTTTTTTTTGGCTAATTCAGAAAGACAACAGACAGATATTTATTTGACAAACTCTTGGCCATAAACAAGAAAACCAAAGAAAAAAAGAAGCGCCTCACCTATAACACATGACGTAATATTAGCATATACATTTGTATTGAGAAAACAATATCCAGTGTCAAAATCGATGGCGATTTATCCGGATTTGCCGAATACCCTTTACAAAACAGACATCATACACAGTAACATTTTTGAATACAAGCGGAACTTTTTTTTGCTTTGTATGAGTCACTGCGGAAATAATCTTAATTAACTACACTATCTCCATTAGGAAACTGAAATATGTTCCTGTCGAAGTACATGGTTTCTTGTTTTTAAAGCTTTTGACAACTAAATGAAAACTAAACCCTTGTCCTGCGCTCTACGCTACGGAAATCGGAACTATATTCATAATATTAGTGAAGGCCTAATCTGTAATAATGATACCGTAAAACGTCGACAACACCAATTCAAGGATAATTTTCAAAAGAATAAAGCGACGGTAGACCTTCTAATTTTTCTTGTCGTTGCCTAGATTTCATAAGTTACAATTTTGATGCTGAAGTTCAGAAAGGTGTCTAAATATATGAAGACTTAATTCTTATAGATAATGCTTGGTTGTTGAGTGAGATCGGTGAACCACAAGTGAAATCGACCTTTCTTTCTCCACGATAGACCTAAGCATTTCGCCCTAGGGCAATACAACAGACTATGGTCTATAAATGATATAATTCAATTTAGCACCTAAACCAATACGCGACGCAATACGATCACTCCCTCCCATACCGGAAGCTCATTTCTATCTCCAGTAAATGTCCGTACTTCACGGATGCAGATTTTTTCCCCGGAGGAAAATGATCCCAAATCGACCAGAGAGAGAGTGTGTTAAAATCTAGGAGTAGGAGTTTGATAGTACGCAAAAATGGGGAGAATAAGCATTTTCAGCTTTTTAAAGAGGGTCATGGCAGCCAATACCCTCTCACCCCTAATCCGTATACATACAGTGATTACAAAAAAAAAAATAGCGCGAATTAGTCAGTTTCCCTGGCTATTGTTGTTGCATGCTTCGAACAAAATGAAAAAAAAAATTACGAGTATCTCTAGTAAATGCTGTTGTGATTTAGTATTCAATTGAAACTAACTAGCTTAGAAATCAACAGTTACATTAGCTAATATAGGGAATAGAGATAATTACAGATCGTTTTCTTAGATCAAAAAGGTAGCATTTTACCCGTATATGTTAAGTGGAATGATAGACGTCTTCAAATTCAATAGCAACATTTAAGAACAGATAAATTTGCAGCATGGACCAGATATGCTCGTTTCGTGTACTTAACCCTCGTCTCGTCAGTTATCCTCAATCTAAACAGAGTGTGAAAAGATCTGCACCGAAAGACGTAGCAGGATGAGTGGGATATGATGCTGCAGGACCCACGTTTTAAAAAATTCAAGAATTTTTTATCAAAAAAATTTTCGAATGCGTCGAAGAACAGCTCAACCGAAGTAAATGCTTAGACATTCATTACTTTTTAATATCTACTGCTTACTCATTTCAATTTACCATGATTATCATCAAATTGATGTTGCTAATCTCATAATCTATATACATCATTGTTCTTATTTCTGTGAAATGCGTTTGATGTGAATAACAATATGTAAATTAGATGTGTTTGCGTGAGAGATTATATCTGTTTATACTGTAAGCGAGTAGGCTGACATACAGAAAATATCCTGAAATTTAAAAAGAAACATGTTTATACAGAGGCGTAAATCTATTTTATAATACACTGATATTGTCTGACTTAGTAATAGAGTGAACTGGGAGAGCGACACAATGCGACCATAGCAAAGATGTCAATAAGACTAACAGAAAAAGACTCCATAGTGAACTTTACGGTGAAAAGAATTATAGGAAATGGCGGGATAAATAAGAAAGATCAGCACGGAAGCTAGAGAAAGGATGGTTCTATTACCGTACAAGGCATCAGTGAATTACACTCTCTGCAGGCGACCGAGGAAAACTCAAATCTAAAAACACAGTACTCCTCTCGATGTATGACATAAAGTGAATCATACGCCCATTTCAGAAGTCCGTGTTCTATGCTGAATGTCATAAATCTTCCCCGATTCCCAATTATGGAGTTTGAACGGAACACCGTCACATTGTGGTCCATTATCAGACATCTGTCAGGCATGATTCTTGGATGAGACGATTTTATCACTTGGTTTATCACATATGTACTCATTGTAGATAGACCTATGTTCTCTTTTCTTCGTTTACACTTTACAATAACCATGCCACATTGAAACTGTAGGTATTTTGTTTACTTTGAAGCGCAAATGTCGACATGGCTTCTTTCAAATTGTGTTGAAGTATTTTAAATTCGATTTCGTTGTCATGCGTACCTGTCTCTTTAAAGAAACACTGGGTTTATTTTGATTAGTTCATGAAAGAATGTGTTTGTCTTCATGTGATTTTCCTAGCTTCGGTCCTAAGTCTACCATTTAGTTAAATGTTAGCCTTTGGCAATATACGAGTTCTGGTTCAGAGAGTAGAAAATGATAAGTTCTGCAGCTCAAATCGCAGGTCTTGTGTTCAATGGATTAATATAGTGTGTGACAATGTCTGAGGTCCTAAAATCAATTTACTGTAGAGGCAAGCAAAAGTTGACGAATGAGATTGTTATTACTGAGCATTGGTATTCGAGTATGGATGCAGTATTAATATGCGTTATATATGTTCATAATAAGTAAGTGTATGATAACATCAAATGTCTCAGATTCACCATTCACAATGAAAAGATAATCAGACTAAGTATCTGATAAAACAAAAGGGAACAACGAGACACATGACACCATCCACTCCAAATTTACCAACAACCAGTAAAAACAGATAGACAGTCCCGGATGGCAAATGTAGCCAAATTCCATCAACTTCGGTTGATCGTTTCTTCAACGCATTCGAAATTTTCTCTTATCAAAATTTCTTAAAATTTCTAAAACTTGGGTCCTTTCCCATTCATCCTGCTATGTCTTTCGGTACATTTTTGGACAAATAGCTTTCACTCTCTTTGGCCATTTTACATTGTTGAAATTGAGGATCACTGACGAGTGTTTACTCGAAACGTGCATGTCTGGTCCATGCTGCAATTTGTCTGTTCTTAATATTAAAGGTCTTCAAATACAAAAGCATCATTTAAGTACATATAAATTTGCAGCATGGACCAGACATGCACTTTTCGGGTACTTTACCCTCGTCAGTGATCCTGAATCTAATCAATGTTATATGAACAAAGAGTGTCAAAGATGCTATTGAATTTGAAGACGTGTAACATAGAAGAATAATTCATGCGACAATATTCATGGTCTGGTTGCAAGGTCTACGTTGTAGACGGTAATTAACACCTTTCCAGACGGTGCAATATTTTTCACTGTGAAGCAATGATTAAATAAATGATTGAACCAATCATTGAACGATCGACTGAACCGTTTATTGTCCTTAACTGACCTGAAGTCAACTGTCTTCCGTTTTGAAAAATGGAAACGCATTTTTCCTTTAAAATTATTAGAAACATCACTAAAAGCGCATTTCGAAGGAATGAGAAGGACACCCCGCGACTCATAGGTTAGAATTAATTTCATCAAAGTCATCTAGGCAAAGGCAAGGCAAAGGCGGATCTAGATTTTTTTTTCCACAGTGAATGGGGGGAGGGATCCAATTAACCTATAATTGTGAAGAAAAAATCATTTGAAAAAGTTTAAACGGCAAATTCTAGGGAGGGGCGGGGTCCTGAACCCCCTAGCGCCCCCTAGATTACCACTTGAATGAATAGTATCCGCTACACACGGAGCCATGCAAAACTAAGATTTTGTACTGACCGGATGCTTGAATAGCTTGGAACAGAACACAAATAATAGCGGAAGATTCCAACAGTTTCGAATATTTTATGGAACATTGTACAGAAAATCCCCCATCCCACCTCCTAAAATTCGCTTGTTAGGTATAGTCTCATTAGTTAGTATACCGTATCAGTTTCTTTTATTTTCTCACATTCAATTCAAATTCTGGAAATAATTCTTCTAATTTCTTTAATGTAATTTTCTTTCAAATCAAGTTTTAAAATGCGTAAAATTCTTATTTCTCTTCGATGTCACTGTTTACTGACCATGGCACGAGTAGTTTTCTCTTACCGTTACGTAAATAGGAATGACGACTTATAATTTCTCATCGGTGATAATTGTTTGATGGCTTAACAATTGCCGTGCAACAAGTGGGTTATACAGTACAATTGCTCCTTGGGCTACGCCCTCGGAGACAGCAGTATAACCCTTACTTAAACCATTTTCAGACATTCTTTATCTCGAATGTAATTTGATCGTACTTTCCAATCGTGACCAACAAAACATGAAAGCCACCTTAAAAATGAAATTAGATAGCACTCATTTCAAATTTTCAGTTGCTTATTGAAACATGTTCCCTCCCCCCCCCCCTTTTTTTTTTCAAGTAATCAACTCAACTTATTATTTATCTTTATGTATTTTTTTTAACTTTGATAAGATCTATGGCTTATTTATTCGGAAGATCACCGTCAAAAAATCTTATTCGTGTTTCTGCATATGCAAGTCGATCTTGAATCCATTAAATAGCAATACAATAAATATAACTCCATAGATATTTAGAAAGGAAGTCTGAATAAAGGTTTGTTTTAGTAGGCATGGAAAAATGTCTTAATGTTTGCTCAATACTTGAGTACATGAATTTTCAAATTTAAGAAAAGCAATGTTTAAGCACATGTTAATGAATGGTCATTGTAACTATTTCTTCTATGCTTTTGTCTTTTACCGTATGAAGTAAATGATACACAAGTTATGCAATTGTACGCAATCAAAAATGATAACGACGATGATTTGTTCTTCTATTCTGTTTTGTCTGGTAGATATAGAAATGCATTTCGATGACGTACTGAAGAATGTTGGAGAGTTCGGGAGATACCAAAAGATTCGAATATTTCTTATCTGTCTCGTTTCCATGTTGTGTGCATTTCATGCAATGAACATGGTTTTCGTCGGAGCTTCCCCGAAGAAATCTTGTCACGTTCATGATTACAATTTGACAGAGAATTTAACATGGAAACAGTTTGAGGAACTTGTCACACACGACAAAGTGGATGAGGACCATCTACTTAAGAAGTGCCATATGTACGACGGTGCAGCCACCATACAATATATGCAGCAGAATAATCTTAGCTTTACCGACATGAAACGACACATCGAAAGAGGAGCGAAAAGAATTCCGGTTCGAAAATGTACATCTTGGGATTTCTCCGAGGAAGTCTATGGACCAACAATAGTCACAGAGGTCTAACTTTAATCGTTTTATGTACTTTTCATTGAACCCTTCTTTGTATGACATTAAGTATATCAACATCTGGAATTGCTTTATTCACTAATCTTTCATATACCATAGACGCGCATTAATTTGATTTTCAAATTTTGAAGTAAGGTTATTCAACCAGTACTGGTGTTGATACAGTTTTCTTGGAAAATCAAGATGACATTTAAGTCTTGGAGAATAATAAGCCAACAGGACTAATCAAGAAGACCCTCGTGTACTTTAGTAACTCCCTCTTAATGGAATGCAAAAACTCTCATTTAATCTCTCAAAGGACACATTTACCAAATATTGCAAATGATCATAACAATGATCAGACTTCATTGGTGTTAAGTATATTCCTAGAACCAACTTATTTCCGTTCAATACCCCTAGAAAGGCTAGATGTCTCGCAGATAAAGGAGACGTAAGATTTAGAAACGGCTCTTTGATAACTTAATTGATCCAATACAATCTTTTTTCTCTTAAATTGCGTTTTACTTGCAACTGTCTTCATGGAGGAAAATTTGAAATGAATCTCCGACACAAATATGTCAGGTAATCTTAGGATTAACGATGTACTAATTATAATTTCAGTATGGCGTAGGGTGGGCATAATATTCACTGCTGATTGAAAATAGTATGATTGTTACACGTCTTCAAATCCATAGCATCACTTAAGAACAGATAAATTTTCAGAGTGGACAAGACACGCACGTGTCGGGTTCTTAATCCGCGTCAGTGATAATCAATCTAAACATGAAATAAAGCCAAAGACTGTGAAAGACCGAAAGACGTAGCAGGATGGATTGGATATGATGCTACAGGACCCACTTTTCAGAAATTTCGAGAAAATTTGATAACAGACATTTTTTAATGCGTTTGAAGAGGCGATCAACCGAAGTTGATCTTACTTGGCTACATGTGCCCCAAGGGGACTCCTGGTCCTCCATCAGTGACACTCACTAAGTGATACAAATGTTACGTGTACGTCATCAAATCCATATTACGCGAAACAAAAAAAATAGAATGAATTTTGTTTAAATAAAGTTATATTCTTCAATCCTTACTACTATAAGCACAAGTTTCAGGAAAATTCTTATACCTGTGAATTCAAGTTTGAATTAACAAGCAAATCAGTTTTTTGGCAATTTTGTTAACCTGGTGACGGCATTGCAGAAGGCAATTATTTTTTAATCAGGAAAGAAATAGATGTCAACTTTATATGGGTTAATAGCACTAGGAAAAAGCTGATTACGATTTTATTTCTCAAGGAGCTATGTTAATTACAATATCTAAAATAATATAATTTTGAAAAGAAAATTTCATTTTTCCATTCAAATATAGAAAATTTACAATGTTTATAATACGTCATCTTCTCTCAATATTCAAAGGATGTAAGGGTACAGATCGTTTTTACTATTTCATCTTTTAACATTTATTGTCTCGGGAATAATTATATATGACAACTGATATTGAATTTAAGAATGACAACTGCAATATATCATCTGATCTGCAAACATTTCTATCTTCAGTTCCTATTGGTGTGTGATAATGCTTGGTTGAGAAGTACATCCAAGACTCTATACTTTGCCGGTCGACTTGTAGGGGCTGTTGTTTTTGGGCAGCTATCCGATATGTAAGTCGTTTTAGAATCTAAAAAAAGTTATAGTTAACAATCATTACTGATTTTCCTTTCGTTACTTCGTAATATTATATCATTACAAAGTGTTAATTAACGATTCTTACAACTAAAAATGGTTTTATGGGTGTTTTCTTGTGGATGCTACAATTGAGCCATTTAGGAGATCCCCTCTTTTCTATTGCAATGTCGTCAAAAGATAAAATGAGATTTATATGTAATTCGAATTTAGTGCTTTCAGTTGCCTCTTGTTACGTCAAATCAACACATCACAGACGTAGTCCAAAATTCAAACGTCACAAACATAGAAATGACAAATATGGATAATGACCATCTCCCCATTAACTCTACAAAATCGATAACTCAGAAAATCACGGAGGCATACAAAAAGGAAACAAACAAAACATCCACCACATGAAAAGAAGCGAAGTCCCGATATGGGAGTGAGACCAGGTGCCCAGGAAGAGTCAGCATCTCCTGCTTGCATGCAACACCCGTCGCTTCAATTAGGTGAAATTGTCACATCCGGTTGCTTCCATTTCGGAAGATATACGCATATTATGTGCTTAAATGGTTCAAATTGTCTAAGACAGAATATCATCCACCACTCTGGACAATGGGACATCATAGTGTATGACGAGTTCCCTGTATCGACCGTAGAATTTCTTCAGTGACGATGCTAGTCGGTCACAAACGTATCCCTGATTGAGAAGCTAAAAGACGCATAGCTCTCAGAACAAAATTTGTGTATTTGGTACTTGCTCTGGCAAAACGTATGAAATGAGATATGAACACGCCATAAGCATGCGATGAAGGGATGTAGCTACTCAGAAAGGGAAAGTTTGTGATGCTGCAATTGAAGTCGTCACGTTTGTCATAGAGTGAGGTGTTCATGTGACCATCAGTGTCATAGGACAGCATTATGTCGAAATAGGATGCTGAATTATTTGTCTCTGTAGTTTCTTTGACTAGGATAGGTTCTGCTAAGGTAATCCGCAGATAAATCAGGTTTGGTTACTGTGGCATGACAAAATAGTCATTAATGTTAAACGTCTTCAAATTGAATAGCATCATTTAAGAACAGATAAATTGACAGCATGGACCAGACATTTGAATACATGTTGTATTTTCAATATTTCGAATTTGTCATACGACAGTACGTATTAGAAAAAAAGTTGGTACATTAATTGTTTTAAAAAAACTTGCTGACCATCAAACAAAAGAGAAATAATCAAATTCTAATTCGTTCTGTTTGTTTCGCGCATTCTGATTGGCTCACAGGATTTCTACAAGCACGTATAAGGATAATTTACATGCCGCAAACTGACTCACTTGACATACTATAAAATGTATTCCTTTCTAAATTTTCACGTTACTAGCTTGCAAGCTTTAGCGCACTTATTACGTTTGACGTCATGAATCCCTGTGCTCTTTGCTCCAATGACGTCATAATTTGACGTAAAGCTGCAAGTTATAAGCTTGTAATATTATATAACCAGGATGTAACGTCGATTCTGATTGGCTGGAGCGCGAGTCATTATTTTCCGATAATGACCGCTGACGGAAGATAATGACTCGGTGTGGTATTTGTCCTGATTTCAGCATTAACGATAAAGATTAAGATATTTATTTTGTTTAATTTTAAAAGCTAAGATACATTTTTCACAAAAAAGTGCTATTAAATGTTAAGTTCTGAACTAAACATTATGTGTTCATATTGATTTGAATCATTATTTTAATAATATTTAGCCTTACAATTCGCTATATGATATAACAAATAAGGACTTGGCCTCGGTCATTATGTCATTATAATGACCCGATGAGATTTGTAATATTGACCTCGGCCTTCGGCCTCGGTCAATATTACAAATCTCATCGGGTCATTATAATGACATAATGACCTCGACCAAGTCCATATTTGTATAATTTAAATCATATATTTTAAACTATGTAAGCTGTATCGTTTCTTACTTCAAGTTTCAACATATTGATTTAATAAATTGATTCCTTTTAATGATAATTTTAAATGTCTATCTTCAAACCCAGTTACCCAGTTACCCAGTTACCCACTTAGCAATATAAACATGTCACAATACTTCATTTTGTTCCCGATACATTGTGTTCTTAGTTATTTTTTCCATATCCACAGTAAGTGTTTTGAATATTTTCCCCGACATGGTCGCTATGGCACTTTCTATATAGATATAACCTCAGACACTGCAATGCATGTATTTTATATATTGTTTTCATTTTCATGCATGAACATCGACGGCGGGTGCGGATAGCCAACAGGGAATGCTTACTCCTCCCGGGCACCTGGTCCCAGCTCTAGCTTGCTAGGGGTCCGTCGATGCTCAGTTCGGTGCCTTATTGCGAGTGCTGTTGAGATTATCGTCAGAATCTTGTTTGACTCATTTGTGTCACACTTATGCCCTTTGCCGTGTGGAGCTCTTAAAAATGTTCCCCGCTAGTTGTTTGACAGTAAGTGTTTTGAATATTTTCCCTGACATGGTCGCCATAGCACTTTCTATATAGATATAATCTCAGACAGTGCAATATATGTATTTTATATATTGTTTTCATTTTCGTGCATGAACATCGACGGCGGGTGCGGCTAGCCAACAGGGGATGCTTACTCCTCCCGGGCACCCTGTCCCACCTCCTCTAGCTTGCTAGGGGTCCGTCAATATGGTGCTCTATTGCGAGTGCTGTTGAGATTATCGTCAGGATCTTCTTTAACTCATTTGTTAACATCTTTTTGTCAGTTCTCCCAAAGTCTATACATAGCTGTGTTGAGTGTCACTCCGTTGGTATTCCTCTATCCCTCTCCTGTTTTAAGTTCATTACTCGTAATTACTCGCGTATAGAGTGAGGGTAGGGCGTTATCATACTACGGCATCTAAACCTCTAGAAACTCTAGACTTCGATAGTCTTGCAGTTCCTTAAATTCTTATCTTTTTCGAAATCATTTAAGAACAGATGATAAATGTTCTTTTGGGTAACCCGAAACAGCTCAGCATTATCTTTTAGAATTGTTAAAATATTACAACATAAGAGTTTCAACTATTTCTCAATTGCGTTATCAAATAAATATAAATATTCTGCTTTCTGTAAATCCCTTATATGATAACGATACCAACGGAGAGATATTCAACACAGTCCACAGTTTAATATCACGTTCAAAAAGATTTGAATGATTTCATTTCTACAAATTTCTGCCACCATGCTGATTAATTCTTTTGCCTTAGGTTTTCTTTTCTACATTATGCTTTCTTTCATAATCTTTTTAAAAAATTTGGTTTATCTCATTAAGTTGTCCAAATATTCATATTGCATTTTCAATATTGTCAAAAGGAGAGAGCTAAGCATAAGTTTCAATCTTATTGCTCAATCTTTATCTTGTGCTTATGTTAACCAATGTGTAATTTTGCTTTTCAAATAAATATTGTTCAAACCAAATGATGCTAATGAATTTGAAGACGTTTTACATTTGTACCACTTGGTGCGTGTCACTGCTGGTGGACCAGGAGTCCCCGAGGGCACATGTTGCCAAGTTCGATCAATTTTGGTTGGTCGTTTCTTCAAACGCATTCGAAATTTCTGTTTACAAAATTTTCTCAAATTTCTGAAACCTACAATTTAATTTTTTTTTTCTCTCTCTCTCTTTTGTTTGATGCTCAGCAAGTTTCTTTAAAAAAATAATGTACCAACTTTTTTTTAACTAAAACGTGCTGTCCTATGACAAATTCGAAATATTGATAATACGGCATATGTATTTAAATTTGCTTAGTAACTATTTGTCATGGGACAGTACCTATTACCTAAATCTGATTTTCTATGTTATGACGTTTGAATTTTGGATTGCGTCTGTGATGTTTTGATTTTACATACAGAAAACAAAACACCATCAAAGGAGTATCAAAGGAATCAAAAGGTCTAGCAAGATAAATCAATTAAAGAACGATGAATTGTGATTGTTTGAGTTGAGTACGTTTTGCGTGGGTACGTTTGAATGAAACAGTTGATATGTTTCAACCAACTTTTGGGTACGCTTTTGGTTGGTTAGGTATTGCTTTGAATTCCGATTTGTTTTCTCCTTCGACCGATTTGACAAAGGCTTGATCTTTACAAGAGGAAGTCATAAATTGCATCGCCTGAATACGCACAGAACGCTTAGTGAACGCTTGTTCGAAATATAATGAACTACTGATATCTGACTCCTATGTCGTCAATAAAACGAAGCCTATCAACCAAATCTCATTAAGCATCAATAGTGAAAAAATAAAAATCGTGATTGTTGACAACTCTGAGTGTCATATTTCTCTTCTAAAACCATGCAGGAAGTTCAGGACAGCAATGTCAATCATAAACTTATAAATACATGAACATGGCGATAATCGGAATAAAAAGGGATATATTATAACCTAAGTCGTACAGATATTCTTCCGTTTCAGGTTTCCCGTAGGCGAACTGATTTTCCATCAGTCTGCTGTTTCTTGCTGTTGTAATGATCTCGAATGATCCCCTTATTAACTCAAATTAAGGAATTATAATCAAACTTTCATTGGATACCTATTGCATTACGCATATCATCTTAATACACGATCTAATCAAATATTTAGAAAGATGATAGCTCCCCTAAGATATCGTACTATCCTTCAAAGAAAAATCTAGAAGCCTACGTTTTTATCCCTCTCGATATTGAAAAAATTGAATCTTTTTGAATTGTGGCAACTTGCAACAAGGTCATAGGCGGCACAGGCTTGAGTTCCGCTTTTCTTCACTTTGAAATCTTTTTTTTCTTTTAGATTTCAAAGTGAAGAAAAGCGGAACTGAAATCGGACGCATGCGTAGGAGATTGGAATTGTGGATGACCTAACCTTTGTATTTCTGTTTTAAGAAACACTTCGATAATAGATCACTTGCCAAAATTCATAATTCAAAATAACGAAAAATGTCCGAGGTAGGCATGCAACTCAATTTTTCATCTAACATTGTCTAGAATGACCATTTTAAATATACTCTTCAAAAAAAGAAACGCATATAACAATATTACAATGTATTATTATATTTCAATATGCACAAGCTATTGATTATGTGACCTTATTTGTTTACATTAATGATGCAATAGAGAAAAGACAAGCAGTTTAGGGCTTAAGTGTGAGTTTTTGATTATCATTAAGTCTCTTTTATGTAAAAACATGAAAATTTTGAATTTTCGACTTTTTATGTTTTTATGCATTTTCCATGTTTTTGAGGAATTTGAATTTTGCTCAACTCAAAGTTCATTGATGCCCATATAAAATTTTGGACTTTATCTTCTTCAGGTCACTTTCGTTTTAATGCAATGTATGCTTACAATGTCCGATGCAATGCGTTTTAACATTGCGACGTGATCGAATGACTCCCACTTGTAAGTGAGTAAAGTTCAAGGATCAAAAAGTCAAATTTAGAGAATTTTTCTCCTTATGAGCCAATTTCTCTCGATAAAACTGATTCGCAAATTAATGGAATGCGGCGAACTCTGGATGCCGTCATAGAATAAAATTTCATCATGCGTAGTAATGCCGCCATTATGAGATTGTCGCTGTTAAGTATGGCGTATCCGTTTGTCCATCGAATCAGAACATTTTCAAATGATTTGGAAAACAAGCGCATACGGATCTCCGAAAAATGCACAATTTGGCCTCTAAAAGAACATCGAGGGCATACCGTTTTTGAGTCATTTTCGCTAACATTTTAAAACACTAAAGAGGTTCTCGTTGAAAGCTTAGGGTCTGAAAATACCATTATGTACTTTTAATTTGATTTTGTCTATTGAAATGATAAATGTGATTATTTTATATGCGCACTAAGGGTGAAATGAACAAATACTATGCATTACTTTTTTTGATGAGTATATAGCATCCATTTAACTAATTTTGTCGCTATATTTTTCCTGTATTCAAAATTGTGATTAAAGCAATTCGAAACGATATATGAGCAAATATAAAGCATAAGATAGTCAGTAACATATCAAACGTATGGTATCTAACAAGATTACTATAATTCATACAGAGATTCTAACAAAACATTGGGTAGAAAGTTACTAGAAAAATCGCTGATTCTCAGACTAAAAGTATGCATGAATCAGCTGTAACGGAGGAGACAGCGAAATTCCTCAATTCATTTATTTCTCTCTTATTACATAGACAACATTAACACAAATATAAGACATACATTCCCCTGTTGCAGCTGTAACTGCTCCCTTTTGTGTCATCATGCTGTCATTTTTATAAGCGGTTGTTAGAGATTTTTCATGCCTTTTCTTCTCTTAACGATTTGCGATCAGCCACGATTTGCACGTGTTTGTTTGCTGCATTCCGTATATAAATTTTCAGATGAGATTGATGTATTCTCTCATATCCGCGTATGTGTTACAGTGTAGGCCCATGAAATACAGCTATGTGAGCTACTTCTGTATCACATATCACGTGACAGCTGTATCACATATCACGTGACGCTATTGTTTCGATTGTTTACGCTATTATGACGTCATGATTTCAGCCCGCAAAACAAACAAGCTAGCGGCGACGTCGCCATAAAACTTCGATTTTAAGATCGTTTTTAAATGTACTTTTGCGTTTTATTTTGAAAAGCCTGATATTCGTAGTTTATTCTTATAGAATAAACCATTTTCGGGGTCACTGAATTCGAATATCGCAAATTTTTTGCGATTAGATCAACTTGACATTTTTTTTCAGATTTCGTCCCTTTTCTTTCAGTTTTGTTTTGACCCTTAGATATGAGAGAAAAATACTCTTTCATGTTCTTCTATGAAAGATACATCGTTTCCACCCTCGGGGTCTCAAAATTTTGCAAAACCCTCGGCAAGCCTCGGGTTTTACATGATTTTGAGACCCCTCGGGTGGAACCGATGTATCTTTCATAGAAGACCATGAAAGAGTCTTATATTCTTCTCCAGTTTTGCTCGTACCCTGTGAGACTCATATGTGAGACACATAAGTTGTATCAAAGGCTACAAATGACCAATGATAAAAGAGGATCTTGTTGTGACGTCACAGTAACGTCGTCAAATACATGGCGATGTTAAAATGGCATGAAACGTTGTTTGAATTCACTTTTTTCTTATGTTTCATAGAAGAAGAAATAGATTCTTTCACTTTCTACTGAGTGAGACATTACACTTGTGACGGAAATTTTCTCTCGTTCCACTACACTCCACTCGGGAAAAGATGAAATTTAAGTCACCCGTGTAGATTTGTATTTCTACAGATTTACACGTTCTGAGACAACTCTGTCTCGCACCCCGGATGTTTGTCTCGAACCCCCTATTGTGACTTCAAAGACGTTTACGTAGGTTTAGCAGTGTTTGACGTCACATGTAGCAACATTTCATGCAAAACAAGCAATATTTATTCATGCATTATGTGAAAATATATGGGTGAGAGAAAAATAATCAAACACCCCTTTGTGCAGGGACAGGGAAATCACACCCTCGTATCAAAGATTTGCAACGTCCACGACTCGGCAAGCCTCGTCGTGGACTGCAAATCTTTGATACTCGGGTGGGATTTCCCTGTCCCTGTACAAAGAGGTGAAAGATTCTATTAGTCTCACTCAGTAGATCGTAATAGAACATATTAATCTCCAGATTTATCCGTCCTGAGTCAACTCTGTCTCGCACCCCCGGATGTTTGTCTCGAACCCCCTATTGAGACGTCATAGACGTTTACGTAGGTTTAGCAGTGTTTGACGTCAGATAGAGCAACAAGCAATGTTTATTTATGAATTTTGCAAAAATATATGGGTGAGAGAAAAATAATCAATCACCTCTCTGTACAGGGACAGGGAAATTCCACCCTCGTATCAAAGATTCGCACTTGATTTCCCTGTCCCTGTTCAAAGGGGTGATCTATTCTATTAATCTCATTTATTTCAATATTTCCTGGTATGAAAAATTCAATTTAAAAAAACAGCACTCTTAAAGTAGTTTTCAAGATAAATTGATCTGTTTCTAAGAAACAATTTGCTCAGCTTACAGCCCTTTTTCAATTGTAATGTTTGATACGCTTCTACACAGTTAATCATATTACTGTTTTCCCATGCGTCTTCTTTAAGGGGCAATCATTTTTCGTTTGCTTGACAAAAAAGGTCCATCATTTAGATACTGGAGGATCTGATATCGTACCTATGCATTTTGAGTATACATTTTTAAAAAGATTTAAAAGAAAAAACAAAACAAAACGACATATCTCCGAAAGAGATATGTCGCAGACATATAGGATATCTTTATAGATCATTTTTTTAAATTAGAGCATCTCAGAAAAGGAAGCAATTATGAAAAACAATTCTTTAAAAGAAAAACTCTACTTTCTAAAATTAAACCTAACTACTCGATAGCCCAATCAAGATGTTTCTGTAACATAGGAAAACGTTTCATCGAAACATGATATATCAAATATGATTGTCTTGAGTTTTCTTTCATCGTTCAATTAACTACAACCTATATTGCAAAATATTCAAATAAAAAATTGATAAATGCAGTGTAGAAATATATGTATATATATATATATTCCACTCCACCCCAATTATGAAAACACAAGCATAATCCATTTATGTACACCATTTGTATGTAGCAAAGGGCTATATTTTCTCTTTTCTGATCCTATTTTTTAAAAATTGTCTTTTCTATTATTTTCTCTTTTTTCGTTGATGGTTGCGATTATCTTGTAATATGTGCACTTTGCAGAGCCACATACGATCAATTCCGTTCTTACACTGGACTCTGTTGTGTTGTCTTTCGTGTTTCTATTGTGCTTTTGTCTCGATATGTTTTTTCCGCTTTTATCTCTTTTTGGCCGGATTGCGAAGCAAAATCCGGTCTATGAAATGGCGAGGTCCGTCTGTCCGTCCGTCAGTGCGTCAACATTTTGGTTAAAGTGTTGCGTTTAAGTCCGTTGAGAGAAAACTGTTAGGAGGAGCAACTTGAAACTTGACATGGTGATAGACCATGATGAGACAAATCACAGCAACAAAGTTTGACCTAGTGACCTTACCTTGGAGTTTGACCTATTTTTGAAAAACTTTAACCTTGGCCATAGCTTTTGAATGGTAAGTGATAGGGCTTTTATATTTCACTTGTGTATTTCTTGTGAAAAGGTCTTTCCATGGCTACCAAAAAATTTTACCTTGTGACCTTGACCTTTAGGTTTGACCTACTTTTGAAAAACTTTAACCTTGGCCATAGCTTTTGAATGGTAAGTGATAGGGCTTTCATATCTTACTTGTGTATTTCTTGTGACAAGGCCTTTCCATGAATACCAAAATTTTTTACCTTGTGACCTTGACCTTGGAGCTGACCTACTTTTGAAAAACTTTAACCTTGGCCATAACTTTTGAATGGTGAATGATAGGTCTTTTATATTTCACATATGTATTCCTTGTCACAAGACTTCACCGTTTTGACCTTGTGACCTTGACCTTGGAGTTTGACCTACTTTTGAAAATAATAAATCTGGGCTATATCTCATGAACTATAGAGGCTATGGCTTTGAAATTTCACATGCAGAATCTTTATGACCAGACCTTTCATTTGGTATCATAAGTTTTGACCTAGTTACCTTGACATTGACCTTTGACCTTCTTTTGAACTATAAGAGGTAGGGATTTGATATTTCACATATAGATTCCTCATGACCAGAACTTTAATCTTATATCATGACTTTTGACCTAGTGACCTTGAGATTGACCTTTGGCCTACTTTTAAACTATAAGAGGTAGGATTTTGATATTTCACATGTGGATTCCTCATGACCAGACCTTTCATTTGATATCATGAGTTTTGACCTAGTGACCTTGACATTGACCTTTGACCTACTTTTGAACTATAAGAGGTAGGGTTTTGATATTTTACATATATATTCCTCATGACCAGAACTTAAATTTGATATCATGACTTTTGACCTAGTGACCTTGACATTGACCTTTGACCTACTTTTAAACTATAAGAGGTAGGATTTTGATATTTCAGTTGTAGAATTCTCATGACCACACCTTTCATTTGATATCATGACTTTTGATCAAATGACCTTGACATTGACCTACTTTTGAACTATAAGGGGTAGGGCTTTGATATCTTACATTTAGATTCCTTATGACCATAGATTTTTTCATTGCGCAATAATATTAATGACCTTTGACCTTTCTGTCTATGCAAAAATGTATACATCATCTAATACAAACACGCAATCCGGCCTTACCGCCTTTAGCGGTTTATGGTTTATTGTGAGAGAGCATTCCGCTGTTTTCATGGTTGTTGGATCTCCCACCTATCTTATATTTCAAGAATGTGTATGCCTATTTATTTTGATTTTTGTATTATGATTTTTTGTTTGTGTTTTTTCTATGTGTCGTTGTGTGTTCTGGTTGTTTTGTGTGTTTGTATCGCCGTTGCAGCTGTTCCAGTTTGATGTTGATGTTTTCCGTCTCTCCTTTCTACTAGAAAAAGACCCGCGCAAGCGCGGGAAAGATTGCCATAAATAGGTTGACATATTTGGATACGTTATGTATGACTCAAGTATGAAATACATCAGTAGGGATTCTTTTCAAATTTATAGGCGTTATCAGATATTGTTTGGCACTGATATCAATAAGTTTACCACATTAATTTGAATTATAATATAATTTTCATTGTCACAGATCGCAACCAAATGAACGTCTTCTCAATACGTCAGTATCAAAAACCAACGAATTCCTCTTTTGTGTTTGGAGGAAAGGTCTTCCAGCAAATTGTCGGAATTCCAATGGGGACCAATTGTGCCCCACTCCTTGCCGACATTTTCCTTTATTCGCACGAAGCTGAATTCATTCAATCTTTGGTCTCTGAAGGGAAAAGATACTTAGCTTCTGACTTCAACTTCACTTACAGATACATAGACGATATGTTGTCCATCAATAATCCAAAATTCGCGGATTACCTGAGCAGTATCTATCCTTCGGAGCTTGAAGTCAAAGAAACTACAGAGACAAATAATTCAGCATCCTATTTGGACATAATGTTGTCCTACGACACTGATGGTCACATGAACACCTCACTCTATGACAAACGTGACGACTTCAATTTCAGCATTACAAACTTTCCTTTTCTGAGTAGCAACATCCCTTCATCGCCTGCTTAAGGCGTGTTCATATCTCAGTTGATACGCTATGCCAGAGCAAGTACCAAATATACGGATTTTGTTCTGAGAGCTAGGCGTCTTTCAGATAAGCTTCTCAGTCAGGGATATGTTTGTGACCGACTAACATCGTCACTGAGGAAGTTCTACGGTCGATATGGGGAACTCGTCATACACTATGATGTCCCACTTTCCACAATGGTGGATGATATTCTGTCATAGACCATTTGAACCATCCAACCAAAGATTGTACTCTATATCTTCCAGTATATCTGACAGTTCTACCGAATTGAGGCGACGGGTGTTACATGCAAGCAGGAGATGCTTACTCTTCCTGGGCACCTGGTCTCACTCTTATATCGGGAGTTCGCTTCTTTTCATATGGTGGAGGTTTTTGTTTGTTTGCTTTGGTTCCTGTCTTATCCTGATTTTGTATGCCTTCGGTTTCTTATTTTCTGGGTTATCGATTTTGTGCTGTAAACAGGGATATGGTCATTATCCATATTTGTCATCTGTATCAATGTTGTCTTCTAAATTGTCTGTGTTACAAACTAAATATTTTTAAAAAGAAATCGATTTGAAGCGAAATGTTGAACGAGAAATTTTTAACTGCGAAAAAATGCAGCGAGAAAAAAACTACTGCTTGAAGTTACAGCCTTTTAGCTTTGCAGTAACGGTCGTCTTGTGGAGAAGAAACAATACATTTTGTATTTTTCCAAAGAACAGATGACTTCACCGTCATATCATATGCTTTATCTTCTTTTCACACCATTTATCTCTATCCTCTTCGTTTCGACGGAGAATCGGCTAATTCGTTGCTTTCGTTATATAAATATAGGGGAGAGGAGGGTAATCTCGGACGTAGGGTAAACTCCACTACATCGTGAGCAGTCATATACCGATTGTATATATATGCAATGACGAAAATAGCGTCCGAGATTACCCTCCTCTCCCTTATTGTGTGCAATCAGAATTTAGCATCTAGAGAGAAGAACTTGCAACGTACATTTTGTGCATCGATTAAGCAAATAATATGTATTTTACTGGCGCTTTTGTGTCCTTGTAATTCTTCATCGTTGAAGATAAATATATCAAGCAAGGCTGTCCTCATAATCAGAAGATGATGTTGACTTTGATACATTATCAATTTAAAAAAAAACTTACTTAGACTTATTTTTTCCAAGCAATTAACGCAAATTTGACCATTTCTGTTGAGAGGATTTCTGTTGCCATCTTATATTTTGAGATTGAGGATCACTGACGAGGGTTAAGTACCCGAAACTTGCATGTCTGGTCCATGCTGCAAATTTATCTGATTTTAAATGATGCTGTTGAATTTCTGTCACAATTTTTGTTTACGACATATTGATTTCAATTAACCTCCAGTGGGTTGTCCTTGAAAAAAAAAAACAATTCCCGCTTTCAAAGTAATTCAATATATTGACCAAGCAAATGTAAATTTTCTATTTAAATCCACTTATCAAAATAGTGTCTCTTCAAAACAACCTTAATTTATTATTTAAATTCACTTATGAAAATAGTGTATCATGAATACCCATTGTACTATGAAATGTTTAAAAAATGTCGCCTTTCTTATGGGTACTACTTATATTTCTTCTTTATTTCAAACCTAAGTAATCAAGTCCTGACTCTGTCTAGTTATTTCATTTCCATACAAGGAAACAAAAAAAAAATGGATTGCATTTTATGCATTATCTTTGACCTAGTACGACCATGTGTGTAACGTTATCACAAAAGGAAAACAACATACATGTGATGGTTGTTACGGATATAAGTCCCTTCATATATCCACCTAATTTTTCACTTCGGTAAAAACAAAAACAACGTTTAATCAAGAATCGACTTGAACAACGCCTACATATTCTCATAGGATTACGATATTACCTCTTTAATATTGAAGATGACAATTGTGATTTAAAAAATGCATTGCCTACAAAAGTTTAATAAATAAAGATATAGAAAATAAAAGAAAGATTTTGATTTCAGGTTGAAATATTGCGTAGTTATTCCATAAACATAATTCAATTTCATTTGAATTACTTGCTTGTATTATCGATACAAGAAAATTTTTTTTGGTATCTAATAACCATTCCCTTTTATTGAATGCCTGGAGATGACAACGGCTGTTGCTAAGTCTTAATTTTTCCATGTCAATTTCACTTTCAGTGTAGGTAGACGTCCTATGTTTTTCACCGGTCTGTTGTTGTTATTAGTAGCAGGGTGTACCGCGGCGTTCTCTCCCAATATGTACGTCTTTGTACCGGCCTACATCCTCCAAGGTGCCTCTCAGACTGGTCTCTTTCTGGTTGCCTTCACCATGTGTAAGTGTGGCTGAACTGGATTCCGTACATCACTGATCTGACAACGAGAAAATAAATCTCAGAACTCATTTAAATTTCGATTGAAACTTTGCTATAAATGTCTATCCTAATTTTCTTGAAATTGAAACGTCAGTTGTATTTGTGACCTCTATCAGATCTTTAGAGATTAGAAATTCCCATGTACGTTTGGCTAAATATTGGGAAAATACATTTCGGCTTCAAAGAGATCTTCAAGGTGACTTTTTAATTTTATGTCAAATTGATCCAAAGAAAAATAATTAATGAACATGTATTCGGTATCTTCGAAAACCAGAGTCACTTCCCGTTTGTGACGGTATCTGACGTAGACTTCATTTGCTGATGTCACTAACTGTGACATCATCAAATTCTATGGAAACGGTCATAAATTTAATTAAAACTCTGGGAAATGACGGTTTAAAAACGAGGTTACCATACCATTTTCATGACGTCATAATGGTTTTACGTCAGATACCGTCTCAAATGGGAAGTAACTCTGTATTCCACAAAGACTGAATATGTATCTATTTATAAATCAATACATTAAGATAAGTGTTCATTGAAGAATAACTTCAGCGTACCTTATGCACATTTCAGCAAAAAAAATATCATCAGTGATGCCCTTTAACCAAATTGATAAATGTTCTTATCTCAGCTATTCATACCAAAGATATTACATGTAAGCAATGACTTCGTCTGGTCAAATGAATTGAAATATCCCTGGAGCAAATTTCTTCAACAAAAACTTAAGAACACAACGCAACATTAAATCATAAAGATTTAAGATTGTCTGATAGCCCATGCCTGTTCGCATAATGTCAATTGATATACAAGGAACATGGAACCAATTATCGATTGCTAATATAAGTTTTTGCCTTTCATAAGTTGTATTGATATTTATGCCCCCCTTCGAAGAAGAGGGGACATATAGGTTTGCCGCTGTCGGTCGGTCGGTCGGTCGGTCGGTCTGTCGGTCTGTCGGTCGGTCCGCGACATCAGTTTCCGTTCAATATCTCTGGAATGGATTCACATATTGAAATGAAATTTGGTATACAGACACATCAAACAAAAATCTAGGTCAAGTTCATATTTGGGTCCGATCAAAAAAATTTTGACAGAGTTATGCCCCTTGCATTTCGAAAAATACCAAAATTTCAGGGTTTCCGTTCAATATCTCTTGAATGGAGTTACATATTGAAATGAAATTTTGTATACAGACACATCAAATGACAATCTAGGTCAAGTTCATATTTGGGTCCGATCAACAAAATTTTGACAGAGTTATTCCCCTTGCATTTCGAAAAATACCAAAATTTCAGGGTTTCCGTTCAATATCTCTTGAATGGAGTTACATATTGAAATGAAATTTTGTATACAGACACATCAAATGAAAATCCAGGTCAAGTTCGTATTAAGGTCCGATCGAAAAAAATTTGACAGAGTTATGCCCCTTGCACTTCGAAAAAAACCAAAATTTCAGGGTTTCCGTTCAATATCTCCTGAGTGGAGTTACATATTGAAATGAAATTTTGTATACGGATACATCAAATGACAATCTAGGTCAAGTTCTTATTTGGGTCCAATCAACAAAATTTTGACAGAGTTATGCCCCTTGCACTTCGAAAAAAACCAAAATTTCAGGGTTTCTGTTCAATATCTCTTGAGTGGAGTTACATATTGAAATGAAATTTTGTATATGAATACATCAAATGACAATCTAGGTCAAGTTCTTATTTGGGTCCAATCAACAAAATTTTGACAGAGTAATGCCCCTTGCACTTCGAAAAATACCAAAATTTCAGGGTTTCCGTTCAATATCTCTTGAGTGGAGTTACATATAAAAATGAAATTTTGTATACAGACACATCAAATGAAAATCTAGGTCAAGTTCATATTTAGGACCGACCAAAAAAAATTGGACAGAGTTATGCCCCTTGCACTTTGAAAAATACCAAAACTTCAGGGTTTCTGTTCAATATCTCTTGAGTGGAGTTACATATTGAAATGAAACTGTTACTTTATACCCCCATAGGTTGTATCAATACAAGTATAAAGTTGTGACAGACTTTAATCACAGAAGGGGTAGGGGGGTATTAATGTTTTACAAACATGACTTTTAACTTGTTTCATGTATGAGGGATGATTTTGATTTCAAACTCAGTTATTCTGTCTCTTTAAACAGGTTCAGAGTACGTAGGCGAGCGACATAGAGTGATTGCTACGTCCTTGATGCAGGTGTTTTATAGTTTTGGCTATATGACATTGTCAGCCATTGCTTACCTAATTTATAATTGGAGGTTCATTGAAGTAGCAATTACGGTACCCGTTGTTTTCTTTGCTTTTTATCTATGGTGAGTATTTTCACAACACTGGCTGTAATAATCGCTGTTAGTCTGTATTCGTGTAAGAAATGTTACCTTTGCTGATAGTTCCTTTTAAAATGTTTCAACAGTGTAATTTTTATCCATGTACGTATTTTTTATCTCCAATTTATGGTCTTTTGCTCTTTATGTTATTACTCAATTTAAATACAAAAGATAGCCCCATACATTTGCATTATTTAATGTCGATGTTGATGATAAGGATGTCCTTACTTCAGCAGAATTTCAGCAATGGAAATCATTTGTATGTGTAAAAAACTCTGATTAAATGTAAATGCTGGTATTTTTCTGTTAATTGTCGGTGTTTTTTTAACATTCCTTAACACCAGTTTGAGTTTCTGACTAGTTTGTCATGATTTTACTGATACATATTTGCAACAGCCTTTTACCAGAATCACCAAGATGGCAACTGTCTAAAAATAGAATCGATGAAGCAAAGTTAACAATGCAGAAAATGGCTACAACCAATCGGATGGATATAGCGGATGACGTGCTGGATCAACTAAAAACCGTATCACAGGAGCAGAATATCACCACCAGGAAGACATTCGTAGATCTTCTTAGACCAGTTCAGATGTTAAGGCTAACGATCAATGTATGGTTCAATTGGTAATTAATGCATATAGTTGTTATCGATATCCATGTATCCATATCATCCAGTACGTTAAGCAGCACAATTTATAGGGAAAACAGTATTTAGCTTGATAATGTAAATTAACTTAACTTCAAAGTAGATCAAGAATGATTGATATTAGTATTTGTATAACTTTTTTCATTCCCTTGAAAAGGTTGGTGAATTCCATGGTGTACTACGGACTGACCCTAGGTACTGGATATTTGGGAGGATCGCCATACATCAACTTTATGATTGCTGGAGTCGTGGAGCTTCCTGCTTTCTGCCTTTGTCTGGTTTTACTAAACAGATTCGGGAGGAAGAAACCATTGACTGGAATGATGTTACTGAGTGCCACGACTTGCATTGCGTCAGGATTTGTTCCTAAAACAGAAAGTAACAATTGTTGATTTACAATGTCCATAAAATATAGAAATGTATTTTATGAGAATAAATCTACATGAATAATTACTCAGTTATAAAAACAAAATATCACACTCAAATGTTTTATCTGATTTCAGACCTAGTCAACCTTAAGATAGCACTGGCCATGATTTCGAAGTTTGGTATAACATCGTCGTATAAGATTGTCTACCTTATGACGGCCGAAGTTTTCCCGACAGTTGTCAGGTAAATAGGTCCCCTATCCTATATACTACCATAATAGCTTGAAAACACATGTTTTGAAAATCACATAAAGAAAGCTTCGTAAATATTACCGTAAAAATGTATTCCGCCTTTTTTGTGCGAATAGCACATAGCGATTGCCTGATTTCTTCACTCATGGGAGCCCCGTCTACTGAGTATGTATAAACGATGTTACTCTGTTAACATGTACCTTGGGACTGCGTCAGCGTCATGATTGGTTTAAAGTCTGATCACTGTCTGAATCAATGAATTATATCTATATAAATCGAGCTGTCGTGTTATGTACATGCATGACCTAATGAAAAATTGCATCTGTATGTACTGAGATGAACACAGGCTGCGTGTTGGAAACCCCTTTCCATTACCATGTCATTATCTGTTTTAGTGGACAATATATAAATGAAACGGTGCTATCGATATTAAGTTGAATCATTGAAACGTAAAACTATCTTCAAGTAGGCTTATTTTGCCCCGCTTCACAAAATAAAATCTGTATACGACGGAAAAATTAGGAACTTCCATCATGAAATATGATATTAACAATTATGAAAAATAAAAGATCAAAACATTCCCGTTTGGGATGTATCATGTTTTTATATACTAAAAAAGAAGTGAATTTCCCTTGAGATTCTTAGCACACACCTAACATTGAACATGAAAGGTTAAAGAGAGATTGGGGATCAAATTAGAAAATAAGATTCGTCTTCTTTCCTTGTATATGCTATCATCAATCGATAGTCATATTTGATTGTTGTATTTTAGGGGGAGGGGTAGATTTAATGTGATGTTATTTAATTTTCATGTTCACTGTCAGACATCATCTTTCAATTAATTACGACAACATTATGGATTTGCATTAGAGATATGTCTTTATAAGTCCATAAACTGGCCTACGAAGGTGTTCAGGAACAAATATAACTTTGAAAACACAATATTTTGTCATACATAATAAGTGATATTATTCTGGCTATTCGCACTCAGTACCTTCAGTGCTTTGATTATATACTGAGAAACTTCACATTTGGGATGAAATCGGACGTCAACGTATTAAAAGGGCAATGCAATTCGCTGTCTGTGTGGTCATCTTACAGTTAGGAGCTTATTTTGCACTATAATTGTGCACCCTTCGAGACCTCTTGGTAACTGGGAAAGTGGGAAGGTTGTACGCACGTAATCCGGATAATCACACCATTTGCTACTGAGTGGCAGATGGCCGTCCTAAGTCGGCACCGATTGTCCATTGGTCTCGTTGGTTTATGTGTAGTCTTTTGTGTTTAATGTTTCTACGTCCTATTTGATGTTCATTGTCCCTTCTGTGTATCTTGCTGCTTGTTTACTCTGTGTTTTTTGCATGGCGTGTTTTGATGTTTTGTTATGGGTGCTGCAACCGAGTCTTGTTGGAGATCCTCTTCTTTCTCCTATAGAAAATTGGTATTGGAACATGTTTCCCAAAATTCGATGCAGTTTTCCATATAATTCGATGATGTTCCAATTAGTTTACCTCATATACCGTCCAAAATGGGCAAACAAACTGCTAGAGCAGCCTCCTGGACAGAAATTTGTAAATGCTTTGTACTCTATTTCTTCCGAAATGGAAGCAACCGGATGTGACAGTTGTACCGAATTGAAGCGGCGGGTGTTGCATGCAAGCAGGAGATGCTTACTCTTCCTGGGCACCTGGTCTCACTCCCATATCGGGAGTTTGCTTCTTTTCATATGGTAGAGGTTTTTGTCTGTTTGATTTGGTTCCTGTTTTATCCTGATTTTGTATGCCTTCGGTTTTTGATTTTCTGAATTATCGATTTTGTGCTGTATACAGGGATATGGTCATTATCCATATTTGTCATTTGTACCAGACATGCATATGTCAGATAATGAATCCCCATTACGGGTACTTGAGGAAACATAAAGTAATTCTGCATACATGAAATAGTTATTGTGTTTTCAAATGAGAAGGGTCTTGTTAATGTATACATCAAAGAAGTACCCATCAGTTATTCAGTCTCAAAGTCGAGAAGGTAAGGCAAAATCATAAGAGTGTCCATTGGAACAATTGTCAATCCTGGAATGAATTACATTCCGAATTGAGACCAGGTGTCCGGGGAGAGGCATTTATACATTTCTTAAACGCCTCGGAAGACTCGCCTGCCCCTGGTGGTTACTCGAGTTAACTTGGGGTTTTTTGTTTTGTTTTTTTTTTGTTTGTTTGTTTTTTTTTATGAATGTTGTTTGTGTCAATCATGTGGGTGTTTTTCATTGTAGTCGATTTAGGATAGTCTTGATGACCTTTGAACATATCCTTTAGAATATTTTTAAAAAGAAGAACTCGATTACATGAAACTTGAACAACAGCTGATATGAATATGAAAAGAAATTAATTGGCAGTCGACTTGAGGAACTCATGTGCATCTTACAGAAACAAAACACAAAAACAAAGGTTTCTTCTTTTTCAAAATGTAAATGGATTTAAGACGTTAAGCGGATTAAAGCCGTGGAAAAACATGTCACATGGAAAAATCAGAATCAAAAATTCAAATTACATGCAAACTATGGTCTTTTACATAAATTTCATAGTTTTCCTTACTTTTTTCGCAGCCTTTGCAGCTTTGAATTGAAACTTTGTGTATGCCTTCATAATAAAGAATTACAGATCCAGTATAAATTTTGGAACCGTTTACTTGTGTTTAGCAGAGTTATGGCCCTTGGGCATAGAAAATTTCATCAATTTAACTGTTTTCCGGACTTTTTTTCCGCAGCCTTTTCAGCTATTAAACTGAAACTTGGTACATGCCTTTATAATGAATAATTACAGATCCAGTTCGAGTTTCGGAAATATTTACCAATACTTAGCATTGTTATGAAACATATAGGACTTCTCCAACAACTCCATTGTTTTCCGGATTTTTTTCCGCAGCCTTTGCGTTTGATTTGAATTGATGGAATTGAAACTTGGTATATGTCTTCATACTAAATATTTACAGATCCACTCTGAGTCGGGAAATATTGACTTATTATAATCAGGGTTAAGGCCCTTGAACATGGGAATTTTCAACAATTTACAGCTTTTATGAACAGATGGGTTTGCGGCATGGACAGGATATGCACGTTTCGGGTGCTTCATCCTCGCTAGTGATCCTCAGTCGGAACAATGAAATACATGTATGGCCAAACTCTGAAAGTCATGTCCTTAAATTACTGAAGGACGTAGCTAAATTGGTAGGATTTGTTGCTACAGGACCCATTTTTGAGAAATTTCGAGAAAATTTTGTGAACTCTTATACTCTGGCCATATTGTGTTGTTTAGACTGGGGACCACTGATGAGGGTAAGGTGCCCGAAAGGTGCATGTCTGGTCCATTTTGCAAATTTGTCTGTTCTTTAATGATGCTGTTGAGCTTGAAGACATTTGACATCAGGAACATCGGAAAAGTAAGCATATCCTACTTACTGACAAAGGTGATCGTTTAATTGGCCTCATTCAAAAGGTTTATTTTTGTCATTTATATTTCTACTTGATTTGCTGCTTTCTTTTGCTTTTGTCTGTACAATCTCTTGCCTTTTTGTTATTTTGTCCATATGTTTATGCTCACCGAAAACATTCGGGGAGCGTATAGTGGCTGTCGTTCCGTCCGTCTGTCTGCTCATATCACCTCAACCCTACATCAGAATTCCATTTTGATATTTCACACACATATTCATTTGGGCAAGCTCAGAGGTCAAGGTCATTTCCATGCTAAAATTGCTTTTTCTGCATTAAATTTTAAAAATGATATTCAGTAAAAATTTGTGTCTCGTCAAAATGGTCTAGAATTAAAAAAAAAATGATTAAATTATGCAATTTTTTTTTTCATATATAATACCGTTTCCATATGTTTAATAGCGTTTATTGGAAATCGTTAACCGAAAGGGGAGGGGGTACACAAAATAGGGGTGATGTAAAATAGATATTACGCAAAATAGGGGTGATTGTAAAATAGACACACCTGATGTGTACACCAATATGTACATCGAGACGGTCACCGAATTTGTCAAGTTTCCATGGAGCTGTTGCGACGGGTGTTGCATGCAATCAGGAGACGCTGACTCTTCCTGGGCACCTAGTCTCACTCCCATACCAGGAATTCGCATCCTTTCATGTGGTGGAGGTTTTTTGTTTGTTTGCTTTAGTTCCTGTTTTATCCTGATTTTGTATGCCTTCGGTTTGTAATTTTCTGAATTCTCGATTTTGTGATGTATATGGGGATATGGTCATTATCCATATTTGTCATTCCAAGTCTTTTTAGCAGCCTTTTCAGCTACTGAATTGATATCTGATGGATGGCCCTTGAACTTAAGGCCAATGGCTTATGTTATGGTATTGATTGCCAATGTTATATGCCTGTGTATTCAACCTTTTTTCGGCCTTTCTCAATGAAAGCCTAGAGCTCTGTATGACAAGCGTGATGATTTCAGCTTCCACATTCATGAGTAGCAACATTCCGTCTTCTCTTGCTTATGGCGTTTTTGTTTCTCAGCTTCTACGATACGCCAGGACATGTTCAAAAAAGGATTTCATCGTTAGAACCAGACGGCTTGCAAGTAAGCTACTTGTTCAGGGTTATATTTCACAACGGCTGAAATCATCATTGAGGATGTTCTTCGGTCACTACGGGTATATCAGATCCCTCTTTCCAGAATGATCAGTGACATTCTAGATTGCGACTGAATGGATGTCATCATCACCGAGCAAGACATATTTACCTGATATGTACATCGATATGCGCATCGAGACAATCACTGATTTTGACAAGTTATCATATAGCTTTTGTGACTGGTGTTGCATGCAAATAGGAGACGCTGACTCTCTCCGGATAATTGGTCTTACTTCGGTATGTTGTTCATTCCGAGATACGCAACTGTTCCAATGGAAATTCTAATGATTTTGCCTTACCTTCTCGACTTTGAGACTAAATAACTAATGTTTATCATACTATTTGTTGGTGTGAATAATGACCATTAAATCCTGACGGCCTTATCTTGCAGCGATTGCATTGTTATTTTGGGAAAATACAACTCATAATTACATTCACTAAATTATTTACGAGAAATAAATTTTCCTCCGGGTGTATATTACAACGTTCGCGTTGCTATTTTTCATAAATTGACTTTGTTAAATGAATAAGACAAACTACATGAATGACCATCCTTCGAATTTTGAATTTGCAGAAACATTGGTATGGGTACATCCTCCATGACGGCCAGAGTAGGAGGAATGCTGGCGCCCCAGATTCTGGATCTTAGAATGTATTGGTCCCCTCTACCATCAATCATCTTTGGAGGACTGAGTTGTTTGGCCGGTATACTTGCCTTGCTCTTACCAGAAACTAGGGGTAAACCATTACCACAAACAATAGAAGACATTGTCAACCCTCATGACATACTCAACAAGTCGCCAAAATCTATTGAAAATGATACCATTAACAAAGTAAACAGAGAAATGTTAGCTGAAGAGGATACGAACAGTCCTGAAAACAAACGAGAAGCTGCAATCATCGCTATGGAAAACATAATTCAGACAAACGCCTTCGGAAATGAAAGTCCTCTGTCTACTGATGAATTTATTTTTGTAAAGAACAGGGATCAAAATCAAGAAGCCATGGATGAATGTGTTCTGAAAGGGGATACACAGACAGCACAGCCGGACCCAATTTCAGATATGAATATTTCCGAAAGTAGTCAAACATCCCAACCAGAACCAAAGTCAGTCATTAAAGGTGACATGGATTCACAGCTGGTACCAATGGTAGACACCGTGTGTACCGAAGGTAGAGAAGAGTCTAAACTAGAACCCACAGATAGTAGCGAGACATACCCAAGTATTGTAGTCAATATTAAGACCGAGAGAAAGGGGGGATCAAACTCCATGGATGAGCTCGTTAGAAATGAGAAATCGTTGGAGAAAACTGTCGATAATCTTCAAATTGAGAGAGATCAAGAAAATATGGTTAGCTGTGCTAATACTGCGAGCAACGAGAAACCACATCTAGTACCAATTGTAGATAGTGTTAACAATGAGAATGTTGAGATACCTCAGGAGAGCGGAGAAGATATTGTTCATGACGTAAGAAATGAGATACAAAATTTAGAACCTGTGGTAGGTATTGCTTATAAAGCAGACAATTAGGAAAAGGAAGCCATCGTAGAAATATTGCACTCTCAGAGTAACGGGGAACACAAATCTTTCCTTGACATCACTATAACCAAAGAGTAAAGAGATATAACAACTAGAAAGGTTTCTTGTTGCGGTTGCAACAAGAGCGTCTTCCTCCTATACAATTTTTGGTTTGGAAATATGAAGGACGTCACATTACATGTATTTATATTATATATTTAAGTTTTCAAATAGCAGTAACATTAAATTTTCAAACCGATAATTGTTGGTGAGCAACCATTTGATTTGGGGGGGGGGGGGGTTAGGAATTCTATTGCCAGCCGGTAAATTTTTTTCAGCAATTTTCTGAGCAGGCCATTTTTTTCAGCCATTACCAGAGTCGGAGAAAAATTTTCGCCGGTTCTTCGGGCCGGATTTAAACAAATTGTCAAATGTGAATGTCTGTGTAAGTTAAACTCCCCGCTGTTACAGAGTATGAGTTAATAACCGTTCCTTCAGATGTCTCTTTGCAATTAGCGAATTTCAGACAGATTGTATGATGTTTAAATAGAACCTTTTCCAGATTTTTGTGCCTATGCGTATTAGGTCTCTGGTAGATACAGCTATGTGAACAGTTTGTATTTATATCTATTAATTTTTTGACTTTAAATTGTCTGGCACAAAGGGCCAGCAAAAATTTCCATATCATGCAATGTATCCTTACTTTTGCATGGTCCGGGAAAAAAAAATTGCCGGCCCTTTGGGCCGGAATATTTTTTTCAGCATTTTTCAGAGCCGGGATTTTTTTTTTTTTTGCAAATTCTTCCTGCCCCCTTCCCCCATAAAAAAAGCGAGCTCGTAGCTGTAGAACCAATTTTCTTGAGAAGAGAAATGGTAATAACAAGTTACGTTCAATATATATATATAAATACCATGAGGTTCTCGCTGTGCAGGTTCAAATTTGGACCCCCTCCCCCTTCCCTTTTTTCAAAGTTTATTTTGAATTTCCATCATGGCGACATCGTTCAATATAAACAGAACTGTTTTCGAAAAACGAGGAGAGGGAAGAAAGTTGGAGAAATTGTTCATCAATTTGTAAATAAACCAACCGAAAATTATGTTCGAACGTTTGCTAGAATTAGAAATTAAACTTGATGTTCAAAATATAGTTATTGAAGTTTAGAAACAGGTTTGTAGGTTAGAAATCGGAATCAAACTACCACTTTTTGTGTGTAAATTCTGGTTTGTAACTGATCTCTTCTAAATTAATCAACTGTTTTAAAATCAAATTGTGTATATCGAAATGTATTTATGAAATGCATATTCATCATTGCCATGAAATCGGAATTTGAAAATCTCAACACTGCTTTTCTCGAGTCGGACTCGGACTACCAATTTTAGTGTGCGCCCGATCTGTTGGCGTGAAGGTGTATCGAAATACCCAACTCAAAATTTCGATGCTCATATCTTTTCAACAGTAAGAGATAGGAAAAATCAGAAAGACTAAATAAGACAGATATATGGATAAAAAATAATAATATTGAAATTTTTAGGAAACTTCATAAGCTTAATTTATGTTTACTATTATAAGCAAAAATGTGTCTTCCTCCTATGAACTTCTGAATTTGGAAATATGAAGGACGGTGAAGGACGTCATCGTAATAAATCGTTACAGTGTGCATCTAGCATTTCATATCTTGCATGGCTGTCGACTTTCAAAAAGAATGGAAATTGTAGATAGCAAAATACGAGATATTTAAGCTTACAAATACCAAAACATGAAATTTTTGGTCCTTTTGAGTAATTCGACGCTCCCGTCAAATATTTGAATCTACTAAAAAACATGATAAAAAAATAACAGAGACCAAAAATAAAAAAGACCAATCTAGCTTTTACTCCAAACGTAACGTTGGAGAACTTTCATTGTCCTAGCTTACAGGGTTCTTGAGAAATCGCTGATCCAATTTTCCACGGTTACGAAAACAATAGGTCTTCCGACGGAAGTCGGAAGACCTAATTAGCACTTAACCAGTTGTTGTTACATATCATAACCAGTTGTTTTGTTAGTATTTTAAGAAAATAAAAGCAATGACACTGTAGTACATGCATGCATATGATCATACGACATTAAATCTGACAATAACAATGTGTCTAAATTGTAGACTTTATTTTCTTCTATACAGAAGTCAAATGAAAAGATTAAAAATACTCTTGTTTAATTGAATAAAAAGAAAGAATCCAAACAAGACACACAGAAACGCACACGACAAAGGACATCTGAATTAATATATAAGTCAAAAGAACGGAGCAATAAGCAACAATAGATTCATCAAAAGACAACAGATATTAGCAATAAATTAAGAAAACCACCATGAGCATCCAAGTCGTATGAGAATGGTTATGTGCTTATCAAGTCTGCAAATCTGGATTATTGCGCGGTGCAGTCCTTCTTTCTTGATACACTGGGTCTAATCAGATGTATTATAAATTTTGATACATCCACATAAAAGCATACTAACTGTAAAGAGAAGGGAAATATCCTTATCCTTCGCAATCTAAGGGAATTACGTGCGACTTTTTAAAAGAAAGCAAGAGACCCATATTTCTTGAAAAGATGTGTCATAACAATTACAAAAAGGTTTAGTGGCCGTATATCAAGCAAAAAAAATCATCACGTATTGTGCGCGGTAGACTTTGTCACTTCAGAAATTTCTAAGACAACAGAATGAAAATATAAAACATCATATGGTTTAGTTATCAACAATGTTGAAGATATTCAGGTGAGAACCATCTAAACACCGAATTCGAGGATTTCACCCATTTTCATCTTTTCTGTACAGCTCAAGTGATGAGTTTTCTTCCAAGCAATATGCTATCTCCCCTCGAACACCAGGTCTATTCTCCATTGGTGATTCACTTTTTAATCTTGACATTTTTAGTTTGTTGTTTGATTAGATGCTTTTGTATGTCTTTGAACACCAGATCTATTCTCCATTGGTGATTCACTTTTTAATCTTGACATTTTTAGTTTGTTGTTTGATTAGATGCTTTTGTATGTCTTTGAACACCAGATCTATTCTCCATTGGTGATTCACTTTTTAATCTTGACATTTTTAGTTTGTTGGTTGATTAAATGCCTTTGTATGTCTTTGAACACCAGATCTATTCTCCATTGGTGATTCACTTTTTAATCTTGACATTTTTAGTTTGTTGTTTGATTAGATGCTTTTGTATGTCTTTGAACACCAGATCTATTCTCCATTGGTGATTCACTTTTTAATCTTGACATTTTTAGTTTGTTGTTTGATTAGATGCTTTTGTATGTCTTTGAACACCAGATCTATTCTCCATTGGTGATTCACTTTTTAATCTTGACATTTTTAGTTTGTTGTTTGATTAGATGCTTTTGTATGTCTTTGAACACCAGATCTATTCTCCATTGGTGATTCACTTTTTAATCTTGACATTTTTAGTTTGTTGTTTGATTAGATGCTTTTGTATGTCGGTGATTCACTTTTTAATCTTGACATTTTTAGTTTGTTGTTTGATTAGATGCTTTTGTATGTCTTTGAACACCAGATCTATTCTCCATTGGTGATTCACTTTCTAATCTTGACATTTTTAGTTTGTTGTTTGATTAGATGCTTTTGTATGTCTTTGAACACCAGATCTATTCTCCATTGGTGATTCACTTTTTAATCTTGACATTTTTAGTTTGTTGTTTGATTAAATGCTTTTGTATGTCTTTGAACACCAGATCTATTCTCCATTGGTGATTCACTTTTTAATCTTGACATTTTTAGTTTGTTGTTTGATTAGATGCTTTTGTATGTCTTTGAACACCAGATCTATTCTCCATTGGTGATTCACTTTTTAATCTTGACATTTTTAGTTTGTTGTTTGATTAGATGCTTTTGTATGTCTTTGAACACCAGATCTATTCTCCATTGGTGATTCACTTTTTAATCTTGACATTTTTAGTTTGTTGTTTGATTAGATGCTTTTGTATGTCTTTGATTGCTTATCTGGTATATATGTGTGCTTAATCTTTCTGCTTTGGATATGGGTACCTTTGTGTATCTTGAAGAAATATCCTTGTGTTGTTTCATTAATGTTTGATGTTTGTGCAAGTCTCTTTCGACTGTTTTTGTCTTATTTGTATGATGTTCTCGTGCATATTGTTGTTTCCTGTTGCGGGATTGTAGTTTGATGTCATTTATGTGTCGCTTTCTGGTGTGTCTGTTCCGCTGTGTCAGCGCAGGGTGGTCATGCTGGACATCCTTTTCTTTTCTTTGACTCATCGTAAATGTTCAATTCTAGTTGTAAATTCATTCATCAAACTTGTCCTTTAGGCCCATCCTTAAACATTCGGTCTCAATACTTTTAAAACGAAGGTTGGATGATTTATCAAAAACATTTAAAATTTTCTAATCAATTACAACTATTTTTTTAAACTTTGATACTACATAAATGTATACAAACTCATGGAAAACGTGATTGTGTATTAGAGTTTTTACTTTATATTTCATTAATCGTTACTTTGATGTGACATTATTAAACAGAATACATAAATCAAGAAATTATTTCTGTGTGTGTGGTGTTTTTCATGATCTCCTAGACAGATTTCTGGATAATCTCCATTATCAAAGGAAAGGATAAAGGCAATGTATTACTTAAATATCTGTATGAATTATTTCACTGTATTAATAGACATTATAACTGTCGAATTTGACCTTTGGCTATATACAGTGATGATTTCATTGATGTTAACTGTCCAACAATAAGCCTTTTTCCTTCACGGATATAGAGGAAGCCCTACATATCACCACAAAGGCGATAATCCAAGTACAGTTATGTCATTACTTGAACTTTCGAACCTTAATAAACGATTTGGGGTTTTTTTTTTGTATTTGTGTATTTGTGTATTTGTATTGAACATATGATAAAGTGTATATGACTTTGAATAGACTTTTACAATTTTATGGCACTTGACGGACTCTTAGGTCAGAGACAGGCTTTGCACATGTAGCCAAGTTCGATCAATTTCGGTTGATCGTTTCTTCAACGCAATCTAAATTTCTGTTATCAAAATTTCTTGAAATTTCTAAAAAGTGGGTCCTGTAGCATCATATCCCACCCATCCTGCTACGTCTTTCGGTACCATTATTCGACATAGTAACTTTCATACTTTTTGGCATATTACATTGTTTAGATTTAGGATTTAGGATCACTGATGAGGGTTAAGTACCCGAAACGTGCATGTCTGGTCCACGTTGCCAATTTATTTGTCCTTAAATGATGCTATTCAATTTGAAGACGTTTACATTTATACCACTTGGTGAGTGTCACTGCTGGTGGACCAGGAGTCCCCGAGGGCACATGTAGCCAAGTTCGATCAATTTCGGTTGATCGTTTCTTCAACGCAATCTAAATTTCTGTTATCAAAATTTCTTGAAATTTCTAAAAAGTGGGTCCTGTAGCATCATATCCCACCCATCCTGCTACGTCTTTCGGTACCATTATTCGACATAGTAACTTTCATACTTTTTGGCATATTACATTGTTTAGATTTAGGATTTAGGATTTAGGATCACTGATGAGGGTTAAGTACCCGAAACGTGCATGTCTGGTCCACGTTGCCAATTTATTTGTCCTTAAATGATGCTATTCAATTTGAAGACGTTTACATTTATACCACTTGGTGAGTGTCACTGCTGGTGGACCAGGAGTCCCCGAGGGCACATGTAGCCAAGTTCGATCAATTTCGGTTGATCGTTTCTTCAACGCAATCTAAATTTCTGTTATCAAAATTTCTTGAAATTTCTAAAAAGTGGGTCCTGTAGCATCATATCCCACCCATCCTGCTACGTCTTTCGGTACCATTATTCGACATAGTAACTTTCATACTTTTTGGCATATTACATTGTTTAGATTTAGGATTTAGGATTTAGGATCACTGATGAGGGTTAAGTACCCGAAACGTGCATGTCTGGTCCACGTTGCCAATTTATTTGTCCTTAAATGATGCTATTCAATTTGAAGACGTTTACATTTATACCACTTGGTGAGTGTCACTGCTGGTGGACCAGGAGTCCCCGAGGGCACATGTAGCCAAGTTCGATCAATTTCGGTTGATCGTTTCTTCAACGCAATCTAAATTTCTGTTATCAAAATTTCTTGAAATTTCTAAAAAGTGGGTCCTGTAGCATCATATCCCACCCATCCTGCTACGTCTTTCGGTACCATTATTCGACATAGTAACTTTCATACTTTTTGGCATATTACATTGTTTAGATTTAGGATTTAGGATCACTGATGAGGGTTAAGTACCCGAAACGTGCATGTCTGGTCCACGTTGCTAATTTATTTGTCCTTAAATGATGCTATTCAATTTGAAGACGTTTACATTTATACCACTTGGTGAGTGTCACTGCTGGTGGACCAGGAGTCCCCGAGGGCACATGTAGCCAAGTTCGATCAATTTCGGTTGATCGTTTCTTCAACGCAATCTAAATTTCTGTTATCAAAATTTCTTGAAATTTCTAAAAAGTGGGTCCTGTAGCATCATATCCCACCCATCCTGCTACGTCTTTCGGTACCATTATTCGACATAGTAACTTTCATACTTTTTGGCATATTACATTGTTTAGATTTAGGATTTAGGATCACTGATGAGGGTTAAGTACCCGAAACGTGCATGTCTGGTCCACGTTGCCAATTTATTTGTCCTTAAATGATGCTATTCAATTTGAAGACGTTTACATTTATACCACTTGGTGAGTGTCACTGCTGGTGGACCAGGAGTCCCCGAGGGCACATGTAGCCAAGTTCGATCAATTTCGGTTGATCGTTTCTTCAACGCAATCTAAATTTCTGTTATCAAAATTTCTTGAAATTTCTAAAAAGTGGGTCCTGTAGCATCATATCCCACCCATCCTGCTACGTCTTTCGGTACCATTATTCGACATAGTAACTTTCATACTTTTTGGCATATTACATTGTTTAGATTTAGGATTTAGGATCACTGATGAGGGTTAAGTACCCGAAACGTGCATGTCTGGTCCACGTTGCCAATTTATTTGTCCTTAAATGATGCTATTCAATTTGAAGACGTTTACATTTATACCACTTGGTGAGTGTCACTGCTGGTGGACCAGGAGTCCCCGAGGGCACATGTAGCCAAGTTCGATCAATTTCGGTTGATCGTTTCTTCAACGCAATCTAAATTTCTGTTATCAAAATTTCTTGAAATTTCTAAAAAGTGGGTCCTGTAGCATCATATCCCACCCATCCTGCTACGTCTTTCGGTACCATTATTCGACATAGTAACTTTCATACTTTTTGGCATATTACATTGTTTAGATTTAGGATTTAGGATCACTGATGAGGGTTAAGTACCCGAAACGTGCATGTCTGGTCCACGTTGCCAATTTATTTGTCCTTAAATGATGCTATTCAATTTGAAGACGTTTACATTTATACCACTTGGTGAGTGTCACTGCTGGTGGACCAGGAGTCCCCGAGGGCACATGTAGCCAAGTTCGATCAATTTCGGTTGATCGTTTCTTCAACGCAATCTAAATTTCTGTTATCAAAATTTCTTGAAATTTCTAAAAAGTGGGTCCTGTAGCATCATATCCCACCCATCCTGCTACGTCTTTCGGTACCATTATTCGACATAGTAACTTTCATACTTTTTGGCATATTACATTGTTTAGATTTAGGATTTAGGATCACTGATGAGGGTTAAGTACCCGAAACGTGCATGTCTGGTCCACGTTGCCAATTTATTTGTCCTTAAATGATGCTATTCAATTTGAAGACGTTTACATTTATACCACTTGGTGAGTGTCACTGCTGGTGGACCAGGAGTCCCCGAGGGCACATGTAGCCAAGTTCGATCAATTTCGGTTGATCGTTTCTTCAACGCAATCTAAATTTCTGTTATCAAAATTTCTTGAAATTTCTAAAAAGTGGGTCCTGTAGCATCATATCCCACCCATCCTGCTACGTCTTTCGGTACCATTATTCGACATAGTAACTTTCATACTTTTTGGCATATTACATTGTTTAGATTTAGGATTTAGGATCACTGATGAGGGTTAAGTACCCGAAACGTGCATGTCTGGTCCACGTTGCCAATTTATTTGTCCTTAAATGATGCTATTCAATTTGAAGACGTTTACATTTATACCACTTGGTGAGTGTCACTGCTGGTGGACCAGGAGTCCCCGAGGGCACATGTAGCCAAGTTCGATCAATTTCGGTTGATCGTTTCTTCAACGCAATCTAAATTTCTGTTATCAAAATTTCTTGAAATTTCTAAAAAGTGGGTCCTGTAGCATCATATCCCACCCATCCTGCTACGTCTTTCGGTACCATTATTCGACATAGTAACTTTCATACTTTTTGGCATATTACATTGTTTAGATTTAGGATTTAGGATCACTGATGAGGGTTAAGTACCCGAAACGTGCATGTCTGGTCCACGTTGCCAATTTATTTGTCCTTAAATGATGCTATTCAATTTGAAGACGTTTACATTTATACCACTTGGTGAGTGTCACTGCTGGTGGACCAGGAGTCCCCGAGGGCACATGTAGCCAAGTTCGATCAATTTCGGTTGATCGTTTCTTCAACGCAATCTAAATTTCTGTTATCAAAATTTCTTGAAATTTCTAAAAAGTGGGTCCTGTAGCATCATATCCCACCCATCCTGCTACGTCTTTCGGTACCATTATTCGACATAGTAACTTTCATACTTTTTGGCATATTACATTGTTTAGATTTAGGATTTAGGATCACTGATGAGGGTTAAGTACCCGAAACGTGCATGTCTGGTCCACGTTGCCAATTTATTTGTCCTTAAATGATGCTATTCAATTTGAAGACGTTTACATTTATACCACTTGGTGAGTGTCACTGCTGGTGGACCAGGAGTCCCCGAGGGCACATGTAGCCAAGTTCGATCAATTTCGGTTGATCGTTTCTTCAACGCAATCTAAATTTCTGTTATCAAAATTTCTTGAAATTTCTAAAAAGTGGGTCCTGTAGCATCATATCCCACCCATCCTGCTACGTCTTTCGGTACCATTATTCGACATAGTAACTTTCATACTTTTTGGCATATTACATTGTTTAGATTTAGGATTTAGGATCACTGATGAGGGTTAAGTACCCGAAACGTGCATGTCTGGTCCACGTTGCCAATTTATTTGTCCTTAAATGATGCTATTCAATTTGAAGACGTTTACATTTATACCACTTGGTGAGTGTCACTGCTGGTGGACCAGGAGTCCCCGAGGGCACATGTAGCCAAGTTCGATCAATTTCGGTTGATCGTTTCTTCAACGCAATCTAAATTTCTGTTATCAAAATTTCTTGAAATTTCTAAAAAGTGGGTCCTGTAGCATCATATCCCACCCATCCTGCTACGTCTTTCGGTACCATTATTCGACATAGTAACTTTCATACTTTTTGGCATATTACATTGTTTAGATTTAGGATTTAGGATCACTGATGAGGGTTAAGTACCCGAAACGTGCATGTCTGGTCCACGTTGCCAATTTATTTGTCCTTAAATGATGCTATTCAATTTGAAGACGTTTACATTTATACCACTTGGTGAGTGTCACTGCTGGTGGACCAGGAGTCCCCGAGGGCACATGTAGCCAAGTTCGATCAATTTCGGTTGATCGTTTCTTCAACGCAATCTAAATTTCTGTTATCAAAATTTCTTGAAATTTCTAAAAAGTGGGTCCTGTAGCATCATATCCCACCCATCCTGCTACGTCTTTCGGTACCATTATTCGACATAGTAACTTTCATACTTTTTGGCATATTACATTGTTTAGATTTAGGATTTAGGATTTAGGATCACTGATGAGGGTTAAGTACCCGAAACGTGCATGTCTGGTCCACGTTGCCAATTTATTTGTCCTTAAATGATGCTATTCAATTTGAAGACGTTTACATTTATACCACTTGGTGAGTGTCACTGCTGGTGGACCAGGAGTCCCCGAGGGCACATGTAGCCAAGTTCGATCAATTTCGGTTGATCGTTTCTTCAACGCAATCTAAATTTCTGTTATCAAAATTTCTTGAAATTTCTAAAAAGTGGGTCCTGTAGCATCATATCCCACCCATCCTGCTACGTCTTTCGGTACCATTATTCGACATAGTAACTTTCATACTTTTTGGCATATTACATTGTTTAGATTTAGGATTTAGGATCACTGATGAGGGTTAAGTACCCGAAACGTGCATGTCTGGTCCACGTTGCCAATTTATTTGTCCTTAAATGATGCTATTCAATTTGAAGACGTTTACATTTATACCACTTGGTGAGTGTCACTGCTGGTGGACCAGGAGTCCCCGAGGGCACATGTAGCCAAGTTCGATCAATTTCGGTTGATCGTTTCTTCAACGCAATCTAAATTTCTGTTATCAAAATTTCTTGAAATTTCTAAAAAGTGGGTCCTGTAGCATCATATCCCACCCATCCTGCTACGTCTTTCGGTACCATTATTCGACATAGTAACTTTCATACTTTTTGGCATATTACATTGTTTAGATTTAGGATTTAGGATCACTGATGAGGGTTAAGTACCCGAAACGTGCATGTCTGGTCCACGTTGCCAATTTATTTGTCCTTAAATGATGCTATTCAATTTGAAGACGTTTACATTTATACCACTTGGTGAGTGTCACTGCTGGTGGACCAGGAGTCCCCGAGGGCACATGTAGCCAAGTTCGATCAATTTCGGTTGATCGTTTCTTCAACGCAATCTAAATTTCTGTTATCAAAATTTCTTGAAATTTCTAAAAAGTGGGTCCTGTAGCATCATATCCCACCCATCCTGCTACGTCTTTCGGTACCATTATTCGACATAGTAACTTTCATACTTTTTGGCATATTACATTGTTTAGATTTAGGATTTAGGATCACTGATGAGGGTTAAGTACCCGAAACGTGCATGTCTGGTCCACGTTGCCAATTTATTTGTCCTTAAATGATGCTATTCAATTTGAAGACGTTTACATTTATACCACTTGGTGAGTGTCACTGCTGGTGGACCAGGAGTCCCCGAGGGCACATGTAGCCAAGTTCGATCAATTTCGGTTGATCGTTTCTTCAACGCAATCTAAATTTCTGTTATCAAAATTTCTTGAAATTTCTAAAAAGTGGGTCCTGTAGCATCATATCCCACCCATCCTGCTACGTCTTTCGGTACCATTATTCGACATAGTAACTTTCATACTTTTTGGCATATTACATTGTTTAGATTTAGGATTTAGGATCACTGATGAGGGTTAAGTACCCGAAACGTGCATGTCTGGTCCACGTTGCCAATTTATTTGTCCTTAAATGATGCTATTCAATTTGAAGACGTTTACATTTATACCACTTGGTGAGTGTCACTGCTGGTGGACCAGGAGTCCCCGAGGGCACATGTAGCCAAGTTCGATCAATTTCGGTTGATCGTTTCTTCAACGCAATCTAAATTTCTGTTATCAAAATTTCTTGAAATTTCTAAAAAGTGGGTCCTGTAGCATCATATCCCACCCATCCTGCTACGTCTTTCGGTACCATTATTCGACATAGTAACTTTCATACTTTTTGGCATATTACATTGTTTAGATTTAGGATTTAGGATCACTGATGAGGGTTAAGTACCCGAAACGTGCATGTCTGGTCCACGTTGCCAATTTATTTGTCCTTAAATGATGCTATTCAATTTGAAGACGTTTACATTTATACCACTTGGTGAGTGTCACTGCTGGTGGACCAGGAGTCCCCGAGGGCACATGTAGCCAAGTTCGATCAATTTCGGTTGATCGTTTCTTCAACGCAATCTAAATTTCTGTTATCAAAATTTCTTGAAATTTCTAAAAAGTGGGTCCTGTAGCATCATATCCCACCCATCCTGCTACGTCTTTCGGTACCATTATTCGACATAGTAACTTTCATACTTTTTGGCATATTACATTGTTTAGATTTAGGATTTAGGATCACTGATGAGGGTTAAGTACCCGAAACGTGCATGTCTGGTCCACGTTGCCAATTTATTGTCCTTAAATGATGCTATTCAATTTGAAGACGTTTACATTTATACCACTTGGTGAGTGTCACTGCTGGTGGACCAGGAGTCCCCGAGGGCACATGTAGCCAAGTTCGATCAATTTCGGTTGATCGTTTCTTCAACGCAATCTAAATTTCTGTTATCAAAATTTCTTGAAATTTCTAAAAAGTGGGTCCTGTAGCATCATATCCCACCCATCCTGCTACGTCTTTCGGTACCATTATTCGACATAGTAACTTTCATACTTTTTGGCATATTACATTGTTTAGATTTAGGATTTAGGATCACTGATGAGGGTTAAGTACCCGAAACGTGCATGTCTGGTCCACGTTGCCAATTTATTTGTCCTTAAATGATGCTATTCAATTTGAAGACGTTTACATTTATACCACTTGGTGAGTGTCACTGCTGGTGGACCAGGAGTCCCCGAGGGCACATGTAGCCAAGTTCGATCAATTTCGGTTGATCGTTTCTTCAACGCAATCTAAATTTCTGTTATCAAAATTTCTTGAAATTTCTAAAAAGTGGGTCCTGTAGCATCATATCCCACCCATCCTGCTACGTCTTTCGGTACCATTATTCGACATAGTAACTTTCATACTTTTTGGCATATTACATTGTTTAGATTTAGGATTTAGGATCACTGATGAGGGTTAAGTACCCGAAACGTGCATGTCTGGTCCACGTTGCCAATTTATTTGTCCTTAAATGATGCTATTCAATTTGAAGACGTTTACATTTATACCACTTGGTGAGTGTCACTGCTGGTGGACCAGGAGTCCCCGAGGGCACATGTAGCCAAGTTCGATCAATTTCGGTTGATCGTTTCTTCAACGCAATCTAAATTTCTGTTATCAAAATTTCTTGAAATTTCTAAAAAGTGGGTCCTGTAGCATCATATCCCACCCATCCTGCTACGTCTTTCGGTACCATTATTCGACATAGTAACTTTCATACTTTTTGGCATATTACATTGTTTAGATTTAGGATTTAGGATCACTGATGAGGGTTAAGTACCCGAAACGTGCATGTCTGGTCCACGTTGCCAATTTATTTGTCCTTAAATGATGCTATTCAATTTGAAGACGTTTACATTTATACCACTTGGTGAGTGTCACTGCTGGTGGACCAGGAGTCCCCGAGGGCACATGTAGCCAAGTTCGATCAATTTCGGTTGATCGTTTCTTCAACGCAATCTAAATTTCTGTTATCAAAATTTCTTGAAATTTCTAAAAAGTGGGTCCTGTAGCATCATATCCCACCCATCCTGCTACGTCTTTCGGTACCATTATTCGACATAGTAACTTTCATACTTTTTGGCATATTACATTGTTTAGATTTAGGATTTAGGATCACTGATGAGGGTTAAGTACCCGAAACGTGCATGTCTGGTCCACGTTGCCAATTTATTTGTCCTTAAATGATGCTATTCAATTTGAAGACGTTTACATTTATACCACTTGGTGAGTGTCACTGCTGGTGGACCAGGAGTCCCCGAGGGCACATGTAGCCAAGTTCGATCAATTTCGGTTGATCGTTTCTTCAACGCAATCTAAATTTCTGTTATCAAAATTTCTTGAAATTTCTAAAAAGTGGGTCCTGTAGCATCATATCCCACCCATCCTGCTACGTCTTTCGGTACCATTATTCGACATAGTAACTTTCATACTTTTTGGCATATTACATTGTTTAGATTTAGGATTTAGGATCACTGATGAGGGTTAAGTACCCGAAACGTGCATGTCTGGTCCACGTTGCCAATTTATTTGTCCTTAAATGATGCTATTCAATTTGAAGACGTTTACATTTATACCACTTGGTGAGTGTCACTGCTGGTGGACCAGGAGTCCCCGAGGGCACATGTAGCCAAGTTCGATCAATTTCGGTTGATCGTTTCTTCAACGCAATCTAAATTTCTGTTATCAAAATTTCTTGAAATTTCTAAAAAGTGGGTCCTGTAGCATCATATCCCACCCATCCTGCTACGTCTTTCGGTACCATTATTCGACATAGTAACTTTCATACTTTTTGGCATATTACATTGTTTAGATTTAGGATTTAGGATCACTGATGAGGGTTAAGTACCCGAAACGTGCATGTCTGGTCCACGTTGCCAATTTATTTGTCCTTAAATGATGCTATTCAATTTGAAGACGTTTACATTTATACCACTTGGTGAGTGTCACTGCTGGTGGACCAGGAGTCCCCGAGGGCACATGTAGCCAAGTTCGATCAATTTCGGTTGATCGTTTCTTCAACGCAATCTAAATTTCTGTTATCAAAATTTCTTGAAATTTCTAAAAAGTGGGTCCTGTAGCATCATATCCCACCCATCCTGCTACGTCTTTCGGTACCATTATTCGACATAGTAACTTTCATACTTTTTGGCATATTACATTGTTTAGATTTAGGATTTAGGATCACTGATGAGGGTTAAGTACCCGAAACGTGCATGTCTGGTCCACGTTGCCAATTTATTTGTCCTTAAATGATGCTATTCAATTTGAAGACGTTTACATTTATACCACTTGGTGAGTGTCACTGCTGGTGGACCAGGAGTCCCCGAGGGCACATGTAGCCAAGTTCGATCAATTTCGGTTGATCGTTTCTTCAACGCAATCTAAATTTCTGTTATCAAAATTTCTTGAAATTTCTAAAAAGTGGGTCCTGTAGCATCATATCCCACCCATCCTGCTACGTCTTTCGGTACCATTATTCGACATAGTAACTTTCATACTTTTTGGCATATTACATTGTTTAGATTTAGGATTTAGGATCACTGATGAGGGTTAAGTACCCGAAACGTGCATGTCTGGTCCACGTTGCCAATTTATTTGTCCTTAAATGATGCTATTCAATTTGAAGACGTTTACATTTATACCACTTGGTGAGTGTCACTGCTGGTGGACCGAGGGCACATGTAGCCAAGTTCGATCAATTTCGGTTGATCGTTTCTTCAACGCAATCTAAATTTCTGTTATCAAAATTTCTTGAAATTTCTAAAAAGTGGGTCCTGTAGCATCATATCCCACCCATCCTGCTACGTCTTTCGGTACCATTATTCGACATAGTAACTTTCATACTTTTTGGCATATTACATTGTTTAGATTTAGGATTTAGGATCACTGATGAGGGTTAAGTACCCGAAACGTGCATGTCTGGTCCACGTTGCCAATTTATTTGTCCTTAAATGATGCTATTCAATTTGAAGACGTTTACATTTATACCACTTGGTGAGTGTCACTGCTGGTGGACCAGGAGTCCCCGAGGGCACATGTAGCCAAGTTCGATCAATTTCGGTTGATCGTTTCTTCAACGCAATCTAAATTTCTGTTATCAAAATTTCTTGAAATTTCTAAAAAGTGGGTCCTGTAGCATCATATCCCACCCATCCTGCTACGTCTTTCGGTACCATTATTCGACATAGTAACTTTCATACTTTTTGGCATATTACATTGTTTAGATTTAGGATTTAGGATCACTGATGAGGGTTAAGTACCCGAAACGTGCATGTCTGGTCCACGTTGCCAATTTATTTGTCCTTAAATGATGCTATTCAATTTGAAGACGTTTACATTTATACCACTTGGTGAGTGTCACTGCTGGTGGACCAGGAGTCCCCGAGGGCACATGTAGCCAAGTTCGATCAATTTCGGTTGATCGTTTCTTCAACGCAATCTAAATTTCTGTTATCAAAATTTCTTGAAATTTCTAAAAAGTGGGTCCTGTAGCATCATATCCCACCCATCCTGCTACGTCTTTCGGTACCATTATTCGACATAGTAACTTTCATACTTTTTGGCATATTACATTGTTTAGATTTAGGATTTAGGATCACTGATGAGGGTTAAGTACCCGAAACGTGCATGTCTGGTCCACGTTGCCAATTTATTTGTCCTTAAATGATGCTATTCAATTTGAAGACGTTTACATTTATACCACTTGGTGAGTGTCACTGCTGGTGGACCGAGGGCACATGTAGCCAAGTTCGATCAATTTCGGTTGATCGTTTCTTCAACGCAATCTAAATTTCTGTTATCAAAATTTCTTGAAATTTCTAAAAAGTGGGTCCTGTAGCATCATATCCCACCCATCCTGCTACGTCTTTCGGTACCATTATTCGACATAGTAACTTTCATACTTTTTGGCATATTACATTGTTTAGATTTAGGATTTAGGATCACTGATGAGGGTTAAGTACCCGAAACGTGCATGTCTGGTCCACGTTGCCAATTTATTTGTCCTTAAATGATGCTATTCAATTTGAAGACGTTTACATTTCTGGAGAAGTCATATTTAACTAATGTTCAAAACGAATGATTCATTTTATGTTTTTTTTCAATAAGTGATGTTTCCTAGAAATTGTCGGTATCACCACGGATACTAACTGTACCCTTATTGACTCATATCTCTACATAAACAAATATGAATTCATTCAATCTTAAATCTGTAGGGTAAAAAGCAATCCTTCACAATCACATTCACAAATATTGAATGATAATCCTAAGAATAATTTTTCTGTGAGAATTCGAAAAAAAGTACATCGATTAATGATTCAGCTTCTAACCTGGATATATTAGGAAAAGGCTTAGCTTAAATAACACGGACGTTGTTCCTAGAACAAGGTTCCTTTCAGAGGAGCTTTATTCTCATGTTTATGTTTGCGATCGCTTGGCAACATCGATGAGAATGTTCTTCGCTCGATGTAAGGATCATATAAAGCAGCGTGACTCCATGTTGTATAGAATGTATAAAAACAACTGAATCACTGCATTGACTAAATAATGTAAACGTGGTTTATTTCGCTGGGGGGGGGGGGGGGGACATTTCGCGATAATGACAACAAGACGTTACGCTTGGCGGAAATACTCGCGTTATGAATGTTCCTTTGCAACAATGCAATAGGGGTTATTTTCGCGTTGGGAAATTTTAGCGAAAATCTCTTGATCTGTTTTTTACAGAACTAAGGTGACGGGTTTGAAATAATGACAGGAGATGCTCATTTTACCGGTCATCTGATCTCATTTTCTGTGCAGTCATAATACTATTTCGTTTATTTTGTCTAAATATTTTTGGCCTGATCATATAAAGGATAATAGCATGTTCGATGGATATAACTTATTCATGATCAATACATCCACCGGAAAAGAAAATGTTTCCATACAACATCATAAATATCAAAGCGAGTTGAGTAAAATTCTAATGCTTTTGGGTCACGTCTAGAAGTTTGTTCTTTATACATTCATTATTCGGATTTTCTCTATTTCAGATTCTGGCATCACTGATTTTACATTAATTCAAGAAGGGAGGAGATCTCCAACAAGACCCCGTTGCAGCATCAACAGTAAAACACCAAAACACCCGATGCAAAAACACAAAAGATGAGTACAGCACGAGACGGAAAAGAGACACACGACATGTAAACATCAATCACAAAAGACTACACATAAACCGACTACACATAAACATAACACATAATTCAAGAAACGCATGTATGCTACACTTAAACTTCAATTGAACATTTCTTTTAATATTGACCATTTCACCTACTAGGTTGGTATAACTGTGATTGGACTGCTAGTCACCAAGGGTGTCGCTCACCTAGTTTCGGCACTTAACGTGAAATATATATGCAAATTATCGCTCACCAAACTTGATAATTATTCTTAAATAGGATACTTCCCTTAATGAATAGCTTTATTCTAAGCTGATTCTCTAGATTAATTTTTGAAGCCCAGTAAAGAATTTTGCTCTTCATGCATATACTGATTGGATTTCCTTTATTTTAGCATCAAATCACTGATGAGACATTACTTGTTGAAATTCGCATATGGTGCACTGAAGTTATTTCAATAGAACATATATATCAACATTGAAAATTTCAACCATAAGGTTAGTTACGCGCGCGCTTAGTTTCACAGTATAGTCGGTATGGCGGATTCGTATAGCATATTCTACGGTCTTTATGGGGAATATATATTCTACGGTCGATATGGGGAACTCGTCATACACTATGATGTCCCACTCTCCAGAATGGTGGATGATATTCTGTCATAGACCATTTGAACCATCCAACCAAAGATTGTACTTTATGTCTTCCGAAATGGAAGTTACCGGATGTGACAGTTCTACCGAATTGAAGCGGCGGGTGTTGCATGCAAGCAGGAGATGCTTACCCTTCCTCGGCTCCTGGTCTCACTCCCATATCGGGAGTTTGCTTCTTTTCATATGGTAGAGGTTTTTGTTTGTTTGCTTTGGTTTCTGTCTTGTCCTGATTTTGTATGCCTTCGGTTTCTGATTTTCTGAATTGTCGATTTTGTGCTGTATGCGGGGATATGGTCATTATCGATATTTGTCTTACATAGCAGGTCGCTCATACCACAACGCTATGGTGACAACACAGGCTGGTATGAAAGAAGGGAGGGGATCTCCAACAAGACCCTGTTGCAGCACCAACAGCAAAACACCAAAACATCAAATGCAAAAACACGAAAGACGAGCATAGTGTTAGACGGAAAAGAGACATACGACATGTAAACATCAAACACAAAAGGCTACACATAAACCGACGAGACCAATGGGCAACCGGTGCCGACTTTAGACGGCCAACTGCCACGCAAGTAGCAAATGGTGTGGTTATCCTCACTTCTCCAATTACCCAGAGGTCTCGAAGAACGTACAATTATGATGTAAATCAACCTCCTCACTGTAAGATGACCTCACACAAACAAGACCTCAAAACGTAGAGGTACCAGCATCACAGATGAATATGAAAATGGATATAAAAAGAGTGCGTGCGTAATACAGTCCGTGCTCTGCCGGCTGTAGCGAGCTCATGTATGTAATCACCCGAGGAGTCCGACTGACATTCAGAGAGGACAGGTGGTCGCGGCCCTGTCTTCTCTAAAGAGGTTTGGACAGGGCCCGTCATGGAGTCCCGTCGTCAAAGTCAGTCAGAGTGCAAGTCTCAGGGATGCGCTGGTACAAGACTGTAGATTGGTCAAGTACCAAGCCTAGTGCCCGTCTGGTGACATTAGGATCACATCCACGGTATAAAATGCGTTTGATTATTCTGACGCATTTTCGATGGTTATGCTGCCTACCTTTGATCCTTCTAATTTTGTTTATCATATCACCATAAAAGACAGGTTGTGTAATGCCCAAAGTAATGTACTCTGTTGCGTGTATAGATCCGAATTTTAAAAGAAGTTGACTGTAATTTTTGTAAAATTTCCAGAAAGTCTTAACTAGTTTATGAAAGCGGAAACATTGACCTAGAAGGTTTTTGGTAATTTGTAAATTTCTACTGTGAAAATCCAAAATATCAGTACATGCTCTAGATAGCGTACCGGATGAGCTGTGATATGTAAATGCCGTATGCTTTGTATGCTTGGCGAAGCCGCCGTACTGACTTTATAAGTTATCTGCACCTATATGGGTGTCTTATGGTCGAAAACGGACAGGGTCCGCTGCCTCAGATTGACCCAAATTCACATAACAACAATAGTTTCACAGTGTTTCGGCACATAACTTGAATTACGAAAATTCTCCGTCACCAAACTTGATAAATTATTCTTAAACGAAGGGCTATTTCCCCGAAGAACATATATTTCAATAAAGACAAAAAGTCTTAATAAATTCGGTTTGCAAATTTGATTTGTTTTTCTTTTTGCAACTGTTTTTGTCATTACCGAACGAATTGTCATCTCATAAATGAGTACTGATAATTTATTTTAATATTGCGAGTGCTCAAAAGTACACATATCCATTGTGAAGACGTGCTTCTCTTGATGGCTCAAGAATAAGACATATCACACTGTACTGAATGAATTACAGCCTACAATTCATTATCAACGAGAATAGTTCTTAGATCGGTGAAAAGGCTATGGAGACGGAACATTTATAGATTTTTCATTTCTTCTTCTCTTGACATCAAACTGAGAAATGCCTTAAGAACAAGTACATTCATATCAAATGCTAATTTTTCACAATCTAATAACATTGAACGTATTGACAAATTAACGTAAAATGAATTATGAATGCACTTGTACTTCCTTTTTTCTGTCGAATTCGTTGTAGGAGGTAAAACCTCCAAGAAGTTGTTTTTCCGAGCATGTATTTATATGTTTGACAGTAAGTGTTTTGAATATATTTCCCTGACATTGTTGTCATAGCACTTTCTATATAGACAGAACATCAGACAGTGCATGAATTTTATATATTGTTTTCTTTTTCGTGCTGAAACATCGACGTCGGGTGTGGCTAGCCAACAGGGGATGCTTAAAAATTACTCCTCCCGGGCACCTGGTCCCACCACTAGCTTGCTAGGGGTCCGTCGATGCTTAACTTTGTGATCTATTGTGAGTGCTGTTGAGATTGTCGTTAGAATCTTCTTTAACTCTTATATGTGTCTAATTCCATAATAATACCACAGTGGTGGGGATATCATAGCTTACTCACAAATCTTTTCCACTGCACAAACTCTCTACAAGTATATGATAAAAATCCCAAAGGTGGACAAATTCATATATATTAATCTTTTATACACGATCGTGGCCTTTGGGTTCTAGCAATCTGGATTAGACCAGTGCAACTTTGAAGATGATTTTTTGGGGGGTTTCTTTTATTCATGACTCATGAGAAAGTCAAACCAAAAATCGTATCAATCAGGACATGGAAGCAGCCTTGGTGAAGGAAAAAGATATTAAAGAAAGGAGGGGATATTAAGTGACGATTGTGTACAAAGACAGTGTCAACCCTTGGTGTTTTTAATATATACATGTAGAAGAAAGGGTTTCTGCAAAAGAAAGGGTTTGTAACTAATTGTCAATATTGAAATACATATTCTATCATAAAATTTCAGTGCGCCATATGCGCATTTCAACCAGTTATGTCCCATCATTGATGCTCAATGCCGAAAAAGAGGAAATCAAAATAATAAGAAATGATGAAGAGCAAAAGCCTAAACTTGACAAACCGTGCCTGTCAATGAACCTGTTAGGGACACAGCTATGCCTTAAGGGATATACCCCTTAGCTTTAGAAAATTTCAATTTACATATATATTCCAATGAGTTAAAGAAGATCCTGACAATAATCTCAACAGCACTGACAATAGAGCACCAAATGGAACATCGACGGACCCCTAGCAAGCTAGAGGTTGGACAAGGTGCCCGGGAGGAGTAAGCATCCCCTGTTGGCTAGCCGCACCCGCCGTCGATGTTCACGCACGAAAATGAAAATATATTAAATACATGCACTATCTATGGTTCAAGTCAAGTGCCGACACGCTGCCAAACTAGGCAAACGATATTCTCGTGGACTAAACAATCCACTGGCAGAGATACCAACCTTTAGTGGTTGAATTGTCAGTATTGAAATATATGGTCTATTATATACATTTTCAGTGCACCATATGCACATTTCAACAAATTATCTCTCATTAATGATGCTCGGAGTCGAAAAAGAGGAAATCCAAAAATACAAAACTACGAAGAGCAAAATCTAAACTTGACAAAAAATGTCTGCCTGAAAACCTGCTAAAGACACAGCTATGCCTTCAGGAAGATAACCCTTAGTTTTAGAAACTTTTCATTAATTTTTTTGACGGAATTTTGATAAATTATGAAGAGCAAAATTCTAACTTGACCAAAACATATCTGCCTGAGAACCTGCCAAGGACAATTTTCATTAAATTTTGTGACGGAGATTTTACAAGTATATTTCAAGTCTAGTGCCGAAACACTGTGAAACTGGGCGAACGATATTCTCCGGGAATAAAACAATATTCCAGCAGAGATATCAACCTAATGGTTGAAAATGGAACAGGGGAAAACTTTTTATAATCAATACACTTTCGTTTAACACTTCAATTCTATAACTGAAATATGTTTCATATCTTGATACCATTCATTCAATCTTCTTCACTGAAATGCGAAAATAATCCGCGCCATATTCAAGCTTTCTTTTATGTTAGCGTTCCCTGTTATTGGATTTGAACTATAGGTATTATAAATCATTTTTCTATGATGACTTTATGACGAGTGAGACATCCATCTGTAAGTTATATCATTAGTCCCTAATATGAAATCGTATAACATGTCCCTATCGGATCCTTTGTGATACATTTCTCAGCTATAGCAGAGAAAGCCAATATTATTCTTCTAGCGTCTGTTTTTCATCAAGGAATTGGTTCCATGTTATTCATGACAGCAGCTTTATTAGGCTCTGATAAGAAGTATGCCTTAGCCACGAAAATAACGTTGCCCATGGGCATGAAGGAAATACCTTAATTTTGTTTCTGTCTTTGCATGGCAGAGCGGTTACAATAATGATACTGATAGTTCTAAGTACTAGTAATCCGATACTTGGTAACTCCGAATACAACTTACACCCAATACACGTGATGCCATGTTTTATGTTCTCTTAAGTTTCCTTCATTTTGCCATAGGGTAAGGATATTCTATGAGGCAATCGTCCTGCAAATTTCGTATATTTTTTTAAATTATCGATCACAACAACGACAGATGTATTCAAAAACTTAGCTATAATTTTTGGTAGCCAAGTATATATGTCATGTATTTTAGCAGGCACATTCTATAGTTTAAAATTTGATACTGTGTTGACACTGAAGACATTTAACTTTTCGTCACAACAATTGAGCACAATACTAATAAATGACTTGAATATGCAATATTAACAGACCATGGGAGTTAAGATAAGCAGTTCTTCTGTCTTGAATGAACTTTTAAACTTAAAATTAGCATGCGTTTTGTTCTTTTTCAAAAACCGAATATCTCAGTTTACATATACATGTACTTATGTACCTTCAAATATTGTTGGCATACATTTTTGTTTCGTTGTCAGTATTAACTTACAAATATAAACATGGTTGTTTTTTGCAAAAATATTGGTGTTATCTTCTCTGTTCTACTGACAATATGTATATTCAGTTTACCAAACGCGTCTAGCAAGGGAAAACAAGACAAGAAAGCTACCAGCTCTGAGTGTGGTATTCGACTTAATTCTCCGTTTGAAAATGAAGTGCAACTTGTTTCCGACAGGCTCAGTTTCGTAGGAATCTCATTTCAATTTGACGACGTCATATTCTGGACGTCGCAGGAAAAGGCAAAGTCTCTAGCTTATAAATGGATGTTAGTGGAGAACAAATTAACGTTCAGTGCTCATATTTTCTTACAAAATTTTCTTTTATTTCCTCTTTGGACATTAGAGCGTATCACTGCGGTTATGGATATTGAAGTGAAGTCAACTTATCAACATTGTGTGTTTAACTCTTCAGCATACTTAATCCACCTACAAAATCTTGTTCTACAAAACCTGACTGCATCTTACAGACATTACTATCTGTGCAGTCACAATCTGCTTTCAAATGAAAACGTGTGTTGTCGACATTTACTCGGGTCAAAGAAGGAATGTTCCAAGGAGACGTATTTCGATTCAAGAAATTACTTCATTTCTTTCGTATTTTTCGTCAAAATAATAGCAGTCCTCCTTTTAGTCGGCTTTCTGCCTAAGAGCCTGTATGAAACACGGAATGGGTACAGAGAGTACGTCCATGTCTTAAATTCCCCACTGGAGATACAAGTAGCAACAAAGAACGCACCATCGGATATAGCGCGAGCAGACGGTAACATTCTCGGAACTACGTCATCTACACGTACGAGAAATAATAGGTATCTACATAAAGACCATATACAGAAGCTATCCGACTACGTCAGACACAAGAAACTGGATCAGGACCATCCACAAGTATTTAAACTTCATGCAGTGTGGATCAAGGTCAATCAAAACCGACTCTTGTCAGTGAACTCTGCTCCTGTAAGAGTGATCAATTTTCTGTACAGACGACTGCTCGAGTGCAAATGCTACATGCAGGGTATCAAAGGAACAAAGAGAAAGGAAGAATCTAATACAGAGTTCGTATCATTGCATGATTGTTGTTCACACAAAATCTGCTTCGGCAATACATGGCAAACATTTTCAAGAGAAAGTGCACGCATTTTTATATTTGTGCTAGTAAGTCTGCTACCTTGGATGTTTTACATTCTCTTGAGTCTTTGCGACGATCAACATTCAAGTACATTGCCTTTCCAAAAGTTTACTTTCTTTTTCTGGTCCAAAAGTATCAACACTCTACCTCTTTACATCATGTGCTGCGTGTTTTGGGTTATTCCTTTTATACTTTACTCGTGGATTAGCCTGATTAGTAATCCACTTTTCAAAATAAAAACAGGCAATATCTTCAGAAGAAATATAAGAATCGTGAAAAACCCAGCTAATGTGGGATGGAGCTGGAGTGCGTCATTCTTCCTCCGTCCATTTGCTTCAAAAAGAAACTCGAACATTCTGTTTTTCATTCTTCGTCTTCTGTTGTGCCTATTAAGTACAATACTGGCAGGATTCGTCTTGATACTCGTTAATTTACCGACACTTTATCTTTACATTAGGTTGTTGTATTCTTTTTCACGTCAGATATATCTTACACTGACAACCTCTAAAGACAAATTCAAGGAAAAGGGTGGAAAGCCTTCTTCGAAACATACCCTGAAGGAAAGACTGAATATCCCGAACACCGATAAACGCGATGACCTCGGCAACAGATATGAACTTGAAATGAAAAACATGCCCGACAAGCTACAGTGGATTCTTCTCTGCTTTATCTGGATAATTTTTCTCTTGTTTTCTATTTGTCCATTCATTGACATGGTCATTGTCACCGTAGATATACTGCTGAATGTTATAATAGGAACACTAATCGGATTCAAAGTTACCGCTTTGTTTGTGTTGACTTTTGTTTCTTTGATATTCTATCGTCACGTCATATTTACACCAATCGAATTAAAGTTTCAAGATTTCAGCCGTAAACTACAGAAGTATTTAAAAGAAAATTATACCAAAACTACCCTCAACACGATCGTTTCCAGTAGAGCCGGGCTGATGGGGAACTGTGCCATACAAGTTATACCGAAATCTGACGGATGTAAGAAATGTCTCTCTAACTATGCATTGTCATCAGAAGATGGAGTACCTAAATTAGAGGCAAAATACATGGTTCAATTTCTTGATAAACATGCAAATACACATATAGCCAGAAGTTTTTTCTTTGAATGTTGCTATATGGATCACTTTGCTTGCCCTGGGTCAGCATCAGATCTCCTGTATACAGCCAGTAGAAGCTTTGTTTTAACAACTTTTTATCTGTTATGTGTCACGGCAGTACTAACATTTTTCGGAGATCTTCTTGATTTGACATTTTATATTCAGATAGTGGCATTCATATCTGCAGCAACTCTGCCTTTTATTATCAGAAACTCAGTGTTCGGTCATTCCAATGAAAGTTCTCAGAGAATCGATCAAAATGATGAAGGATTTAGGTTGCGTCTTGAAAACCTCCTAAGAGAGTTCTCCCAGAAGTGGACAGTAATCGATTTTGAGATCTCTGAGATACATGTAGATGACCTGTTACAAATAAGTACAGACAGCGACTACATAAACAAATTTGAAAGTTGGTTTTCTACGCCATCAAGGGAATTTATCAGCGTGATCATTCGAGACCATTTCAATGGTAATTTTTCATATCAGTCGTTTGATAATGACTCTCTATCTTCTCACTTTGAACTGTGTAACGCTATAACGATTTCCCATATATTATTCAACACAGGGACTGTAAAAAGAAACATTTATGTACATATCAATTCGAAATATCTCCTTTAAAACAGCCAGCTATTAGTTCGGTATGATTTTACGATTTCGTCTGTCATTTATATGATTCCGAACCTATGTATTTTCAGAGATGGATTCTAAAAGAAGCAACTTTTGATGATCAATATGCTGATTTTGTCATTCTGATTTCTTTTATTTCCAGAGAGATTGCCATTTCTCACTTCCTCAGTCCGTAGCTCTATATCAAAGCAAGGAAAGGGTAGTTCCGAGTTCACAGATAGGACTGTCGATATTCTCCGTACACATACCATACAGTATAACGGACGACCACCAGGGATCAAAAGAAAAGAAGAGAAAGCAGATAGCATTCCCAAAGGTAAACACCAAGAGCACAGTTCAAACTTGTATTCGTAAAAAAGAAGTCAGTATTTGTTAACACCCCATTAAAATAACCGACTGAATTATTTTCGCCTTACTTATATAAGTTATAACCAAATATGAAGTTGTATTTTTCACACTGTTTAGAAAGAAAATCTCAGCAGAGACGTAATGAAATTATTCCGGAACATAATCGTCAGTGGGACAGCCATGATAGCGACATTGCCAACCCGCTTACTCTGCATCAAGCACCATATGCTTTCACAGCAGGTAATACTAAGCTTAGCATAAAATATCCTCTTTCCTTTTTCGTTGGTGCACTGATTCGACATTTAGAAGGCGGGCTTTGATCACTCACTTAACAAAGCCCATGCAGAAGGACATGCAGCCTCCAAGATGTTATTACACACAATTCAGACTACATGCGTGAAAAGTTGGAAAAGTTATAGTTCCTATTTTCTAACTTACAAACATCCAACTTTTTTTTCAAAACAAAAGGTAAAATTCTCACGAGGATCAAATTTACAAGATCTGTTGATATAAATTGACGGAAATGCTTGAATGTAAAAGGGGTTGAGATACAAGATACTTTATTACCAATGGCCCAGTTAATGCTTTCACAGCATTGTGTTTAATAATATTTATTGTAGCATTTGTAAACACCGTCGGTTTGGAGAGCTCTACAGAGCTCATGTTATTTGTTTTACTGTTATATTACCAACTCAAAATAAAATTTACTTACTTACTATTTTAATGTCACAGTTAAAGGTATACCTCCGTATTCTAAAGAAAGGCATGGGCAAACAGGCTTAAAACAAAATGCCTCGAATCTTCAATTTCAGCAACATTTTACAAAGGATTTTCATTTTATAGTATTCTTTCCTAAAACAAATTTTGTTTTAATTCTAAACCTAACAGGCGCAGAATACACAACGGATGCACGAGAAAGGCACAAGCACCATCCACATCAAACAGGACAGGAGATTCTGGATTTTATGCGAACGTTGACTGACCAAGGCGATGGTCAAGATATACATAGGACGGACATGGAGTACGTAATATAGTAAAATTGAGATAGTTGAATACAAAGGTGTCCCAACTGAACGAGGGACTCAATGTATTTGCATATGTACAGAAGCAATTATTGAAGACAATATTTATTTGCACGATTTGCAGGACTTGGGGAACTAGATACTGGAGCAAGCAAAGTCAAAGAATTGAGAAAACGTGAAATTTGATAGTCTTATGACTTACCATTCAAAGTTAATATGAACTATTTGTGACAAAAAGAAGGGTAGACGAACTGACAAAACAGATTTTTTCATGAGATGGGACAATAGAGAATAGACAAGTAAAACATATATCAAAGTTGACTAAAGCTAAAAGTAGCTAAAAGTATCTATTAGTCTTTCGCCATTTTTAACATTTTATTGATTATGATTATTATGATTAAGTTTGAAAGTTTTATTTTTGTCTTTATTTCATGATTGTTGCTTAAACTTTTTCTTATAATAAAAAATGATACATGAAATTGTTCCGAAAATGTGTACCAATTTGCGTTGCCATTATACGAAATGAAATGTCGTCCTATGAAACAGGTGTAGTATAGAAAGACTATTTTTGAGGGATCACATTTGAATAGCAGTTCCGAGGTGCGACAATGAAACAAACCGGTGATATTTACCCTGACCCATGGGATTAGAATCAACCGCAAGATTCTTTAAAGATTAATGCACTGAACAAAGTTCGATATGAATGACAAAAACGCCCCTACCGGCGGCATAAATTTATGTCCTGCAACTCTGCCTACTAAGAACTCTTCAATTAAACATGAATTTTAATTAAATTTACTGTCTGTGCGGCTCAGTTCAGAAAAAAAGAAAACTGAGGTTTTATATCCTTTTTTACTTTTTTCCCTTAAAGAATTTCATATAGTGGATAGATCTCGAATTCTCATAAATAACGGTGTAAGTTATATATCCGTACGACCAATATAGTACGCATACAGTAAAAGAAAATGGTTTTATATGGGGAGTTTTCTATGTTAATTTTAGCATGACGTACTTGACTTTCTCCATAAGTCGAACTTGCTCTGTAACAATCCAAGGCCAAGCTATTTATCAAACTCTATGTGTTGCAGAAAGAAGTCTGGAAAACTGATTTTTTTTTTTTTTGTTCTTTTTTGCATCAGGAGCATAACTCCTCGGAAAAAGTTATACGTGACCAAAAGTCAAACTTACTCTGTAACTATCCATGACCAAGGTATGTACAAATTTCACCAGATATCTTATTTTTTGCAGATCAAAAGTCATTAAAACTTCCTGAAAACTGACAAAAACTGAATTTTGCAAGTCATCACGGGGCATAACTCCTTGGAAAATAGATCAAGCGTGACAAAAGCAGCAATCCCTTCTCTAGCTCAATGCACATCTTTATATCATGATCTTTCATTGTATTTAGTATCAATGAAATCCATCAAATAGTTTGGAAGGAGCTGCGATAACAAGGTTTGACAATGAAAATGCATGAAAAATCTAAGTCCAAGGGCCATAACTCTGGTCTCCCTTTTTTACAGCAATCCCCTTTCTTCATGCGCATCTACATATCAGCAATCCCCTTTCTTCATGCGCATCTACATATCATGATCTTTCATTGTGTGAAGTTTCACTGAAATCCATCACATACTTTGGGAGGAGTTGTGATGACGGACGAACAGGGTGAATTGACTTGTATTTCTTGGAGTAAAAGGTATACCCAAGAAATGAATTGATTCTGAGTAACTGTTTCCCTTTAAATGTCCAGAAACAACGTGGTGTGCATGCACATGGACGGTTGCATCACTATATACCTCCGCCATTTTTTGGTGGTGGGGGGGGGGGGGGGGAATAATAGGCATAACTGGCACAACTGTGTAAGTTCCTAGGTCATCATGATATTTTGAAAACCATAGAAATTTGTACTCTTCAACCAAGAGAATCCTGGGATTTGATGCTTGCAAAGATTTGCTAAAGAAGCCCATAAAATCTTTGATCTATTGAGAGATAACTAAGTATATATTGTAGATAAGAAAATTTACTCCAAGTCAGAAATAATATAAGAAAAAACAATGCTGTAAAACCATGAACAAAACATTCATTTTTCCCATATTCTTATACACAATTCAGTAGTTTTGAAAATTCTGAGCCAAAAATTAAACAGTGTGTTTCTGACATACATAGCATATCAATGCCATATTGACTGGTATTTTGTTATTGCCCAACAGCAGTCTAAAAGGTTCCCTGAGGCATACATAACTTGTGTGATCCTTATTACTTTGTAATGCTGCTTTTAAAAATGTAAAAACTGCTTATACATATATTAATTGCATATTACAAATAAAACAAGAGACCAAAATTAGCATATATCGCTCAGATGAGTCAAACCATAATTTTGTGAATGGCAAGTTTCTTCATGGCTATTGCTTGAAAGTCATGCATGTGTTAGCTTATTTGATTCATTGGTGGCCATCTTGTTTGAGGGATCAGGTCTTTTAAAAAATATTAATTTTTCGTAGGGGACTTGAGTACATGTTTTTGACAGACAGAAGGATGACTATGACAACAATGATGATGAATGAATGACAGACAAATTGCTTTGACAAATAAATGTCGCTATGCTTCGCAGGCGACACAAGAAGTAGATATTATCAAAATTGAAATCGTACAAAACGTATAAAACATTGATGTAGAAGTTGGTGAGACAATGATGTTTCAATCTATTTAGCATTGGACCTTCCAATAAATGCAATTGCTGAACAGAAACCACAGGCTTTCTGTAAGAATTTATCCATGACTGAATCCAAATTCATTCATGGAATTTGAATGAACAATATAATCACAACCTGATAAGAAAATGCTTATGTCTTCCTGCAACTAAAATGGCTACAGGATAACGAGTATTGAATATATGCAGATCCACTGAATGTAATGATCCTGATAAAAAATTGTTACTGTTCTACATCAAAGTATTAATCAACATAGAGATGCTGGTTTCTGTATTGAAACTTAAAATATATAAAATAAAACAATTCATCTTATCAAATACATGTACCAAGAAAATTGTATCACTTGTATTATTAATGATATTTTGGTTGTCATGAGTTGAGCAAAACAGATTTGGACAGAATATGACATTCAGATGAGATTCTCTAACTCCTCTTCAAGAATACAAAACAGAAAAATCAACATAAACTGATAAAGAAGAAATTATCATCTATCTATAAAATGCATAATTCATTGAAACACTAGTACCTCCATTTCAAAATAATAGTCTACTTCATCTTTTAGGTTATTCAAATCATAAACATAATATGAATATTGAAATGATCACACAACAGATTTCTAAAGCACATTGTCGTTTTTTGCAGTTCATAATTGTATTGGGTAATGATGACTTGAGATTAATGTTACCAAAATAACCACACCTATTACATGTATCTGCAAGCTCAATGTAATTTGAAATCAATTTATTTGATCCAAAACTGACTATAAACTAATTGTAGAACAGTTGGACAAAAAAGGTTAAATACTTGAAACATCAGAGGATCAGCATAATTGCATAGTAATAAGTTTTAAGTTTTGAGTTTTCTTTTGCATAGTTAAATTCATACAACGTCTAACAATAAATACATGTACATGTAAATTACAGCAGTGATACTTGTGTAAACAGCCAAACTATTATGTGTATATAGGATAATTTTTTGAAATCTCGTAAATGCATCAGACAAGTGAGTATTTTGATGTACTTTAATGCCCAGGAACAAAAAATTGCTAACTCCAAAAATCACATGGACACATGTTTGTACAATATAAATTGAGTATAACATTAACTGGGTATGTAATACATGTAAGTTTAAAGGTCTGAGTTTTCCGTTGCAAGTGCTGTGACTAATCAAAACCATTGTCATACATAAATATTCTCTGTTTAATAGACACTAAGTAGATGGATAAAGCTTTGCATAGTACATGTATACAGTGATCTCTATTTTTTTTGTATGTAAGTATGTATGGTACACGTACAAATATACAAAAATACATGATAATACTCATCTAGACAACTCTACCTTTTGTATAAAAATCAAGGCATATAAACAGGGGAAGAGCACTAAATCTAACATAACAAAATCAAGAACACTTTGAATGCATCCCAAACACTTAGCAAACTTTTGTTTCAAATGCATACTGTTTGTTGTAAGTTGGGGTTTACCTGAGTATTTAAAATATAGAAGATTCTACCACGTGTACAATAGGAACCATGTAATTTCAAAGCTCTTTCATGTACACGTATTCTAAAGCTTATACCATGCTGACTTTCAACACTGGATCGGAGACCTCTCTGGCTCCATTATCCTTAAGCTGACTGCATTATCCTTTAGCTGACAGGATTATCCTATGTTGACAGGATTATCCTATGCTGACAGGATTATCCTATGCTGACAGGATTATCTTGTGCTTACTAGATTACCCTACAGCTAACTGGACTATCCTTCATGTAACTGGATTACAGAAACCTGTCTGGATTCTTCTTAGGCTTTCTGGATTGTCCATACTGGCAGTACAGCTGGATTATACTAAAGCAGGGTAGACTATCCTTAAGCTAATTGAACTTTTTGAGTTAGAGCATCCTACTGTCTAGATCAGTTACTCATATCACAGCTTTGTGTAGTCTGTGAGTAGTACTCTGCTCATCCTTGAGTTTCTCCACGTCTGAGCGCAAGTCTGCTACTTGCTCTACAAAAAGATACCGTAGATTTCATCAGTAATTAGCACATATAAAAGATTTGAACTTCTTGTATCTTTCTCCAATTTTTGACTCTGACCTTGTCACATATTCAATTTGAGTCAATTTAAAAGACCAAAAAGAAAATACTTCTAAATGAATTAAAACTGAATTAGTTGAAATCCTTCCAGTAAGTTCATAGAAAAGCTCCAGATGAAAAGAAGGATGAACTTAATTTGACCTTGACCCTTGAGCTTTTAATTTCAAACTTTACAAGACTGTCACCTATAATTTTTTATCTGTACATAAAATATGAAACCGAACATTTATAACAGAGTTATTGCATCAGATGCATACCATTTACAAAAAAAAAGGAAATTGATCTTTCACATTCCATTATGATCCTTTAATGAAATAAGAAATACATGTATAACCAGAAGTCTCTCTAACCAGAAGTCTCTATGAAGCTCTACTGATTACTTAACTCCTTTACAGAAATGAATGCCCTTTTTGGACCCTGAAGGTTAAAGTTTAAAGCAAATACATGTTATATTAAGGTGCATAACTATAGGTCATTGAATCGTCATGTACACAGTCCTTACCTTTAAGAAGACAATTTTGTTTCCATATAGCAAGAAATGCCTTGGTCATCATCAGATGAGATTCTTGACAGCTTTGTTTACATTGACCTAAATAAATAAAAAGTTATGAGTGAAATGCAAAACTTCCAACTCCTTATCTTTAATGCCTGATGCAATACAAGATTACAATGTATTGACTTGGTTATAAAGGCATTATATAATTTGTTAGATTTTAAGGCAAATGTCTGCCAGAGTCAATATTTTATCTTGGAGTCCAAAAACACCATACATTGTCACAATTGACCCTTCCGAATGCAGGAAAAATTAGAGAAATTCCATGACGTCACAATGCAATTTCGATGTTTGACCGAGGTTCAAAGCTTGCTTGTCCGAGGTAAAAGCATTGTGACATCACAAAATTTTGCATTTTTTTCCCGCAATCGGAGGGGTCGATTATGATTTTATTTATACTTTCATTCAGCTGAAATAAACAAAGATGCCGATATTTACATTCACTTAATTGTAGCTGCAAAAATAATTTATAAATTTTTATTTATTTAAAAATAATATTTACATTCACTTAATTGTAGCTGCAAAAATAATCCAAGATGTCACCATGTTTCTTTTCTAAAAAGTTAGCATTACTGTCAGAAGTGAAAATATTGGCTGTTTACCGTATATCGGGTAATTTTGGCGCAATGGAAATTTTGGCTTTGTTGGCGGATGCAATAAAGTCGCCAAATTTAAAAGTGCCAAATTTTCCATCCATAAAAGCAAAATTTATTCAGCTTGAGACCCGCCACTGTAAATGATATTGTTCGTTTTCCTTCAGGTAATGACTTTATTTGCGTAATATTCACCTATTTTGGTCATGTCGTAATTACAGGTACCACTGTTTACCTTCAAACAAACAATTAACGCTGGTACAAACAATTGGATCCCTCTGCTAATACAATCACCAAATTAGCAATAAATTTATTTAGGCGGTCATAAAACATTGATACGCCAATGTATTTGACTATTATAATTTTGGCGGATGTTTTTAACAATCCACCAATTTTAAAGCGCCAACATTTCCAACGCCCAATTTGGACCAAATTCGCCAGAATTTCCAGACGCCAAAATTACCCAATATCCAGTATCTTGTGGCCCCATATAATTGAAATACAACTATCTTACAATCATATCAAACTATGAAATCAAGCTGAATCATTTCATATTTGATATTTTTTATATACAGTCTCTTCCCTTTTGGAAAGAATAAACTAGTTGTCACGTCATTAATCTATGACAGCCATTGTAAATTTCAGGGAAAACAGGGAAAAATTTATCTGGTACATGTAATTTCATTATAGCATAATGCATTTACATCAGATATTGTCTCAATTGGGAAGACAAGTAACTCTATTTATTGTAAATACAAAATTGTAGGGCCTCTTCACTGTTAGCTGCTTTGAGCCTTTGACAGATACTTACAACTAAGCAGAGAGATCTGTCTATCCATATCGGTGTCCTCTTCATAGTCCATCAAGGCCCTCATAATCAGCTCCGATATCCGGTTTTCTTTTCCTTCGTTATTTGCAGAACATGATGGAGAACTCGTTAAAGGTGTCGTTATATCACTTGTCGCCTGATGCACCTCAGGGGCAGCTGGACAGTTCTGCGATTCAAAATCCTCATTAACCTCGGCTTTAATATCAAACTCCATTTTGGATTCCCCTTCCTCCTCCTCACAATCTTCATTTTCATTCAAGGATAGTTCAAGAGGTAATATGTCATCTTCATCTTCCTCCATTGTCATCACTTCGTCTTCATCAACAGAAACAGTGTCCTTGTCGTCATCTCTTTCGTAACATGACGTGTCATCATTTCTCATGTCAGTTGCTATTTCAATGGGAAGAGGTTTAATAGTAGGAGCACACAGTTTATCTACGACAGGATTAATCCGTTTAGGTGTTTCATCCTCTTGTTCATTTTCATTATCTGCTATAGCTAGAATGCTTTTACATCGCTTTTTGAGATCCAACAAAAGTTCTTCCTCTAGTAAGAGACAGTCCTGTTTCAACATTGGTAGATTTGATTCCAGCTTACTAAAGAAATCTACTTCTACGTCAGTACATCTATAAGCACTAAATTTTCCCTTGACGTCATTGTTCCTTTCCTTAAGACACTGTTTGATATCTTCTGCATCAAATATTGTATTGAGATCCTGAAAGGGGATATATCTAATACCCTCAATTTCCAGAAATCGATAAAACTTATTTGTCACTTTTCTTACACCCCCAGATAAGAGGTTTTGATTTGTGTCTACAGATTTACCTATAGAGGCTTGAGTGGAACTTTCCGAGGCCTGATCGGGAACACATGACACCTGCACTACACTTTCACCATTCCTATAGCTTTCCTGTTTAATAATAACTTCCGTTGTACGATCACCCTCACCTTCTTGATGATGATTACTAGTATCACAGTCATCCTCCTCCATATAAGGTATGGTTGCATCGCTGTCATAATCCTCGTCCCCTGGGGCAGGAGGTTTGGAAATAGACGAAAATGTGGTTTCACCGGTTTGAAGATTTGTACATGATAAGACATGATATGGCAACATATTTGTTTCTACTGAAGCATTGACAGTCTGTGATGGGTCACCTAATGAGTTTAGTGATGAGGATGGAGGATCAACACTGTCAGATGGCACATCTAATTCAGATTGCTGAGTTTGCGGTTCTGAACTTTTTCTTTTTCTCTTGTTATTATAAATAAGTTTTGGCAAAGTCTCATCATGCTCCTCTGTTTGTATACTTTCTTTATGTTTCTCATTAGAGTCAGATGCACTTTCTTCAGTCTTTTCTTTTTTTATACAGTTCAAACGAGACATGTAGAGTAACTTCTTTACTCTCTCGCCTATTGCAATTCTTTCATTCTGGCTGAATGTCAAACTTTTCTGCTTCTCAACATCAACATCTGTCTCCAAGTTCTTGGACTTTTTGGATTTGAAATTGAATTTGACTAGCCCTTTCTTTTTTCTTGGTTCATTTGATGAGTTACAATCACTAACAGAATCTTCACAGCTGTCTTCATTTCTGAAATCATTCATGGTTTCAAATATGTTTTTCCTTGGTCTACCTCTCGGTCTTATAGCACCTGAGCTTTTTATAGATTCACCAGAGTATTTTCCTTGTCCACTTGCTCCCCTTCCCCTTCCTCTTGTACCCCTACCTCTTCCACTCCCTTGTCCCCTGCCCCTCCCTGAGCCACTTCTTCTCCCTCTTCCTGTTATGCTGCCTCGTCCACTACCTCTACCTCTTCCCCTTCCCATGGCACTTCCTTGACCCCTCCCTCTCCCTCTGCCCCTCCCCCTGCCTCTACTTGTTCCGTTTCCTCTGCCCCTACTGTTATCTATAACTGCTGCCTGATGAAGATCGATGAAACCTGAGGGCCATGGGGGCTGTTGGGGTTGTGTACCTGAATGAAAAGGAATGATACATACATGTACTTCTTTTAATAAAATAGTACAAGATCATAGTAACTCATGCTGAAGGTATAACAAAATTTATTTACATGTTTCAGTTTGTAAGTTATTTCTTGGCATTCTAGTGTTTGGTTCTTCACTCATGCTATCATGAATATCATATAACAAATATTATATATTTCTACCTTGCTTTCAACAAAAATTTGGTTGTGCATAAATAAGAACAGATAAAGTAACTACTTCAGTCTTAAAATACTGGTATCACCACTTACCGACAGATTCAGCATCAGCCGTAGACGCTATTTCCATATTAAGGTTATCAGCACTGACTCTGTATCTCTTGCCATTATGTAATCTGTACATCACTATGTTGTCTCTGTCAGAAAAGGAGTTCATCTGGAGGTGGTCATCTACACTAGGGTCCCTGGTTACATCACTGAAAGTATCAAACATCCATTAGGATTTATATGATTGATAAATTTTAAAAGGATCACATGCAAATACACAAATGCATTATGAATTGTGTTCTTTCAGAGTTCATGGATATCCTACTATTTCCTTCTCAAAGTTCACAAGATTTAATTTCCAATGCATAAATACCAGTACTTACTTTGATCTTTATAATTCCAAATGAGATTAATCTTAATCCTTTTAGTGAAATTCACATTTTTTTTTATCAGGCTGTCAATAATGCAGATTAGTAAGAACTTCAAATACCCAGATTTTAAGAAGTTGTGTATATAGACATCAGTCTGGTGATAATTACTCTTTGCCAGGTAAGGAAAGGACAATCTACTCAAAGCAATTATATGTAATTATCTTTATCCTAAGAGCAGAGGAACAAAAGGGGTAGAATTTGCTAATAGGATTAATTATATCCAAGCTTTACTCAGGTGCTTTTTCATCTTACTGATTACTGAGAAAACAAGAGTTTTCTCAACAATTCTTTTAATAATTTAAGCATGCATGTCACAATTATTTCCAAAACTTTCATGAATAGGAATAGAGAAGAAAACTTTTCACAGCCCTTAGATATAGATTGTTACATAAGAAGCCAAGCTAATGTCAGTAATGGAGGGTGAAAATGAAGGGTAGTCCACAAGCAAAGAAGTATTGAAGTCCCAAAGACACTATCACCTACAACTTATGGTTGCAAAAAGCTGCATGGATTACAATCAAGGATTTTGGGACATTCCTTTTACCATGTTTACCTTACAAAACTCTACAATATACACAAAAATAACAGGTATATACCATAAATGTTGTACATTTAAGTTACTTTATTTATTTATTTATTTATTCATTCATTCGTTTGTTTGTTCATTCATTCCTTCCTTCCTTTTTTCCTTTCTTTCTTTATTCATTTATTTATCCATCCAGCATTCATTCATTAAGGATTCCGACTATTCCGTCGGAATCCTTTCTGTTATTGCAATGTCTTTTCTTTATTCTTATTATTATTCTTATTAAGGATTCCGACTTCCGTCGGAATCCTTTCTGTTATTGTATTGTCTTTTCTTTATTCTTATTAAGGATTCCGACTTCCGTCGGAATCCTTTCTGTTATTGTATTGTCTTTTCTTTATTAAGGATTCCGACTTCCGTCGGAATCCTTTCTGTTATTGTATTGTCTTTTCTTTATTCTTATTATTCTTATTATTATTATTATTCTTACCCACAAACCGTTCCGGTCACTTTACAAAAAAGTACAGCATCATATGAAAAAACGGAAAGTACCATGTGAAAGAGCATATGAAGATCTAAATTAAAATTTTTTTTCTTGTCGAAAAGTTCACATATGCCCCTGCTAGAGGTCATCATAGGTAAAATCTTTAAAACCTTATAACTCCTTAACTAATCGTGCGATTTTAACGAAATTTGTTTTATATTGTTCTTTGGGAAATTTGCAAACTTTTATACGCTTACATGCTCGATAAAATATTTACGGTTTTCGCGCTATTTTGAGTTGAAAATGGAACTTTAAATTGGCACAGTGCCAATTTCTACAGTTTTTGAGATTTTGAGTTGAAACTTGGATGGTAGGTTACTTATAGGTAGTCATTGATGATGACCTAGTTTCAAGGTCAAATTATGATTCTCAAGGTCACAACAAACTTTTGCCTATAGAACAAAGACTATTTGACCTTGACAGTTCAAACTTCACAAAAACAATCATTGATCCAAGCCCTTTCACCTTGACCTTGACCCAAGGTCAAATTCTCATTCTCAAGGTCACAACAAATTTTTTTCCTATAGAACAAAGACCATTTGACATTGAGAGTTAAAACTTGACGCAAATATTCCTTGCATCAAGTCCTTTCACCTTGACCTTGACCCAAGGTCATTTATTCGATTTCAAGGTCACAACAGACTTTTGTTGATAAAATATTGAGCTTTGAATAGATAAAAAGAAATCTTGATGAGAATTAACTAAAATGCTTATTTTTCATCCATGACCTTGGTTCAAGGTCAAATAAACTTTTTCAAGGTCATAACAAACATTTACTCTTGTAGGATTGATAGGATTTTGTTCTTAAATATTTATTCTTCACAGAAGTAGTACTTCTTATTTGAACTTTACATAGTAAGATAGATAACTCTTTTATTCTTGTTCTCTGTTTCCTTTTTTATCTTAGTAGCATTACTTGTCTGTACTTTCATGCTGTTGTCATTCTCTATTTATAGAAATTTTCTCATTGCTAATTCATTGTGCAATTCTTTTTGGGATAGTAATTTAAAAGGATTCAAAATGGATAGAATAGATATAGGAGTTAAAGCCTTCCTAAACTTGAAAGGTATTTATCGTCTTTTTCTTCTTTTTTGTCGATAAATAGATAAGAGTCCCAAGTTAGACTTAAGCTCTTTTGACTCATTTGCTGAAGTGAATAAGGTACTAAAGCAACTTTTTTTTCATCATCTTTGCGCATGCTCGAGAAATGGACGGTCACGATTTTGGCTACACCCGAAGAAATGTGAAAAATTAGTCTTCAAAAAAGGGAAAGGGGCAGGAATGTGACTTATTGTTTATTAGTATGTGTCCTGTGAGTACTGTTTATGTCTTTCTACATATATTTACGAATGCCATTCATATTCGCAAGATATGAAATGAAGTGCCACGTATACAACTCGCCAGTCGTAGTCACGGTAGTATGATTTCCATGTAAACAAGTGTATATCGAACACTCTGACATTGTGTATAGTACGTTGTACATATCATGAACATTGAAAGTACAAAACGTTCCTTATCTTTTGACAATAGAAGTACGTCCTTTGATCAAGCTCATAAAAAACCGAAAGATTCCATGTATAATACGCAAACGTCCTCCAATATGAGTGGGAGAAGCGATTCACAATCGAGCTTTAGCCTCAACCCCCCACCAACCAGACCTATGCAACCTATGGGAGTGTCCTACGTATTACAACCACAATTCACGTCGACACCAACCCACAGCGCACCGATCATGCCGCCTCCCCAACAGAATACCGGTACTCCAGCAACATCCATATCCGACTTTGACATCCAAAGGATAGCCAATATTCTCAAAGGTCAAGTGGTCGCCGAAGTCCACGCGATGTTTCAACAGCACTTCGAGCACGTCGAACAGATGACTAGAACCATCAATGAACTCGAAGAGACTAATAAAATACTGTACCGTCGCATAGACGACCTTGAGATGTACAGCCGCAGGAATTGCGTCAGGATTACCGGCATACCGGAGGAGCCGATCAGAAAAGACAATGAGGGAAGGGAGATAAAGACCGACGAGGACACGACCAAAAAGATCGTTGAGCTCGCAGGCCTCATCGATGTCGATGTGAAAGAGTGCGATATCGAAGTTTCCCACCGAGTGAACAAGCGGAGTGGCGATCGACCCCGCCAAATTATTGCGCGCATCAAAGGGCATGATAAACGCCACGCACTGATTCGAAATAGTTATAAACTATCGAAAATCCCTGAACGACGTGGAACCTACATTTGCCAGGAACTCACGCGTGTACGATCTAAGGTAGCTTACGAGGCACGTAAACTCACTCGCGAAAAAAGGCTGAGGAGCACCACCGTGTGGGACGGCAGAATACTCGTCACCGACCTGTCCGGCGGTAAACATTCCTTACAATCGATGGACGAATTCCTGGACATGGTCATGCATCTTGGAATCGGCCAAGGTCCTGGGGCGATCTAGGAAGCTCCTCGTGTCTAAGATGTAAAACGAAACGAACTCGAACCGAATCGTCTACAACATGTATGCTTGCTCCCTACCCGGTCTCATGATGTGATACATGCATGAGAAACTATATGACAATTTTGCTTTTTCTTTATTTCACTAGCAAAGATAAAGATATTATCTTAGCTCCTTTTCATCAATATTCATATCATATGTTATTCATATACATCTTATACTTTACCTGGTGTGTTATTTACATGTTTTTGTTGTCTATTTACTCTTTACCTATTCTGGCTCTACAATATGACATAAAAGACTCGGCCATTACATAATGGATATTTATATTGATGTATATAGAGCTAGAATAGGAACCTTTTACAAGATTGCTACTAAGAAAAAAGGCAAAAAGTCTAAATTCAATTTCAAATTGGGTTTTATTATTTCTCAAACAAATTTCATTTTCATGATCTATATTGCTTCATATGTGAATCGAATTTCGTTTTTATTATTTCTAAGCATTCTCATAATTCTCCTCAGTGGTGACGTTGAGTTAAATCCTGGGCCCGCTCCTAGTCCTAACACGACTAATGACCACTCAAATTCTAATAGTTCTTACTTACAGAATGATCAATCTTACCTCCACAACCCTCTTTCCCTCTTTTCAGTGATCCATCTTAATGTACAGAGTTTAAAACCTAAATTAGACATAATCGAGAGTACACTAAATAACATTGAAATTTTATGTTTTACGGAGTCTTGGCTCAATTCAGAAATAAGTGATGACGAAATAAAGATTAAAGGTTTCCACCTTCCTTTTCGTTGTGATAGAGAAACTAGGCAAGGTGGAGGAGTTACAGTATATGTCCGAGAAAACCTTGTCTGTAAAAGACGAACAGATTTAGAGGTCAAAGGTTTAGAAAACGTATGGATCGAGGCAGATATAAAACATGAAACATTTTTAATCGGAACTTTTTATCGACCCCCAAATTCCACAGCAACTACATGGGACCAAATTCAAAACTCTATCAGTGCTGCAAATGATACTAATGTTACGAATATTTTAGTTCTGGGGGATTTCAACGAAAACCAATTTAGTCTCAATCCAACAAAAATGAAATTGATTTCTGCTAGTCAAGGACTCACCCAATTAATAAACAAACCTACATCCATTACTGAATTTTCTGAGACCCTTATAGACCTCATTTTAACAAATAATACAAATATCATTCACGATTATGGTGTACTTGAACCCTTTCTTGAGGTGAACAAAAGATTTCACCGCCCTACATTTTGTCTGATAAACTCGAAAAAAATCGCAAGTAAAAAATGTAAAAGGACAATTTTTCTTTACGAAAAAGGAAATTACGAACTATTAAAAATTAGAATTAAGAACGAAAATCTCGACAACAGAATAACAGAAGAAAAAAGTATAGACGATAACGTAAAACTCATCACGGAAATTATAGTAAACACTGCAAAAGAATGCATTCCAAATAAAGAAATCACCATACGTAAAGACGAATTACCCTGGATCACAAACGAAATACGAGAGAAATGCGCAAACGAAATCGTGCAAGAAATAAAGCTAAAAAATCAAACAACACTGAAGACTGGGGAAAATTCAAAAAGATCAGAAATAACGTTGTTAATCTTCTACGTAAATCTAAAAATATATATAACGATAAAACTTGTAAAAATATAGAAGAAAGTAATTTTTCATCAAAACAATGGTGGAAATTGGTAAATCAAATAATTGGTCAACCAGACAAGAATTCCCAAATTCATGCAATTAAAACAGACGCTGATTGTATAATATATGATGATACTGATAAAGCAAATGCATTAAACGATTTCTTTGTTTCGCAGTCAACCTTGACCGAAAATAATACCCTTCCCGATTATCAACCTGATAGTGATCAACCAAGTCTCGATAAAATTATAATTACTGAACAGGATGTTCTTGATGTAATAAAAAATTTAGATACTAGCAAAGCTAGTGGCCCGGATGCGATCAGTCCCAAAATGATTAAACCAATTTGTAACGAAATAGCCAAACCCTTGTCAAAAATCTTTAATCTTTCATTGAAAAGCCAAAAATTTCCATCCGATTGGAAAATCGCGAATGTCATCCCTGTATTCAAAAAGAAAGACCCCCTTAAAGTAGAAAATTATAGACCTATCTCCCTGCTATGTATAATCGCAAAAATATTTGAAAAATGTATCTATAAATACTTGCATAACTTCATTGTTTTCAATCATCTTATTACTCCACACCAATCAGGCTTTACCAAAAATGATAACACAGTCAACCAACTCCTGTTTCTTTCAAACGAAATTTCGCGCGCCTTAGATGATGGTAAAGAATTCCGCACAGTCTTTTTTGATATAAGTAAGGCCTTTGACCGAGTGTGGCACGCCGGGTTGATTTTTAAACTTAAGAGAATGGGTATAAATGGAGAATTTTTAGGTTGGGTGGCAGACTATCTCTCAGAAAGAAAACAAGCAGTTGTCCTTAACGGTAGTAAGTCTAATGTCGTAAGTACAAACGCCGGCGTGCCACAAGGGTCGATCTTAGGCCCCATTTTCTTTCTAATATTTATAAACGATATAGTCCTTGAAGTTAACTGTTCTATAAAACTCTTCGCAGACGACACGTCAATTTATCTTATTGTCAATGACCCAATTTCTGCATCCCAAAATCTTAATGAAAATCTGTGTAAAATTCACCAATGGTAAAAAAAATGGCTGGTACAATTTAATCCTGCAAAAACTGAAAATCTAATAATATCGAGAAAAGAACAATCAAACCATCCCCCTCTCATGATGAACAACGTAACAATAGTAAATGTAAATAAACATAAACACCTTGGCCTGGTCTTTAGTTGCAACGGAAAATGGCATGACCATATATTTGAAATCATTGATAAAGCTAACAAAAAAATGCATATCCTTCGTTCATTTAAGTTTAAACTAAAGCGAAAAGTTCTTGAATCTATGTACTTTACATTCATCAGACCTATCTTGGAATATTCGGATATAATTTGGGACAATTGTCCAATCTACTTGAAAGATCTTCTTGAGAACATAAACTTACAAGCTGGACGAATAGTGACAGGGGCAACCAGGTTCTCCAGTAACCAATCTGTTTATGGAGAAACTGGCTGGCCAACTCTTGAACAACGACGAGAACAACACAAATTGATTCAAGTTTACAAAATAATAAACGGACTTACCCCAGACTTTCTCTGTGACTTACTTCCACAACAGTTTTCGGATCGACATTCTTACCCTACGAGAAATTCGTCAAATTACTCTTACTTACCGTCTAAAACGTCCTTCCATTACAATAGTTTCTTCCCGTCATCTATTCGCTTATGGAATGATTTAGACCCAGATATCCGCACATTGAAATCATTAAAAGAATTTAAACATAAAATTGTTAATAAAATTAAAATACCGGAATACTATCATGTAGGAACTCGACCCGGCCAAATTTACCATACCCGTATACGCATGCGTTGCAGCTCATTAAAACAACATCTGTATCATTGTAATCTTATCGACAGCCAGCTTTGTCCTTGTGGTAAAATAGAATCTGCTGCCCACTACCTCCTTCATTGTCCTTTTTATTCTGATATTCGCGACAAATACATCAAACCAATCCAGCAAAACCTCACTTGTAATCTCTTGTTATTTGGAGACGATAGAAAATCTATCGGAGATAATTGTCGAATTTTCGAAAACGTTCAAAAATTTATCATTAAGTCTAAACGATTTGATCCTTAATCAATATAGATATTAACCAAATACCCACACCAGGTACCCTACTCATCTTCATCTGCACTAATCTCACAATTTGTTAACATTACTCTCCCATCACCTCCTTCCTCCCCATCTTTCTATTTTTTCTTTAGCCAAGTCATAATGTGATCGTCCAGCAATGTTAGCAACCAGAGAGCTGAATTGAAACAAGCGGTCTCGCTTATTTTCAAATCTCTACTCATTATATTTGTAAAAGTTATCATTGTGATTTATATTGAATAAATACAGTTTAAACTAAAGGAGGAATCCGTCTGTTGCTTGCAACAGTAGCCATCTAGTTCTTATTATTATTCTTCTTATTATTATTCTTACCCCATAACCGTTCCGGACACTTTACAAAAAAGTACAGCATCATATGAAAAAACGGAAAGTACCATGTGAAAGAGCATATAAAGATCTTGAATGAAATTTTTTTTCTTGTCAAATGGTTCACATATGCCCCCGCTGGAGGTCATCAAAGGTCAAATCTTTAAACTCTTATAACTCCTTAACTAACCGTCGGATTTGAACAAAATTTGTTTTATATTGTTCTTTGGGAAATTAACAAACTTTTATACGCTTACATGCTCGATAAAATATTTACGGTTTTCGTGCTATTCAGAGTTGAATGTGGAACTTTAAATTGGCACAGTGCCAATTTCTACATTTTTTGAGATTTTGAGTTGAAACTTGGATGGTAGGCTACTAATAGGTAGTCATTGATGATGACCTAGTTTCAAGGTCACATTATGATTCTCAAGGTCACAACAAACTTTTGCCTTTAGAACAAAGACTATTTGACCTTGACAGTTCAAACTTCATAAATACAATCATTGAGCGAAGCCCTTTGACCTTGACCTTGGCCCAAGGTCAAATTTTGATTCTTAAGGTCACAACAAACTTTTGCCTATGGAACAAAGACCATTTGACCTTGAGAGTTCATACTTGGCGCAAATATTCCTTGCATCAAGTCCTTTCACCTTGACCTTGACCCAAGGTCATTTGTTCGATTTCAAGGTCACAACAGACTTTTGTCGATAAAATATTGAGCTTTGATTAGATCAAGAGGACTCTTCATGAGAATAAATTCAAATGCTTATCTTTTATCCATGACCTTGGTTAAAGGTCAAATTAACTTTTTCAAGGTCATAACAAACATTTACTCTTGTAGAATTCACAGAATTTTGTCCTTAACTATTTATTCTTCACACAAGTAGTACTTCTTATTTGAACTTTACATAGTAAGATAGATAACTCTTTTATTCTTGTTCTCTGTTTCTTTCTTTTTTATTCTTAGTAGCATTACAAATCAGTAGTTTCATGTTGTTGTCATTTTCTACTAATAGAAATGATCTCATTGCAAAATCATTGTGCAATTCTATTTTGAGAAAGTCATTGTAAAGGATTAGATATTGATTGTGCATGGAGTTTAAAGATTTCGTAAACATGAAAGGTATTTATTATTTTTTTCTTCTATTTTGTCAATAAATAAATAAGAGTCCCAAGTTAGACATAAGCTCTTTTGACTTATTTGCTGAAGTGAATAAGATTCTAAAGCAACTATTCTTTTTTCCATCTTCTTTATTCGGATTTTAACACTTCAGTTCCGAGGAAGGTCTAATAAAGGAGGAATCCGTCTGTTGCTTGCAACAGTAGCCATCTAGTTATTCTTATTATTATTATTATTCTTACCCCCAAACCAATCCAGAGACTTTACAACAAAGTACCGCATCATATGATAAAATGGAAAGTATCATGTGGAAGAGCAAAAAGAGATCTCAATTTAAATTTTTTTTCTTGTCGAAAAGTTCACATATGCCCCCGCCAGAGGTCATCAAAGGTCAAATCTTTAAAACGTTATAACTCCTAAATTAACCGTGCGATTTGAATGAAATTTGTTTTATATTGTTCTTTGGGAAATTTGCAAACTTTTATACGCTTACATGCTCGATAAAATATTTACGGTTTTCGCGCTATTTTGAGTTGAAAATGGAACTTTAAATTGGCACAGTGCCAATTTCTACAGTTTTTGAGATTTTGAGTTGAAACTTGGATGGTAGGTTACTTATAGGTAGTCATTGATGATGACCTAGTTTCAAGGTCAAATTATGATTCTCAAGGTCACAACAAACTTTTGCCTATAGAACAAAGACTATTTGACCTTGACAGTTCAAACTTCATAAATACAATCATTGATCCAAGCCCTTTCACCTTGACCTTGACCCAAGGTCAAATTCTCATTCTCAAGGTCACAACAAAATTTTTCCTATAGAACAAAGACTATTTGACCTTGAGAGTTCAAACTTGACGCAAATATTCCTTGCATCAAGTCCTTTCACCTTGACCTTGACCAAAGGTCATTTGTTCGATTTCAAGGTCACAACAGACTTTTGTTGTTAAAATATTGAGCTTTGAATAGATGAAAAGAAATCTTGATGAGAATAAACTAAAATGCTTATCTTTCATCCATGACCTTGGTTCAAGGTCAAATAAACTTTTTCAAGGTCATAACAAACATTTACTCTTGTAGGATTGATATGATTTTGTTCTGAAATATTTATTCTTCACACCAGTAGTACTTCTTATTGGAACTTTACATAGTAAGATAGATAACTCTTTTATTCTTGTTCTCTGTTTCTATTTTTTATCTTAGTAGCATTCCTTGTCTGTACTTTCATGCTGTTGTCATTCTCTATTTATAGAAATTTTCTCATTGCTAATTCATTGTGCAATTCTTTTTGGGATAGTAATTTAAAAGGATTCAAAATTGATAGAATAGATCAAGGAGTTTAAGGCCTTCCTAAACTTGAAAGGTATTTATCGTCTTTTTCTTCTTTTTTTGTCGATAAATAGATAAGAGTCCCAATTAAGACATAAGCTCTTTTGACTCATTTGCTGAAGTGAATAAGGTACTAAAGCAACTATTCTTTTTTTCATCTTCTTTATTCGGATTTTAACACTTCAGTTCCGAGGAAGGTCTAATAAAGGAGGAATCCGTCTGTTGCTTGCAACAGTAGCCATCTAGTTATTATTATTATTATTATTATTTTTATTCTTACCCCCTCATCATTTCCAGAGACTTTATTCAAAGGTCTTTTAACACAGAGAAAACTGGATGGTACCATCAGAAAGAGCATATCAAGATCTTCTTTAACTATTTTTTGTTTGTCGATAAGCTCCCCGATGCCCCCGCTGGAGGTCATCAAAGGTAAAATCTTTAAACACCTATAACTCCTAAACTAACCGTACGATTTGAACGAAATTTGTTTTAAAATGTTCTTTGGGAAAATTGTAAACTTTTATACGCTTACATGCTCGATAAAATATTTACGGTTTTCGCGCTATTCCGAGTTGAAAATGGAACTTTAAATTGGCACAGTGCCAATTTCTACAGTTTTTGAGATTTTGAGTTGAAACTTGGATGGTGGGCTACTAATAGGTAGTCATTGATGATGACCTAGTTTCAAGGTCACATTATTATTCTCAAGGTCACAACAAACTTTTGCCTATAGAACAAAGACTATTTGACCTTGACAGTTCAAACTTCATAAATACAATCATTAAGCCAAGCCCTTTCACCTTGACCTTCACCCAAGGTCAAATTTTGATTCTCAAGGTCACAACAAACTTTTGCCTATAGAACAAAGACCATTTGACCTTGAGAGTTCAAACTTGGCGCAAATATTCCTTGAATCAAGTCCTTTCACCTTGACCTTGACCCAAGGTCATTTGTTCGATTTCAAGGTCACAACAGACTTTTGTCGATAAAATATTGAGCTTTGATTAGATTAAGAGGACACTTGATGAGAATAAATTAAAATGCTTATCTTTTATCCATGACCTTGGTTAAAGGTCAAATTAACTTTTTCAAGGTCATAACAAACATTTACTCTTGTAGAATTCACAGAATTTTGTCCTTAACTATTTATTCTTCACACGAGTTGTACTTCTTATTTGAACTTTACATAGTAAGATAGATAACTCTTGTCCTCTGTTTCTTTCATTTTTATTCTTAGTAGCATTACATATCAGTAGTTTCATGTCGTTGTCATTTTCTATTAATAGAAATTATCTCATTGCAAAATCATTGTGCAATTCTTTTTGAGAAAGTCATTGTAAAGGATTAGATATTGATTGTGCATGGAGTTTAAAGCTTTCGTAAACATGAAAGGTATCTATTATTTTTTTTCTTCTATTTTGTTGATAAATAAATAAGAGTCCCAAATTAGACATAAGCTCTTTTGACTCATTTGCTGAAGTTAATATGGTACTAAAGCAACTATTCTTTTTTCCATCTTCTTTATTCGGATTTTACCGCTTCAGTTCCGAAGAAGGTCTAATAAAGGAGGAATCCGTCTGTTGCTTGCAACAGTAGCCATCTAGTTAAGGATTCCGATTTCCGTCGGAATCCTTTCTGTTATTGTATTGTCTTTTCTTTATTCTTATTATTCTTATTATTATTATTATTATTATTATTCTTACCCCCAAGCCAATCCAGTGACGTTACAAAAAAGTACCACATCATATGATAAAATGGAAAGTATCATGTGAAAGAGCAAATAAAGATCTTAATTTAATATTTTTTTCTTGTCGAAAAGTTCACATATGCCCCCGCTAGAGGTCATCAGCGGTCAAATCTTTAAACTCTTATAACTCCTTTACTAACCGTACGATTTGAACAAAATTTGTTTTATATTGTTCTTTGAGAAATTTGCAAATTTTTATACGCTTACATGCTCGATAAAATATTTACAGTTTTCAAGCTATTTCAAGTTGAAAATGGAACCTTAAATTGGCAAGGTGCCAATTTCTACAATTTTTGAGACTTTGAGTTGAAACTTGGATGTTAGGTCACTTATAGGTAGTCATTTAATGTTGACCTTCTTTTCAAAGTCAAATTTTTATTCTCAAGGTCACATGAAACTTTTGCTTATAGAACAAAGACTATTTGACCTTCAGAGCTCAAACTTCATACATATAATTGTTAAGCCAAGCTCTTTCACCTTGACCTTGATCCAAGGTCAAATTCTCATTCTCAAGGTCACAACAACATTTTTGCCTATAAAACAAAGACTGTTTGACCTTGAGAGTGCAAACTGGGTACAAATATTCCTTGCAGTAAGTCCTGTCACATTGACCTTGACCAAAGGTCATTCATTCGATTTCAAGGTCATAACAGTCTTTTGTTGATAAAATATTGAGCTTTATTCAATTTCATATATATTTTGAAGAAAATGATATTCTATACTCATCTTTTTTCCTTGACCTTGGTTCAAGGTGAAAATTTCATTCTCAATGTCATAACAACATTTACTTGTTAAATACACAGTGTACACTACTTATACTTCACAAACGAGGTCCTTCTTATATGAACTTTACATGATCTAAGAAAGATAAATCTTTTATTTCTATTTCTCTTTGTACCATGACTTGTCTGTACTTTCATGCTGTTGTCATTTTCTAATTAAAGACAGACAGACTAACAGTGTAAGATGGACAGTGTTAGATAGACTGACAACGATAGACGAACGAAGGGACGGACGGACAGACATACGAACAGATAGACAGAGTACAAGATAGAAATAAAGACGATCCGCGATAAAAAAAAAAAAAAGAATTATCCAGACCAAGGATCGAACCCAGTACCTTTCGGTCAGCAGTTCAACGCTCTATCAATCTGACCATTGGAGTTCTTGAATGTTAGTGGTTTTTTATTTTTGATATACAAATGGAAAAATACAAATATCTGATTCAGCATTACCAGAATTATCGATCTTTCATGTAATTTTCGACATCCTCTTTGCAACCGTAGCACAGAATTTCATGAAAACTTACAGGACGCAAGAATTCCAGGCCCTCTACCAAGTTTGTGTTTCACGTGCAGATCGGTAAACAAATACAGTCACCAAGGGTCCTGATTGGCTGACGAAATTTCGACTTCACTTCTTTAACCGCTGCACAGAATTTCCCGAAACCTTACAAGAAGCAAGTACTCAAGGGCCTCGAACAAATTGTCCTCTATCATTATTTTGTTTTCAACTCAGGTGAGCGATGTGGCCACCTTGGGCCTCTTTTTTTAATTCGTCTATCTTTGAAACATTTGTACAAGACCGGCTTTGACGGAGCAATGTGGCCCCCTTTGGGCCTCTTGTTTTACTATTTTTTTTTTATTTTGATGTGTTTGTTTGTCTTTTTCTTTTTTAATTCGTCAATCTTTGAAACAAGTGTACAAGACCTTTGACGGAGCAATAGGGCCCCCTCGGGCCTCTTGTTTTTGTTTTGTGTTGTTTGTTTTGTTTTGTTTTGTTTTTTTTTTTTGTTTTGTTTTTTTTTTCGGGGGGGGGGGGGGGGGGGGGGGTTGTCTTCTTCTGTTTGCTTCGTCAATCTTTGAAATAACTGTATAGGATCTTTGACGGTTTATTTATCCAAAGAGAAAGGCTAGGCCTTCGAAAGGGGGGAGGGGATTAATGAGTTTAACCCCCCCCCCTCCGATTTACATCTTACATACGTGTACATACCTGTATTCACCTACCTTGTCTAGATCCGCCCTTCCAAAATAAGCAAACACGTTTGATAGATTCATAATTTTATTCTCTACATACATGGTCAATGAAAGTAAAATAAAAGAAATCTTATGAAAATCTGTGTTGTTTACTTCTGAATACAAACCTGTGAATAGAATCGATCGATAAAGATTCATCATTCGGAACATGCTCGACATGTTGAGTCATATCATAGTTGCAAGATTTCATCCTTCTAAAGACTTTTAATGCAAGACTTTGACAGTTCCGCAATAGCTCAGCGGTAAAACGTTAGCCTTCAGATCGGAGGGTCCGGGGTTCGATACCGGCCCCAGCCATTTTTTCCTCAATCTTTTTTTTCATTCTTAAACAAACATAAAGTACAATGCTTCAACATTGTTTTTCATTTCAAAATTTATACCAGTACGTATTAGTTCAAAATGTTTTCTAACAGAATCAAGAAATGTCGAATACATGTACCAGTTTGAAAACACTTGCTATATTGTCATGATTCATTGGAAAACCCTTAGCAAAAACAAATCCATTTTTTTTCCATTCACTTACCATTTTTATTCTGACCATTTATTTCCATTTACTTTCCATTTATACAATTTTAATGATATGCATGGCACTGTAAAGGAATAAACAGCTTAAAACCATTTTTCATTCTAATTCCATTTATTTATCATTCACTTTCCATTTATTTTCAATTCAATTTCAATTCTTTTTGGCGAAATATGCAAATTAGATAACCATTTATTTTGCATCACAGAAAAATGGAGGAAAAATTGAAGATAAATTACTTACATTTATATTGCATCACAGAAAAATGTAAATAAATGGTTCTCTAAAGGTTCAATCCTCGGACAATTTTTATGATGCAAAATAAATGTTTTGAATAAATGCTTTGATCAGTCATTAACTTGACACAAAAATGTAGAATTTAACAATTCATCTTAAACATATTAAAGTTTGAAAGTAGTCAACCAGAGAAGAAAATGGATATTTATTCTTAAAATTTTCATCCAAGAATTTAAAAGTTCACCAGAATTTGCCAAAAAAAAAAGATCAACTTGTAAGGATGGTAAAACATATATACATGTATATACCGGTATATATACCCTCAAAGATGTACATAAACATGATCATTTACAGGTACATGTATGTAGTTTAACAAGTTTAGTACAATCGATTTAACATTTCCAAATAAATTTTCTTTTTACAAAAACTTCTCTAAAGAATTGTGTATCTATTTTTTTTTCATTGGATTCTTGTATATTTACAGATGGTATTTTCAAATTATCAGAACTTAAACGACATTTATTTCCTAAAAATCAAGATTTACTTGGAATACATGCAGTATCATAGATTTGTATACTTCCAGTGAAATTTTGTATTACAGCTGTTGATGATCCTTTGTTTGAGACACACTGTAATTATACTCCCATAATTATGTATTTTTCACAAATTTCAATTGATCTGGATGATAGACTTATTTTACAACTGCTGCACACAAATTCCTCACAGAATCTGAATTATGTATGTCGTATAGCCATTGAATTTCATAATTTCCATTGTAATTATTCCATAAACAGCCGTTCAACCACTAATTGTCACTTGTGCAATTTATCCATCATGTCCATTAATCACTTTCTTCTGGTGAGTGCCGTTTTTTCCCAAGCTCCTTTTGCACATCTGGAATGCATGTACCTATTCTGAAAAAAAAGAAGAATCTACCATTTTATCACTTAAAAATGTAATCCTCTAGTGAATTTTGAAGTCTAATTAGTCTTAAATTTACAAGATATACGTATGTGGCTATCAAGACCTTTGACTCATTTTCCTCTTTGGAAAACAATAACTGTCCGACTAACTTGTTGAGAAGAAAAACAGCTGCATCAGGACGTGTTTTTGACATCTCTGCAGTACATAATTTTTTGAAATGTATAAAAATTGTAAAATCAAGATGATTCTTTTCATTATTCATGTTCAATTTTGACAACTAATTAAATAATTTAGTTACCTCGGGTAGCATATTCAGGTTTATGCAGAACACCATTCAAATCCCATCTGTATGGCTTTGCAGTTCCCATGGCTTGATTGTTGTGATACTGAAATTTAAAAACATTGATTATTATAGGAAGAGTACCCTTTGATTTGCTATTTACATTAGGTAACTTTACAATATTCATACTATTGACTTTAAGAAGACGTACTACATTTAGAGGGATGTGAAAGACAGGTATCCAGTCTCCCCCCCCCCCTTCCTTCTCGGCGGCTTCCGCTACATAAAAGCTCAATGATGATTCATTTTCATCACCCACAGCGCATGCCCGATATTCACTGGCGCGATGGTCGAATTTCAAACAGCTAAAGATGCATGATTTTATTTTAAAAGTCGTTGAATTTAAAATATACGGTAAGATAGGCATAATTTTAGATGTGATGGAAGAAGGTCTAATAATTCATGAAGAGAAGACGACATCAATATCTTACGTACCTTCAGTGATAACGTCCAGGCCATTTGTCCATGTTTATTAGTCTTTGGCACCATGCATTTTTTTGCCGTTCAACATAATCCAGACTAGAAATTGAGTGGAATACCAGACGTTGTTGTAGCGTATATCACTGTATGTCCTTTTCTGTATGCTGATTTCATCGACACAAACTATATTTCCCTCTTTTCGATACATAATCAAATATTCGATTTATCTGTTGAGCGGTGTGTATACACGTACGTTTACTTATAGCCAGGCGCGCTCTATCACTGTTGATACCAGCGTAGATCTAGGTGCGGTCCCACGCTGGGAGTGCGGTATCAAATTACATTCTGTGTTATCAAACATGTGTTATTCCCTCGCAGCTAGGCTTATTTTCTGTTGAATGCGACGTGTATCTAACGGAACTCGCAATGAATTGCCAAATCGGTTTGGTGGGGGGTGGGTAATTTCAATGGAAACTGAGGAGCTTCTTTAATTTTTGTCTTGCGCAACCTCATGAGTATGGGTATGAGGTTGCGCTAGACAAAAATTAAAGAAGCTCCTCAGTTTCCATTGAAATTAGGGGGTGGGGAGTTAGGAATATTTTACATATATTATTACGCCCGTTTCGTACAGTTCTTCTTTTGTTGTTGTTTATGTGTGAGAATGAATAAAAAAAACCGCAATCAGAAAAAAAAGTGTGAGACGGACAAAGCATTGAAGCTGTAATAGGTAAGGTGAAAAGAGAAATCTCTCTCTCCATATCTTGGTGCTGCCGGTAAATATTGCTTAAATGGTACGACCGAAAAGCAGACAACGATTTTTGTATTTGCCCTGATAAACAGTCCAACAAGATAGCGTCCTGATATCATAAAAAAAAAACAGATACCGCTCACGAATTCCCTCTGTGAATTGTGCCAAAAGTGCAGACTTTAATTGAGCTTTTAAATTTTCTAAAACCGTGACCGCCTTGCCCTTAGCTGAACTAGCTGGAACAACCCAATTTCCTAGATCTATACAATTCATATAATATTTTTATAGTAGTAACGTTCCACTAAAGAAAATGAATTGGGGGGGGGGGGGGTTACCTCCTCCCTCAAGCCCCCTTACCCCTTCCTTCCTTCCTTCCTTCCTTTCACCCTTTCCTCTTCCTCCCGCTCCCTTCCTCCCCTTTCCCACCCTCCTCCCGCGCCCCCTTTCTCCCCCTCCCTTTCACCCTGTCCATCCCTTATGAATATAGTGCTCATGGAAGGACCAGTGGAAATTTGCTAAGGTTTGGAGGGGGTCCACAGTTTGCAAGGGGTTGCATGGGGCGTCCAGCTCTTGATTTTGAATAAAAAAATATAATAAAAACGGGTCAAATGCAGAAAGTGGTAGTGGTGGTGGGAGGGGGGGGGGGGATGGAGATCGAGAGAAACGGTCATACTAGATCTATACATTGAGAGAGTGTCATGCACAAAATAATAATTGACAGTCAAATAATTGTAAAATACTTGTAAAATAACGTACAGTATTCCTATTTTACTATTTCAGTATTAGGCACATAAATTTTCAGCTTCCAGCTTTCTCTCCTATAATATCAAATCAGTAATACTTCAAGATTTTGACAGTTTGACAACAAAAAAATGTCTTAAAGAGTGAATTTCCAGATGAAAAGTTTTCTAAGTCCAGATCGAGCTCCGTAAACCCACGACCTAATTATAGTTTCTTGGAGTAGTATCTCAAATATATTCATTTGAGAGCAACCATTTATTTTAGAATAAATGGTTCAGAAAATAAATGGTAAATGAATGCTGCTGATCTGAAATCTCAACCATTTATTTCCCATTCATTTAGATAAATTGAAAAGAAATTGTTACTTTGGGTGATTCCTAGACCATTTATTTCAGTAAATGGAAATAAATGGTGTTTAAATAAATGGAAACATATACTTAGTTTTCAGAAAAATTGAAAAGAAATTGAAAATAAATGGTAAATGGAAAATAAATGTAGGAGAAATTAAAATTAAATGGAAAATTTCCATTTCTTTTTGCTAAGGGAATCCCTCACATAATTAATATGCATGACCCAGGATGTGTTACAAATTTCATTGGTCAATTCAACCATGTGACCTGACATTACATGTACAAGATACGATGGGGCCAACCTTGGTGAAGGTACCTGGTTCGAGTCCAGCTGCGGCCAGTCATTTTCGCATTTTTTCAATTTTCATTTCTGTTCTTAACAAGATGAAAATGAGAGGAATCCGTCTGCTATGTCCACAGGAACTTCCATCCTTCCATTTATTAAGGATTCCGATTTCCGTCGGAATCCTTTCTGTTATTGTATTGTCTTTTCTTTATTCCGTCGATGCTCAATTTGGTGCTTTATTGTGAGTGCTGTTGAGATTTTTGTCAGGATCCTCTTTAACTCATTATTATTAAGGATTCCGACTTCCGTCGGAATCCTTTCTGTTATTGTATTGTCTTTTCTTTATTCTTATTATTAAGGATTCCGACTTCCGTCGGAATCCTTTCTGTTATTGTATTGTCTTTTCTTTATTCTTATTATTCTTATTATTATTATTCTTACCCCCACGCCAATCCAGTGACGTTACAACAAAGTACCGCATCATATGATAAAATGGAAAGTATCATGTGAAAGAGCTAATAAAGATCTTCATTTAAATTTTTTTTTCTTGTCGAAAAGTTCACATATGCCCCCGCTAGAGGTCATCAAAGGTCAAATCTTTAAAACCTTATAACTCCTGAACTAACCGTGCGATTTGAATGAAATTTGTTTTATATTGTTCTTTGGGAAATTTGCAAACTTTTATACGCTTACATGCTCGATAAAATATTAACGGTTTTCGCGCTATTTTGAGTTGAAAATGGAACTTTAAATTGGCACAATGCCAATTTCTACAGTTTTTGAGATTTTGAGTTGAAACTTGGATGGTAGGTTACTTATAGGTAGTCATTGATGATGATCTAGTTTCAAGGTCAAATTATGATTCTCAAGGTCACAACAAACTTTTGCCTATAGAACAAAGACTATTTGACCTTGACAGTTCAAACTTCATAAATACAATCATTGAGTCAAGCCCTTTCACCTTGACCTTGGCCCAAGGTCAAATTTTCATTCTCAAGGTCACAACAAACGTTTGCCTATAGAACAAAGACCATTTGACCTTGAGAGTTCAAACTTGGCGCAAATATTCCTTGCATCAAGTCCTTTCACCTTGACCTTGACCCAAGGTCATTTGTTCGACTTCAAGGTCACAACAGACTAAAATAATGAGCTTTGATTAGATTAAGAGGACTCTTGATGAGAATAAACTCAAATGCTTATCTTTTATCCATGACCTTGGTTCAAGGTCAAATAAACTTTTTCAAGGTCATAACATACATTTACTCTTGTAGAATTCACAGGATTTTGTCCTTAACTATTTATTATTCACACAAGTAGTACTTCTTATTTGAACTTTATATAGAAAGATAGATAACTCTTTTATTCTTGTTCTCTGTTTCTTTCTTTTTTATTCTTAGTAGCATTACATATCAGTAGTTTTATGTTGTTGTCATTTTCTATTAATAGTAATTATCTCATTGCAAAATCATTGTGCAATTCTTTTTTGAGAAGATTAGATATTAATTCAGCATGGAGTTTAAAGCTTTCGTAAACATGAAAGGTATTTATTATTTCTTTTTTCATCTATTTTGTTGATAAATACATAAGAGTCCCAAGTTAGACATAAGCTCTTTTGACTCATTTGCTGAAGTGAATATGGTACTAAAGCAACTATTTTTTTCCATCTTCTTCATTCGGATTTTAGTATTTCAGTTCCGAGGAAGGTCTAATAAAGGAGGAATCCGTCTGTTGCTTGCAACAGTAGCCATCTAGTTCTTATTATTATTCTTACCCCCAAACTTTCCAGACACTTGATAAAAAAGTAACACAATATATGATAAAATGGAAAATACCATGTGAAAGAGCATATGAAGATCTCAATTCAAATTTTTTTTCTTATCGAAAAGTTCATCTATGCCCCCGCTAGAGGTCATCAAAGGTCAATTCTTTAAACTCTTATAACTCCTAAAGTAACCGCACGATTAGAACGAAATTTGTTTTATATTGTTCTTTGGGAAATTTGCAAACTTTAATACGTTTACATGCTCGATGAAATATTTACGGTTTTCGCGCTTTTACGAGTTGAAAATGGAATTTTAAATTGGCACAGTGCCAATTTCTACAGTTTTTGAGATTTTGAGTTGAAATTTAGATGATAGGTTACTTATATGTAGTCATTAAATGTTGACCTAGTTTCAAGGTCAAATTTTGATTCTCAAGGTCACAACAAACTTTTACCCATAGCTCAAAGACGGTTTGACTTTGAGAGTTCAAACTTCATACATATAATTGTTAAGCAAAGCCCTTTCACCTTGACCTTGATCCAAGGTCAAATTCTCCTTCTCAAGGTCACAACAAACTTTTGCCTGTAAAACAAAGACTGTTTGACATTGAATGTTCAAACTTTACACAAATATTCCTTGCATCAAGCCCTTTCACATTGACCTTGACCCAAGGTCATTTGTTCGATTTCAAGGTCAAAACATACTTTGGTTGATAAAATACTTAACTTTGATAAGTTTAAGATCAATTTTGATCAGAATAACCTCCAATACTGATCTTTTATCTGTGACTTTGGTTCAAGGTCAAATAATCATTCTCAAAGTCATAACAAACATTTACTCCTGTAGAATTCACAGTACTGGTCTATTTATTCTTCATACAAGTAGTCCTTCTTATTTGAACTTAACATAGTCCAAGAAAGATAACTCTTTTATTCTTGTTCTCTGTTTCCTTTTTTTTTTCTTAGTAACATTACATGCTGTTGTCTATTAATAGAAATGCTCTCATTGCCAAATCATTGTGCAATTCTGTTTTGAGATAGTAATTCTAAAGGTTATAAAATTGATAAATCATGGAGTCTAAAGCTTTTGTAAACATGGAAGGTATTTATTATCTTTTTCTTCTATTTTGTTGATAAATAAATAAGAGTCCCAAGTTAGACATAAACTCTTTTGACTTATTTGCTGAAGTGAATAAGGTACTAAAGCAACTATTCTTTTTTCCATCTTCTTTATTCGGATTTAAACACTTCAGTTCCGAGGATTGTCTAATAAAGGAGGAATCCGTCTGTTGCTTGCAACAGTAGCCATCTAGTTCTTATTATTATTCTTATTATTATTATTTTTATTCTTACCCCCTTATCATTTCCAGACACTTTATTCAAAGGTCTTTTAACACAGAGCAAAAGGAATAGTACCATCAGAAAGAGCATACCAAGATCTTCTTTAACTATTTTTTGTTTGTCGATAAGTTCACCAATGCCCCCGCTGGAGGTCATCAAAGGTCAAATCTTTAAACACTTATAACTCCTCAACTAACCGTACGATTTGAACGAAATTTGTTTCAAAATGTTCTTTGGGAAATTTGTAAACTTTTATACGCTTACATGCTCGATAAAATATTTACGGTTTTCGCGCTATTCCGAGTTGAAAATGGTACTTTAAATTGGCACAGTGCCAATTTCTACAGTTTTTGAGATTTTGAGTTGAAACTTGGATACTAGGTTACTTATAGGTAGTCATTTAATGTTGACCTACTTTCAAGGTCAAATTTTCATTCTCAAGGTCACAACAAACTTTTGCCTATAGAACAAAGACTATTTGACCTTCAGAGTTCAAGCTTCATTCATAAGATCATTAAACCAAGCTCTTTCACCTTGACCTTGATCCAAGGTCAAATTTTCATTCTCAAGGTCACAGCAAACTTATGCCTATAGAACAAAGACTATTAGACATTCAAAGTTCAAACTTCATACATAATATCATTAAACCAAGCTCTTTCACCTTGACCTTGAACCAAGGTCAAATTCTGATTCTCAAGGTCACAACAAACTTTTGCCTATAGAACAAAGACTATTTGACCTTAAGAGTTCAAACTTCATACAAATAATTGTTCAGTCATGATCTTTCACTTTGACCTTGACCCAAGGTCAAATTTTCATTCTCAAGGTCACAGCAACTTTTCCCTACAAAACAAAGACTATTTGACCTTCAGAGTTCATACTTTATACATATCATGCTTGGGCCCTGCTCTTTCACCATGACCTTGACCCAAGGTCAAATTCTGATTTTCAAGGTCACAACAAACTTTAGTATATAAAACAAAGACTGTTTGACTTGACAGTTCAAACTTTACAGAAATATTCCTTGCATCAAACTCTATCATCATGACCTTGACCCAAGGTCATTTGTTTGATTTCCAGGTCACAACTGACTTTGGTTGATTAGATATTGAGCTTTGCTCAGATTAAGATCAATCGTGATGAGAATAATCACAATACTAAGCTTTCATCCATGACATTGGTTTAAGGCCAAATAATCATTCTAAAGGTCTTAACAATCATTTACTCCCTTAGAATTTACACTTTTTGTCCTTTACTATTTATTCTTCACACTAGTAGTCCTTCTTATTTGAACTTAACATAGTATAAGTAAGATAACTCTTTTCTTCTTGTTCTCTGTTTCTTTTTTTTTTTTCTTAGTAGCATTACATATCTGTACTTTCATGTTGTTGTCATTTTCTATTAATAGAAATTATCTCATTGCAAAATTATTGTGCAATTCTGTTTTGAGAAAGTAATTGTAAAGGATTTGATATCCAAAGAGCATGGAGTATAAAGCTTTCGTAAAAATGAAAGGTACTTAATTTTTTTTTCTTCTATTTTGTTGATAAATAAATAAGAGTCCCCAATTAGACATAAGATCTTTTGACCCATTTGCTGAAGTGAATAAGGTACTTAAGCAACTTTTCTTTTTTCCATCTTCTTTATTCGGATTTTAACACTTCAGTTCCGAGGAAGGTCTAATAAAGGAGGAATCCGTCTGTTGCTTGCAACAGTAGCCATCTAGTTTATTTTATTATTTGGTTTTGGGGGTATCATTGATGACAAATAATGTAAATGTACATGTAATGACAATGACATACATACTTTAAACATGTACAAAAGTACCTTTGTAAATTGTACATGTATCATATCTACATGTAATTAGTTAATTCTAATTTAAATTCCTTGTTAAATGTACTTTTTGTACGTTAAAGTGAGTTTAACTTTAATAATCAATTGGGGATAAAACAAAATTATCTATCAAGCTGAAAATGTAAAAATACACCGTTAAAGACGGTATGGCCGGATTGCAACGTAAGTTTTTGTCACTAAATGGGTCAAGATCACTAGGTCAAATATTACGACATAAATTGAAAGGTCTTGTCAGAGGCAACCTACCTTATAATATTATGTTTCTACTGTGTATATAGTTCCTGAGATTTTGCTTCAACCAGAAACTTTACCAAAATCTTTAACTAGGTCAAAGTCCAAGGTCAAGGTCACTAGGTCAAAAGTTACGGCATAAATTGAAAGGTCTTGTCATGGGCAACCTTCATGTATAATTTAAAGTTTCTAATGCATACAGTTCCTCAGATTTTGCTTAAACCAGAAACTTTAACCAAAATATTTAACTAGGTCAAAGTCCAAGGTCAAGGTCACTAGGTCAAAATTTATGGCATAAATTGAAAGGTCTTGTCATGGGCAACCTTCATGTATAATTTAAAGTTTCTACTGCATACAGTTCCTCAGATTTTGCTTCAACCAGAAACTTTAACCAAAATATTTAACTAGGTCAAAGTACAAGGTCAAGGTCACTAGGTCAAAAGTTATGGCATAAATTGAAAGGTCTTGTCATGGGCAACCTTCATGTATAATTTAAAGTTTCTACTGCATACAGTTCCTCAGATTTTGATTCAACCAGAAACGTTAACCGAAATCTTTAACTAGGTCAAAGTCCAAGGTCAAGGTCACTAGGTCAAAAGTTACGGCATAAATTGAAAGGTCTTGTCATGGGCAACCTTCATGTATAATTTAAAGTTTCTACTGCATACAGTTCCTCAGATTTTGCTTCAACCAGAAACTTTTAGTTGAACAAATTATACACAAAATCTTTAACTAGGTCAAAGTCCAAGGTCAAGGTCACTAGGTCAAAAGTTACAGCATAAATTGGAAGGTCTTGTCATGGGCAACCTTCATGTATAATATAAAGTTTCTACTGCATACAGTTCCTTAGATTATGTTTCAACCAGAAACTTTAAACAAAATGTTGACAACAGACGGACAGACAGACAGACAGACGGACATCGTCAATCTATAGGCCGGAATTGCTTTGCAATCCGGCCAAAAATGTATGAGAAAATTTGACTAACAATGCATGCAGCATTCAAAAAGGCTAGTGAAACAAACCAAGCCCCACCTCCCAAAAACTACTCTTAACACGATAAAATGTCAAATTTAGAAATACAGTATCAGAACTGATCATTAATTACTTTTAGTTGAACAAATTATACACATGTTATTGCAAGAAAAGAACCTGCTAACCTTAATCAAGTTACACCTACATGTATATTGTAAATTATATGTACTGATTTAGTAATCAACCTCTATTTATAGTGAGAGTCTAATTTCTAAATTTTGAGCTAACACCTACATGTGTACCGGTACTTGTATTGTTTTGTATATACCGGGGTACCATCACACTTTTGTGAAATTACAAGTACATGTTATGTTATTGTTAAAAAAATACAATTTTACTCAGTCATAATTGAAAAAAACAATAAAAGATATAAAGACTTTGTATCAAAATCACAAAGATGGTCAGAGCTGCATACATTGCATTTCATTTTTATAAACTATTGCTATCCACTCACTAACTATTAAATATTTGGGAATTCTATCATATCTATACAATAGTGATGAGCAATCAGACTTTTACTGTTTTACAATTGAATATAGTGACACTATCGGAAACTAATTATCAATTGATTATTGGAACTGACGAAATTCTAAAAATCATGCTCAAAACCAGTGAAATGCCATTGAAGCTGAGGCCTTTTTAATATATTCATACACTGAGACTGTATAGAAATGCAATTTTAAAGTAAAACCAACAATTAAATTGGGTTTTTTACCATTGCTATTTTTGTCAACTTAGTTTCATGTCACTTTGATTGCTTTCACCTGTTCACATAAACAATTTGGATTGTAGTTACTTATCGATTCTCAATTTTACTACCGATTATCGAAAATCGAAGAGGTTTCAGCAATCAACTATCGAAAGTCGGTGACTTAATCGTCACATCACTACTATACAATGTATTTTATAGTACCTTATAAAGGGATCTTGGGGTGTTGCCTCTGGAGATACTGCAGACACTCTGTTGTATCTTACATTTGACATACAAGGAGGTGAGATCAATGTTGTGCTGCCACTTGATGCTGTACTGGTGGTATGGCTTGGAGGAAGCTGAGGAGGCACATCAGTAAAGTTGTGAGTTTTTTGAGAATGGGACTGATACCACTCACCCATCAGCTGTCTGTCAGATGTTTGGTCTGGAGCAATAGTAGGAAATTGAGCATTATGAGAATTTGGCACATTACTTTGCATAGTTTGTTGCTGGGATGTAGACAGATTTAATGCACCGCTGACAGGAACTTGAAAATCACTAGAACGAACGTTCAAATTTCTGGCAACATTAGAATATCTACGAGTATCTGATTGTTGCTGCTGTGATTCAGGTACTAATTGATCAATGTTGCCTTGAAAAAATTTTCTGCAGAAATCTTCAAATGGAATTCCATATGAAGGGTTCTGTACCAACATGGATACATAAATCTCCTTCAGATAGGGAAAACTGGGATTGCAATGTGGAGGTGGTATTCTGACATTCCCATGATGCTGCAAACTGACACTTCTTCTAGTATCATTACTGTTTGTGGTGCTGGTCTGACTATGGGATGATATAGTTGATGCCACTGTGACAGGCGCACAGCTTCTGTAATCCTTGGACATTGTGGTGCTGACAGAAGGTTGCCGTAGATTATTGACACTAATGTTGGCAAGACTTACTGAATCTCCACTGATATCATTTTCTAGCAAGTACTTCAAAACTTCATTTCCACTTTGAAAAGACTTGTATGATAAATCCATATCTACCCTTTGCTTGAATCGTCATGTGACTTTATATTTAGTCTGTAAAGTTTCTGCACTATTTTATATGGATTATCATAAGAATGTGAAGGCATCATCCAATTTCAAATGATATATCACACAGCAGCAAAGTAATTAGAGAGTATCCAGTATGATTGGACAACAGGATCATGTGAGTCCATCTTCGAGGTCGAATCTTCATGTCATACCTGAAAATAAAGAGGAAGTCAATGTAATCCATTAAATGTATCTCTAAATTTTCTGTAATAGGTAAATTTTGTATGTATAGTGAATCAGTGTCTTAATATGTGTTTAAACTTTTATTACAGGTATGCAACACACAGCAAGTGCATTCATCGTACATTTTATGCCCATGAATTCAATATGTATGCACCACAATTGTCAGTTTTTCAGGTATAAAGGTGACGTTAAAATTTACATCACCAACGGTTCAGTTTGCAGGTTATCGTAGAACAGCAATCTCAGCATGTTTCTGTAGATCTTGTGCATTATGACCTCACAAGCATTTACATGCGAAATGCAACTGACACATTCCTTTCAATAGTTTCATCTATAGGAATCACATTGGTTGTGCATATATACACTTTTACACTAGTAGGATGGTCTACATGTACCTTCAGTAAACTAATCTCTTATTACAAGAGGTAGCCGCGGAAACGGCCAACGGCACTTGGTTATTTGGTTGGTAGGAACCAACAAATATTAAAGTGTCGTTGACCTTTTTCCGTGGCTACAAAAGAGGATACCAGGAATTTAATTGGGCAGCAATTGGCAACAATAACAAATTGATTATGTGTGACATAGAAGCACCATGTAATTTTTTGACAAAACAACTTGTAACTGTTTCTACCGATGATAACACATTTTTACTTCTCTGGATACAAAATCCCATAAGTTTTTTTCCTGGAAGACAAATTTGTTGTCTCATCAACACTATTTATTCCTTAAATTATTATTTCAGTTATCTTTCTTTGATTCTTAGCAACATGTACACCAATTTAGATTGATGCCTTTCATAAGTGTTCACTGGCGTAGGACAAGGGGGGGCAGGGGGGGCAGGGGGGGGCACGTGCCCCCCCACTTTTGAAAGTGGGGGGGCATAAGTATGTTTGTGCCCCCCCACTTTTTGACGTAATTTTTGGTCATACAGATATAAAAAAACTGCAATATACCTTTAACTCAACTATATAGAATATCATTACATGTATATGTTAATGATAGAGGACACAGACAGTATTTTCTGATTAGTCAATATTTTGCTTAAAAAAATTCCTGGCTCGCTACCGTTCGCCAGCCATTTATTCATGTACTTAAGAGCCATTCTCTGTAAGGACCAAAGTGGTCGAAAAACGATCATCTCAGATTTTCATGATTTTGAGTGTCTGAGCCAAGTTTGACCCCCTGATAGTGAAAATAACATTTGTTTTTGTATACGACAATCCGTTGCCATGGTAACCACCCCATCCCATTTTGACAAGAAAAGGGGGCTCTGACGAGCATGAAATGAGCTACTTTCAAGTACAATTTGCTCAGGTAAAGCCTTTCAATTGTTTAATTTTTCATCCAAATTGTAAAACTAGATACCTTGCTCTTTAAAATGTGTCATTAAATTATGGTCGAAAAAGTTTTAAAATCATTCAAATTTCACGACAAAGTTTCAATATTTTGACATTATACAAAAACACAAAAAATCATCATTTTCGGCTATGCATAGCAAAATAACCCAGGCTAAGTGAAGTGATTGAATATTGTTGAATGAATGTTTGACTATTTATTAGGAAAATATAAAAAATCCAGAGATGTTATTTTTGTTTGAAGAAAATAAATCTTATTCAAAAATGGTTACCATGGCGACATCTGCATTTTATATGATTGATGGATAACATAAAGTATCTCAGATCACAGAAGACAGAAACATATAATTTTTGTATATTATTGAAGCTTTCAATTTTTCTGACATTTTTATTGAAATTTAGTCTATATTTTATCATCGGTTGCCATGGTAACCATGACTAAAAAGGCCAAATTGACACTTTTAAAAGCAATTTTCCGTCTTTTCCTGTTATTTCTTTGCCTTTTATGAAAATAAGAAAGACAGTTTCTTTGTTTCACTCATATAGGATATTTCTTTTCTAATAACACTAAAATCAAAGGAAAATATATGAAAAATACTAGGATATCTCCATAGCAACGAACCATTGTTATCATCAATAGACAGTGAAATTTTCATTATTATGTTAAAATTTTCTTTTTCTATCTTTCATCGTGTATATTTCAAAGTTTAATTTGATAAATTTTTAATAAATAAATGACATGAAGCTTTTAACAGAAATTGTAGAAAAAAGGAGTCATAAAACTAAAGGGAAAATAGTAAATTTTAAAGAAAAATCACGAAAAACTGGGAAATAAATTCTTAAATCATATATTCTTATTTCAAACAAACACCTGAACATATAAGATTGTATTATTGTACAAACTTGATCAAACATGCTAATTTTTATATCAGTTTCATTAATTTAAGAATATCAAGTTATCTAACTTGGAGATTGGTTGCCATGACAACCATGTTTTTTAATGTGTATTTGCCACAATTCCAAAGTTTTTTTAATTCTGAAAATGCAAATACTCGATGGAAAACGCTATATAGATATGTGTATACATCTCATTCAAGATTACTGTTTTGTGAAATTTCATTGCCAAATTTTGTGTTTTTATAATCTATCATCTTTTGGAGTCTCTTTACCTTTTAATATAATGTATAAGATATTTTCCAGGTACTTAATTTTTCTAAATTTTTAAATTTACGGTAGACACAAAAGAATGGAAAAAATGAATATTTCTCAATAGCAACACGTCATAGTCATGATTTGCACGCTACAAAATTTCCATTATTAGGCTATATGAGTTTGTTTCTATCTTAATATCTCTATTACCTTTTGAGCATTGAATGGTATGAAGTTTTTGTAGTTGTAAAAGATCCATGAGAATTCAAGGGAAACAGTTTCTTTTCTCTATCCGAGGGCTGATTGATATGTTGTGAGCCTCGTATTGATGGATTTAAATTTTATAAGACATTTTGCATTATTTTTCTACATAATCCCCTTCAGTATCTTTACACTTTTGCCACCGGTGTGTAACAAATCCTTATCTTGACTGGACAGAAAACCAAGGCTCACAACATATCAATCAGCTCTCGTACATGTAAAAAATAAAAATTTGTAATTATACTCACCGCAAACGAACTTTGGGTTTTTTTTAAGAAACACCCTGTCCGTCTGTCCGTCCGGTTAAGAAGTTCTTAAAGCTAACTCTTCAAGTATAAGTGATAGGGCTTTCATATTTCATAAAACACATTAACCATAATAAGTACTACATTTTGATACCAAAACATTTGACCTAGTGACCTTGACCTTTGACCTAATTTTAAACTATAAGGGATAGGGGATCCGTTTAGAGACAAACATCCCGCGGGGGTACATCACTGTAAGGGCAGTTCTAGTTTTTAAATGAGAAAGGGATCGTATCCTTGTACAATTTTATCAATGATGATTCTCCTGTTATCTACGGAAATGTTATATCATAACTGGTTTATTAGTTGCCATTGTTCTTTTGGTAGTGTGATGCACAGGTTTTCCGCAATTCTATTTTATTTCCAAATTCTGGTACATGAGCAATTCTAGAAAAACATTCAAGAGGAGGGGTTTAGAGGCATCAGGTTGGGAGGGGGGTCAAACCTATGGACTTCAGTACAGTTATACGTAAAAACTGAGAAACAACAATTTTTGGCAGGGGGGGGGGGTGTTTCTTTTGAATACACCAAAAGGGTAACTATAACTGTATCCCTCTTTTCTGTCCATTGGATCTTTTAGTACAAAATTATAGGAACCATCCTATAAACATTTATTAGAAAGCAGTTCAGATATCTCGCTTACATTAACTGCAATGTGGTAAATTGTTCATTGGTTTCAAATGCACAACGATACTGATGATACAAGGTGTCTTTTTTTTATTCATGAAAAGATATGCAATTAATTTTTTAATGTCCCGTTTCAATCATTGTTTTACACAGTAAGGATCACAACCTCTCTGTTGAAAACATTGAAAGGACCATTTGATATTAGCAGATTCAGATTTCTTTTATTCCGAAAGGGAGGATGTGTCCAGAAAATTGCTTTTAGAAAAAAAGGTATGCAAAACGAGGAAAAAACCATAGCTTTTATCAGGGTTCAGTGTTTGAAAGAAAGAACGTTTTAGGTTTCAAGTCTCACAGAACTCAATGCCATATTTCACAAGTTTGTGTGTTGATGAAATAAATTGTTGTAATCCCCCCCCCAAAAATGACTTAAATTTCCTTGTTATGAAATCATGAATCAAGGTTAATGCTGCGCTTCTGGTATACCATGGATTTACATATTTAGAGTTGGCCCTTTGGCAAGTTTGAACACACGGAGCTGAAAAAAAAAAACATGTGTTTGTGAAACACGAATGCCCCCGTTGGCATCTTTGTCGGTAAAACAGCTGAAAAGTAGTTCACATTTTGAGGTCGAGGTCACAAGGTCAAATTTGGTATCCTAGGAAAGGTCTTGCCACAAGAAAGTCATATGTGAAATATGAAAGACCTATCACTTACCATTCAAAAGTTATGGCCAAGTTGAAGTTTTTGCTGACAAATAGACAGACAGACGGACAAACAGACCAAAAACTATATGCCCCCGAATCTTCGATTACGGGTACATAAAAATGGTGTTATGAAATATCTATCTTTGGCCTTGACTTTTGTTTTTTTTCAATGAATAGTGCATATCCATCTCAAAAATTTACTGAGCAGAACCGTTAGTCATCAGGAGTTATGATCAGGAGGTTTGAATTTTTTGTCGATTAAATAGTTTGACAGTAGCTCATGTATTTATCATTCAACCATGCATTTGAGATGACAGGAAGTGTTAATAGCTATCCTCTGTACTATGTATTTGCACTTTTATTAGGGAGGCATGGTACGGCATGCCTAAGAGTTTGATAAAAAATATACATAAGGTTGGGTCTGACCCAAATAGTAAAAAAATTGTTTTTTTCCGAATATCACACCAGGTTGCCATGGAAACAGACTTTACACATTGAGAAAATGCATATCTGGGCGTTTCTTAAGTCACATACATCAATTATGCAGCATAATCTTAAACAAAAACTGATGAATTATTAGTCCCCTATCATTGCTCTTTCAAGTTAGATAAATAATGTTGGGTTTAATGCATAATCTATATGTTCCCATAGCAACAACAAAGGTACCTTATCAAAAAATTGCTCTTGGCATTTTTTTTTTCAAAATTCAATGATTAATAACTTTAATTTTTGAGCTTTTTTTATGCAAATATAACATCAGCATTCACATTGGAACAAAGTTTGTTATCGTTGCTATGGCAACATAAACTCAAATAGCAGAAATAAAAGTAATTTTAGACTTGATTTAGTGTCCGTTTTTTACTAGATCATTGAACTTTAATTGAAAGTGATGATAATTAATAAATGTATTCAATAAGACATTTCTTTACATGGAAGAAAATTCAACACAAATATTTAGGAAATAGTCCGTTGCTATGGAAACATTTGTGTAAAAATGTACATAATGCCACTTTGAGTCCTTGGATACGGGCATCAAAGGTCAAGTAATCTGAAAATGTTTTAATCTAAAATAAAGTTAAGACTTTGCTTTGTCATATATGTAAAAATAGTTGTGCAAGCATGTTTCTTTTTTCAAGGAAAAGGCTTCAAAAATAGCGGAAAATGCTTTTTTTCAGATCGTATGGCCAAATTACTATAGCAACTACTATCATTTTGAAACTTGCTTCATGTATTTTGATAGAGTTTATAGCATCCACCATCAATTTGAGAAAAAAATCTTATCATGTACCCATTAAGAGAGAAGCAAAATTGGTAAAATACAGACAACTTTTTGAAATTGATATATTAATATTAGATAATTTTGTTGTCATGGTAACCAGCCATTTTCACACTATCAGACACTACGATTGAGCTTATCTAAAATTTTACGTTTCGGTATGTGTTTTAATATGATTTTAGTATAGAATAATTCAAGATAATATTATAGAAACTGAAAATTAAAGCATACTCATGAACATTTTGCTGTTCGGTACATCTGAATATGCTGCGTTGCTATGGAGAAATATGTGATTTTTTCATAAATTTCCTCTAAAATTTAATGATTTCTTCAAAATATGATATACCTGTTATACGAAAACAATGAAATTGTTAAGTTCCGTTTATTATAAGGCACAGGAACAAAGACAAAGGACTTGAAAATGCTGAAAATAGTGAATATTGTAACTTTTTGACATGGTTACCATGGCAACCGATTACAAAATACAGCCTAAATTGACGTAAGAATATCATGAGATCTCTAACTTTGATTTTCATACTATTTTGGTATTTTTATCTTTTTTGAATTTGAAATGCTGCTCGTAAAACAGAAATCGAGTAAAATGCAGATGTTGCCATGGTAACAATTTTCAAAATAAGTTTATTTTCTTTAAACAAAAATAACATCTCCAATTTTTTTATATTGTTATGAGGAGAGATTGAATTATCTGAAAACAGTATCATTTCAGGCGCGAGTGCCTGCATCATTTTGTAGATACCTCATGAAAAGTGCTAATTTACGAGTTTGTGAATTTTGGCAAAATTACGCATATTTGTCTTGAAAATTTACATATTTGGAAATAATTTTCTTTTAATTTTTTTTCTTCATTATTAAGTTCCTGGGTTACTCTGTCAAATGTTTGCATTAAATCTAATGCTGATAAGCTAATTTAAAAACAGTGGTGTTACAAACCTACCTCATTTTGTCTCATTTTTTACCACCTGAAATTGGGCGAAACAAGTCAGTGCGTTACCATGGCAACCGTAACATGTATGAATGAAAATGATATCAATTTTTAATACAGGTCTTATGTTGACCAAAATTTATCAAAATCACGAAAATCTGAGGTGGTCATTTGAACAACCCTATAAAATTCTTTGGTTTTTACAGAGAATGGCTCTTAAAATTTAAAATTGCACCAGAAATGTTAAAATTTGTGCATACAGAACATGAAAACCCAATATTTATTTTTTAATCTTTCCTCTTCCTCCCCCCCCCCCCCCCCCCCCCCCCCCTTTTTTTTTTTTTTTTTTTTCTTGTTAGAAATTTTGGGATGTTGTGCCCCTCCACTTTTTCAAGCAGAGCTACGCCATTGGTGTTTGAAAGGATATCAATAGACATATATACATGTACTTACATGTAGACGGAAATTTCTCTTTACACTAGTGTTTGATTCTACTTACATGTATACGGGCCATTTGTGTGGTTGCATGTATTTATTCAATAACAAACTAAAGTGCTTTCTATTCCTACATATTTATTACAGGCATTTTCAGGGCATTAATATTACTCTGGGTCCAGGGTCAAGGGTAAAATTTAGAAAATTGTGGTGTTAATGAAAATGGGAATTTCCAGATTCAAAGTCGGTACAAGTATTTCATAATTTAAAAGGGGACATTTTAGGACCCAATCCCTCCACCTCATTCTGTTTACTTGAGCATGAACTACTTCCTATTGTTTCTTCAGTTAAAAGTCCAATACATACGTGTAACACTGACTTCCACATTGGTTTTTCCTCAATTTTCGGGGTGGATATGTGGGGGAAATATGCGCGTGAACAACCCAAAAGGGGGATTTTTAATAATTCAAAATTCTTGCAAAAACTGTAATAGATAGCATCAATATACATGATATAATTGGAATGGCTTTAAAATACAAACAGGTACATTAAAGGAAGCATATTCTTCTATTTGGATTCTGAATGTGTTGAATTTCACGCATTACATTGTGTATTTTAAAACGATTTTTTTATGAGGTGAAATTTCTCTGACAATTGAGGGGAAAATATATACTCCATAGAGGAGGGAATAGGGTCGAGTATCGCCAAATTATTTTTGGAAAGAAAAACTGTGTGCAAATGTTCTTTTGAATGAAAGAAGCAGTACACAACAAACTTGAAAGGCATGATTTTTTTTTTTTTTTATTTGGCAATGGCAAGGGGTCTCTCGGGTGAACGACAAGAGTGGGTTGACATCTAGAAAGCATGCAGCTACAAAATCTTTCAGTTATACATATCAGAAGTGATTATGAATTAGCAGCAATCGATCTGGGGCAAGATGTGACCTTCTTTTGTTGTAAAATCTGGAAAAGTTGTGTACATTCTGCAACCCCCCTTATAATTCCACAACGCCTTTGTGAGATTCTTATGGTAATGCGTATACACTTACTTTATTGAGAAAATATGCTGAATGAGAATGTACTACTATGCTTTCAAAAACTTAGGTCCCCTCGCTGAGTTGCTGCGGAGTTGTTGGATATTACCATTTACCTTCAAAGTTGACGTATATTCTACATGTATACTCAATTTTTGTTCATAAGTTAAATTTATTGACATGATTTTTGGTAAAGTAGTACACGGAATAGCATGAAACGGTCGTTACTGTGGTAGAATGTAATAGCCGCCATTTTCATCAGATTTGTCACGTGATGCAAAACGGGACATTTGATCACATTTCGCTCCGATTCTAAAGATCTAAACTGGCCTACACTCCAAGAACGCCGACTCAGAACCAGACTCATCTTCCTTTACAAAATAACACACAATTTAGTAGCAATATATCCACAAGACCTATTATTCCCACTTGATAGCAGAACAAGACACATAAACCTGCTTGGATTCCAACAAATACGCACTCACAAAGACACATACAAATACTCATTTTATCCTCGCACAGTCAAACAATGGAATTGTCTCCCACAACATATAGCTTCTGCAGACACTGTTGAACTCTTCAGAGAACAGGTTACAATACCTGTTCTCCGATCTCTATATTTTTTATCCTAACATAATAATTGTAAATAGTTTTAAATTTTTCTGTATTATAAATTTTTTTAACCCCAGCCACCATGCCGAGGCACATAATTGTCATATATTGACAGCGTGTTTAAACCATAAAGAAGAAGAAGAAGATTGCTTTAAATTTCTTGTCCCGGGTGCCTTTGTACTGAAAGAAGTCGAAATTTATTGCTTTTTTTTTTAACAAAATTTAAATGGCTTGAAATAAAAAATTCACATAAAGGAAAAATATAAACTTAGGTCAATTCCGTTCTTAACCAAATCCATCCTTGGTCTGACCAGTACAAGCAAAGATGACTTCTAGCTGAGCATGCACTGTTTACTGAGTTCTTTGAAACTAGATCATAATTCTCCGTAAATCTGACTGGACCCCCTCCCCCCATCTAATACATGTATCTGCCATTCTAGGCCAAAAGAACAAATATTTCTGTTTCCACTTGCCTTGCCAACTACCCCCTTTTTTTGGCAGTTATCTAACACATAGTATAAAATATGATAAACTATCACAGACGAAAAGAACAAATAATATACTTCCGTGTTTCCAGTCATCTTTCCTGCCTTTTTTGGCAGTCATCAAACAGAAAGTTTTACAAAATAATAACAAATTTTGTAAGATAAGATAAACCGTCATCTATTAGCCTAAAACGCAAGAAAATAAAAAAGAAAGATTTTTTTTAATTAATCATATTTATTTTCTCTCCACTTGCACAAAAAGGCTTTGCCTTGATTCATATTATAGTGATTGCAGCTTGAGAAATTAAAACACTTCAGAAATACATGGCAAACTTTTATTTTTGCTCAGGTCCAAGTGCCTGTGGACCTAGTTACAGCGCAACAAGAACGCTATTTTCTTATTCGGTTATTTCCTGTCATACAGGAATCAGGAATAACGGGAAATATTTACATAATACCCCATATTAAACCCCCATTAGCAATAGCAGTGTGCGAAATCAACGGTGGCCCGATGGCCAATGTCTAAAGTAAATCGGATCGGTCTATAGCAATCGAAAAAGTCATAGACCAACCTGTCTATAGAAATTTGAGCATCAATTTAAATATTAGCTTTGTACACTTAAAACACCTGTTTTACATCGAAATTAATGGTTGGCCGATGACCAATGTCTACATTGTACAGTAAATTGCTGCGGTCTATAGGAATTGAAGTCACTGTAGACTGAATGTCTATAAGACTTCAAAAGCAAATTTTACACACTGCATTAGGCAACTAGAATACCGGTATTCAATTAACTTGGATTTCTATTGTGACGTAACGTTCAATTTTTGCATGTAGCTTTGTATGGGAGAATTTACAAACATTCAAATACATATGACACTATAACAGGCAAAATGTGCGATGTGCATGCAAATAAAAATGACCGATAATTTGTGTTAATGTAATTATAAGTAATGACTGTCTTACCTTTGGTGTTATTGGTTGTATAATTCTGGTTGGACACATGCAAATTTTCAAGCGATTCATGGACTTTGCACGTGACCAACCAGAATTATACACCCATGAACACCAAAAGTAAGACAGTCATTTCTTAAATAACCGAATAAGAAAATAGCGTCTTCCTTGCACTGTACTGGTCGGGCACATATTATCGCCACTTTTTTCAACGTTTTAGTCTCTAAAATCTTTGTTTCTTCATGCAAGTTAATGAAATTTGCAAAGAAGGAAGAAGAACCCTTGATACATATTTCTTCGAATTTTCATGAAAATCTGATGATTTGTTCTTGTTTACTAGTGATTCTTCAACGTAAAGGTTTGGCCAAGTTTGAACGAAGGGAGGATACATATTATCGCCACCTCCTCCAGTTCTCACTGAAAATCTTGAGTTTTTGGACAAAATTTACGTTTCTTAAATCTTTGAACTTTCTTCTTTTTACTTCTTTTTACATGTGTAAAATTGATACAATTTTTTTCAAAAAACAAAGCGATAATGGAGAACAAAAGTGACCTACCCTTTCCCCAGAGAGGCGGGGAAAATACATTCAGATTTGCCGACTTTCTATCATAAAATACAGTATTTGCAGGGAATGGAATTATTTGAATTATTGTATACCTTTTCATGTATCAAAAATGTAATTATGGTGAAAAAATGAAATTCCTACATCAACAATATGCGGAGGTATAAATGAAGTGGCGATAATATGTGCCTGGCTATAATACAGAGGTAGGGATGGCCGAGTGGATAAGGCATTCGACTCTCACGCAGACGACCGGGATTCGAATCCCGGTGTGGTCATATTAGTGTTGAAAGTCAAATCCATTCGTTCGTCCCTACCGAGTCTCCTGACCAGGCCCGGTTGGGTACCCACGTTCATGCTGCGGAAAAGGTATCCAGGTGTGATGGCACCTTATAAAAGCCGTTGGAAATACGGACCATCCAAGCAGTACATAATTATACAACCCTCCTGCATACATGCATACACCACATACACAAATGGAGGGTGGGCATGAAATGGGGTTGCACTCCGCCCCTTAAATAATAGAAGAGGCTATGAGGCACCCCAAAGTGAACGGCCTGGCTAGAGCAGGTTGGGGAAAGGTACCGATCAAGCTAATATACCTCGATCAAGCTAATGTACCTCGATCGGGCTAATCAATCCGACTTTTTTATTCACAAAAAAGTACTTTTTTCCTCCAAATCATATTTGAGTGCAAATTCGCACCAGCTTTTATATCAAGAAATAATATTTAAAAAGCAACTATGCCTGAAAACTTTTTAGATTTCGAGAGATCTCACCCAATATATTCAGAAAAATGGAGGTATATTTTCTCAGTAACTATAGCAACCCCAGGTGAAATTTTCAAAGTTCTCAAAGTGTTCTACAACCAGTTTAATTGGATAGAGCTTTGAAAAACCTACACAAAACACTTTACTTTGTTCAGATATCTTTACCAGAACCAAAGTTATGACAGTTTGAAGTCCCAAAATTTTGATGCTTTCGGGGAATTTTTCCTGCACTAAAACGCAGTCTTCGAGATGCTGTTCGCGGCACCGTCGAAGCAAGATTTTACACAAAAACTGCCATATTTTTTTTGTTTTTCAAGATAACCACACCAAATTTTCCAATCTTAATGGAAATTTTCTTCTCTTTCCAATTCTAATGTTTGTTTCTCTATATCACTTCATTAAATAAGACTAAATTGCTGAATTGTAGTGTCATCTGATCATTTTATTGAAACATTCAAAGTACGTTTATTAAAAGACTCAATTTTTTTGAGATATAAACTCTTTTAGCTGTTTAGAGTTAATGGAAATTCTTTAATACCCTTCAATAGAGTAGTTGCTGTAAACAATCCAAAATATTTGCAAGAAATAGGTTAAATCAATACATATAGAACCACATAATATATCAATTTTCATAATTATTTTATCGAAAATCATATCTCTTACGCTTTCTGAAATATCAGGATTCAGATAATATTCTAAATAAATATCACAGATATGTGTACATGTAATTATTATCTGAGATAGTTAATACATGTACCATAATTCTAGATGTCTACATTACTATGCTATTTAACACTATTCTGAGACGCTCAACTATACATGCAGTGTAATTACATGTATATTAAGGTTTGTTACAACACAAGGTGTCTTAATTTTGTCACTAGTCTTTCCCTTGTCATGAGTAATATAAGCCATACTGAATCACCCATCATGGTCTCTTCATGTAACAGTGCACAGTCCTTGCCTTTGCATACTGGAGATGATGGGTACACACTTGGAAGAGAGAGAGGGTCCAAACATTCTTTTTCCTCACCATTTCTTGAAGATAGAGTCTCAAATGCAAATTGCTTATCAATAAATTCCTTTAGTGTACTGTTTTCTTGACTCTTGCAATGCTACAAAGTTTGTCTATAATTCCCTGCATTGATTTGTTCACAATCTGGATGAAGTAAAGAAAGGTACTTTAAAATGTCTTGAAATCTGCTATCATAAAGTATAGGTTCATTTGTGATGTTTTCCGTTTGTACAGCTGTAGCTTAAAATTCACAGAGAGGCTCAAGGATTTAGAATGACCCAGGATATGTCTCCATTCTCTTATATGCCACTGAAACCACTGCCAGTACAAATTGAATTTGGAGAAACCCGAGAGACTGAAATGAATAAAATAGATATGTTTAAAGTTTGAAGTTTTTTTCTCTCATAAAAACAGACATAGGAGGTATTTTCTAAACTTTCTTTCTTTGCAGGGGGGGGGGGGTAATGAAAGTTTCAAATTATAGCCCCAACTAATACATGTAAAAGCACTTTTACTATATGTTTGAGGTTGCTAGTATAATAGATCTATAGTCATGGAGTTCTTAAATACCCATGATAACATAAATAGGGAGAGGAGGGGTAGGGGTGGGGGGGGGGGGGGCATTAAGGCCTAAAAAGTGAAAAAAAAAATGGAAGTGTTTGCCCAATGTTTCCCTTTCAATTACATTTGAAAAAATAAAATAATCCCTATCTATAAATGTTTTAATAGCTATGTCGATTTACTCAACTGAAATTAAATGATTGGGTTAAATTAAAAAAAAAATCCAAGTCTCAACATTAGAAAGGGGGGGGGGGGGGGGGTTTCGGGTTAAACTTTCAAAGGAGGCTTTCAAACTTATAAGTTTATTTTGAAATTGAAAAAAAAATTATTAATTTTTTAAGTCGGGGAATCCCCTGCGATCGTAAGTCCGTTCATCAATCATTCTTGCTGAATTTATTTTAACTGAATGACCGGGGGATGTTCGAAATAAGGCCGGTTGTGAAAATTTCCAAGTCCGTAATTTAAAGAAAATGGGCAGGGTTCCTCGGTCCCATTGATTCTTTCTAGTCCATCCTATAAACCCAATTATTTAATGTCCACAGCCACTACTATACAAATATTACAAAATGAATGTTGGAGAGGGGGTACGGGAATAAGGCAGTGGGTTGTTAATTAAAATAGACGGCTTGTAATTTTTTTTCTAAGTCCGAAATTTAAAAAAAATTGGACAAAGGATCCCATACGGACGTAAGTCCAGTGTTTCTCTCCAATCCAACCCCTTAAACCCAAATTATTCCCTTGATTTTGTGAATAACATAATACATTCATATTTCAATGCTGCAGTGACGCGTCCGCGGCAATGTTTGGCGTTTTAATTGTATATAATTACTTTCTAAATACATATTTTGATTAACTATGTATTCATAAACATTGTCTATAACATTTAATTACTTTATTAGAGTTATTAACGATTTTTCAATTGAGTAATTTATCAAATTCAAGGCGCCGGCACGGAAAATCCAATATGGTGCCGTTTGTTTACATAATGTAAACAGGTGCGTGGAGGCGCCGTGCGAGTTTTTGAATGAACTTGACCTTTGACTCCCGTTTGCGCGGTGCTAAATAATACAAAATATTATTAATATATATACCAAAAGAAAATTTAGATTTTTCTCTACAAGAATATGTATTCAAAATATTGACTTACCTTATAGTATTCACGTACTTGTTGATTAACTTTTCACGCTTGTAGCTCCGGTCATGGTCAACATATTTTAATTTTGAAGGTGGCTTCATCCAGGTAATTTTCTCACCTGTTTGGTCTGTAAATTTCATGCATATTAATGGAGATTTGACCCCGCGGAAATCCTTTCACGTGTAACATATGTGACAAGAGCTTAGTGTTTTAGGCGCCGAAATCGGCGATGCGTAATTCTTAGCTGTGTATTGCAAATAACTCGTCTAAAACGTTATTTAGACAGAACAAAATATCAAAACGATTACATATTCAGAAACTTTAGATTATTAGCTTCAAAATGGTACATAAATAATGAAAATTGGTTGGGTAGAAGTTACTGTAATCTCAATTTTAAAAAGTGAGGTATCGATTTTCGGCGAATTCGCCGCTATCGGCGCGCTCGGCTGGGGTTGCTAGTAACTATTCACTTTTCAGGTATGTTTCTTTTGTAAACATAACTTCTCTTATAAAGAACTGATGCGATTTTGCTCAAAAGAATAATTTTGAGAATGTTTTAATTTTTCACTACTGAAAATATTCAGATTGATTAGCCAAATCGAGGTATATTAGCCCAATCGAGGTATATTAGCTCGATCGGTACCTTTCCCCAACCTGTAGAGTACGCTGTAAGTTGTAACGGGCAGTTGGCGAATGAGTTCCCCGCAATACATCAATACAGCCAAATGACCCAATAGAGGGTTGGCAGGTGCCTAAACAGGAAGAAAGAAAAATGGAAGAAATATGTACCCGACCAGTAACTACTGTGGACCAAACACTTGTTATCCTGTTACTGTTAGGACAAAAACAGAGGAAATTCGGTACATTTGAATTGTATTTGTGAAGGATTAATTTCTATATGACGGAAACAAGACCATTATCAACATTACCATTGCTTTCTACATCTGCTTTCGCTCAATTCTCACTAGCAATCGTATTTCAGAATAAACAATATCTCAAAGAAATATTACTTCTACTGTATGACAAGTCGAATTATGGTTATTCGTTCCACTTTGCTTCAAGTTCCAGTACATCATCTGATATATGGAGAAAATTCGTTTTTATTTGGTTGTTTATTTGAGGCCAATTTTGGCAACAATTAAACCGCAACGACAACAACAAAAAACGTAACAACAACAACAACAAACAAACAAACAAAAAACACGATTTGCAAAAATACAGTAAAAGATTTTTTTTCCACTGAGCCTGGGAAGGATGCCGATCGATATAATGATGCCTTTACTCATATTGCAAGTCTTTTTGGATAAAAACTATGAAAATAAACAAAAAAAGGGGAATTCCATAGGGATATAGTCTAGGGCAAGGACATATTCTCAGTGGCGGATTCAGGGGATGCGGGGGGGGAGAGAACGGCACTGACCCAAAATTTAAAAGAAAAAAAACTATATTTTGGCCCATTTTCAGTAAAAATCGGCAAAGTATTCGCCCCTTGACCCCCCGCCATAGGGGGCGCTGGATCCGCCACTGACACTCTATTACTTTATTTTAAAAGTCGAGGTTTATTTAGAATAGCGCGTATGACGAGATCAAGCTTGGAGCCTTCTCGGTTGAGTCTCTGTCAAAACAAGTTGATTTCGATAGTAAGTTTTTCTCTCAAAATAATAGAATAGAACCCCCCCCCCCCCCCCCCTCTCCATCACCCCACTAATTTATCTCAGTAGGGGCTACTGCATGCATGCAGGCGGTATACACAAGAGACGAAATATCATGGATAATTATACAAAAGCTAATAACGCTCGTATAATGGCTTTCGAAAAAATAAAAATATGAATTATAAGCACCGTTGATCACGAAGTATTTATTGCACTTGTACATAAAAATTATCATAGGTTTAAAAGTGTACATGCTTTTCACTAAACTTGCCTTATTTGCAATCTCCGTAAATCCTTCTGTTCACATCAATTATAATATCTGTATATATGCATGCTTACAGTGAGCAGCAGGGTGCTATTGACACGGAAATTCACAAAGATGTTTCTCTTGATCGAATAACGAGGTCAGGAGATTATCACAGTATGATATAATATATAATCAACTACTTGTATATGCTATTTCAATTACATGGCACCTTATTTATGAAGACCCCTGGGCATTTATTACTCAATACCACACAGCATTAAGAAACGAAATGATTCACCAATATTATCAGAGAGGTGGAGTTTTGTAGTATCTCAGTTAGGGCTCTTCTCTGTTACAGTCGTATCAGTAACACGAATGGTCAAAGGTTCTGATAACGTACTTTACCACGACATGTCATCAAGGAATTTAGGATCTTTTAAAAGGGGCTTCACACGACTTTTTCGTTGATCTCGTTTTCGTTCACAGGGTCCGCCAAGTATCACTTAGTTACAACCCCTCTCCTCTGCAAGTCTGTGCGGTGATTAAAAATACTAGAGAATTCAAAGTCTTTGTCAAAGTCCAAGGTCATTGTCACCGATGTAGCATCCTCGATACATCATGGTATTTGCTCATTCGCACTTCTGAGCACAAATACCACGGTGCCGGGATGACATTCAAAAGTTATGCCCAACGTCAAAGTTTTTCGAAGTAGGTCAAACTCCAAGGCCAAAAATTATATAACCAGTCGAATAGTCTTACCACAAGAAATGTACATGTGGAATTTAAGAGCCTTATCGACTACTATTCAGAAATTAAGGTCAAGGTTTTTAAGGTTTTTTTCAAACATCTAATGACGTATACGGCGGATCTGTACGACAAACAAAACACTAAGTCTTTCACTTCGCCCTTACCAAGTTTACAAAATTTGCCAAGTGTCTCTGACAAAGAAACAAACCGATAATATATAAAAATGACATTTGTTTTACATAAAAACAATTCATAAATATAAAAAAGAATAATATACATTGTACATATCTTTCATAAGTGAAACTGGAATGTGACAAATATGCATTAAATGAATGCATAAAATCATGCATATACTTAATGAACTATGCATAGGAATATTGATTAAACGAGAATTTTTACCCGAGTCCGAAAGGGACCGAAAATTTGTGTATTCGAGTGTTTGTGTTTTCCTGGCCTTTATCAACACAGAAAAGGTTTTAGAGCATGCCAGCATACCTTTATTTTACATCTGGAACATTTCAATTAAGACTGATTCTGTATAACGTGAGAGCACTGGTCCTTCGTTATCTTAGATAGAATAAATATGTCATCAAACGATGTTAAATACATATAGCATTCTCTTTGTTACTGATAACTATTATTAAAGCATCTGAACACAGTTAACACAAGCATGTTTTAAAAAACATGTCAAAAATATTTCAGTAAATGTTACAGAAACGTGATTTTGTATGGTTCCAGAAATATCAATGAAACATTTTTGGAAACATTTTATTTTGTTCAACACTCTAAAATGTTATTAAAACGTTTAAAAAATATTCTATACAACTGCACAGTGTTTTAAAAATGTTCTTGAAACGCTTTGTCAGAAATGTTTCAACAGAAACCTGCTTGAAACCATTCGAAAATACAAAATGTATTTCGAAAATGTTTTGTGTTACCTTGGTTTGGCTACTTTATCCACTTAGAATCTCTCCTCGAAATAAATATGTTTGATTGAATTACTAGTCAATATCTTTCATTGAACATCTTGGATAAATCTCTGCATTCAATTCCCAAAATGTAAATGTAAAGTTTCCGCGTAACTACGAGGGCTGATTGATATGTTGTGAGCCTCGGTTTTCTGGGATGCTGATACATGTATATTATCTCCAAAAAGGTTAAACAACAATGGCACATACGGGAAAGTATTAAACTTTTAAAAGCGCCGCGGAAAGCTCACTAGTTAAGGTGTGTTGTTCCATCGGGACAATGCTCCTGAACACAAGTCTGTCATTGCCATGGCTGCCATTCATGATTGCAATCTGATTAAAACCAGATCACTATATGCTCCCAATTTTGTTATGTACGCGACATAAAATCGGAAGCATGTAGAGAACTGGTTTTTATAAGATCGTTCATGATTGTGGCTTTAAATCTGACTGAACATCCGCCTTATTCATTTGATCTTGCTCCATCAGAATTGAAAAAGTGAAAGGGGCCATTTCTGAGGAGATGGATAGGGTAAAAGGGAGGGGGAACAGGCGAGAAAAGGGCGAGGGAGGAAGGGGACGGGAGGAGGGATGGAGGGCGAGGGAAGGGTGAATGGAGGAAGAGGAGGGAGGCGGGAGGGGGAGGAAGGGGGAGAAAGGTAACCCCCCCCCCCAATTTCTGGCACCCACTTTCAGTCCGATGATGAAGTCATAATTGCAGTGGATGACTTTCTGACCAGACAAGATAAGGAGTTCTTTAAAAAGAAAAGAGGTATTTAGGCCCTTAAACACCGTTGGCAAAAGTGTATATAGATACTGAAGGGTATTATGTAGAAAAATAATGTAAAATGTCTGATAAAATTCAAATCTATTTTGTAACAAAAATATCGTCTTATCAATATATCTATACATGATAGTCCGATCTCATGAAAATTGTTGATCATGTTAATTTTTTTATTTTTCTAAACCACTAAAATGTGTACCATATGGACATATATTTAAATTGACGCCTGCTGTATACCAACCAATCAAATTTTGAGAAAGGGCATACGTGTGTGATTGCTGATCAATATGGTTTTATATTATATTATCTGTTATAATCTGTCTTTGCTTTATAATGACACGTAGCGGCTGTATTTTAAAATTGGTTTCTACTCTCAACACATTTTAAGGATCCCGGGGGCCAAGGGAGGGGTTTTATGGGATCGGATGGATTGTGGTCAGGAATCACTTGAGCCAAAGGCAAAGGTTCAAAGTCACCGGATTGACCATCATCCGTCCGTCTGTCCGTCCTTCCATTAACTTTTCACATTTTAAACTTCTTTAATTCAAACCGCTTTAAAAGAGGATTTTTATATCTGAATTCCAAGTTAGTCATGTCGGTACGTCCGATTCCTTCAGGAGTGGATACAGGGCGGGGTCAAGAATTACATGTGTATGTATGACTCAAGTTTGTCGACGGTCAAAATCTGATTACTAGTTTTCTTATTTTACTTATCATAATGCAAAATTTCGAGATTTCTTTTCTTCCTCTCTTAATAAATCAGTTCATTATACTTAGATTCAAGATTCAAGATTCAAGATTTATTGATTTCCACCAAACATGTCGGCATACATCAATACATAACAACATACAGCTCAAACTAAATATACATAAAACTACAACTTTGATGTAATTATTGTGCAGTATACCGTATAACAAGAAATTTTCGCGAGATACTAATTTTCGCTATATTCGCGAGTGATTTTGAATCGCGAAAATTTATATTCGCGAAAATTTGGGTTTGATAAGGTATATTATAAATTGTTATATCCTTTACATTTGTTAATATTGTACATGTGTCATTCTTCACTTTTCCTGAGTAAACGTAATGTGGAGTGAATTGAGTGTATTCCTATAAAAGAACTAACTAAAACTTCAATAATGAAAGATACAAAACAGTAACATCATATGGACATATTTGTTTGTAATTTAGAAATCGCGAAAAATTGTACTCGCGAGAATAAAGACACCCTATTTAACCATAAAATCGCGAAATTGATATTCGCGAAAAATTCTGGTTATACGGTATGCATGGTCATAAACTTAATTAATACGTAAAGATCTTACATAAGATATATATTTTTCAATAAATGAAATAGGTTTCAGTCATGAATGCAGTGATAATTTTAATAATTGAGAAATGGATTATACAGATTCATACAGTTTCAATTTCTCTGAATATATCCGACCTATTTTCAAAAGCAGAAAGTAAGTAACAACACATACGTTTGCAAGTAATAACAATATCAGATGGGTAAAGAAATATACAAATAAGCGAAAGATGTTAATATATAATGCGAAAGAATTGAATTGCGAAAAGAAAGATGAATTGTGAGAAGAATATGTAACGTATTATCATATGTTTAAGTGTTTCCCACGATTTACAAATCTTGGTATGCAGAGTTCTGATAATATCTCTTTCTCACATCCATAGTAACGATTCCCAGAACTTAGATGTTATCTCTATATTATATGTCTCTGTAGCATATGGTCAGTATATAGTTATTACCTAGATGTAGAAGAATAAACACGTAGAAATATACCACGCTCTTATCCTTTGTTTCTTCTTAATGAAACATAGTGGATCATAACAGAATAGTGAAAGAAAGAGGAATGATTATGTGATTTTGAGTTTTATATGATTTACAGAAAGCAAAAAGGAGAGGGTGCATGTGGTCATTTTCAGCTTTTGTACTTTGACTCTTAAAGTTTTCTCTACAAATTACCTATTTATAGTCCGTGAGACAGAGGGGTTGGTCGGTACCATCTGAAGTGAATAAACCTGATGTTCATATAATGATAGATATACCCAGGAGATTTCAGAAAATGCATGATAACATTCGATCAAAGGTAGCTAAAGGGGTAAACAAGAGTTATTGCCTTACGTATAAGCAGATAAATAATTATATAGGAAAATTTTATAACTTTTATGTGGATGATGATTTTAAAAACTGGAAAGTGAGAATATATATAGTGTTTTTGGTGCTCTTTCAAATGAATTATGTTCCTACGTTTACTGTGTGTTTTGTGTAGAAAAACTTTTTCAATTTGAGCAAATTTTAATTTCTTCCTTTTCTTCAACGCATTCGAAATATTTCTGTTATCAAAAAATCTTGAAATTTCTAAAACTTGGGTCCTGTAGCATCATATCCCACCCATCCTGCTACATTTTTCAGTACATTTTTGGATATAATAATTTTCACACTATTTGGTCATATTACATTGTTTAGATTGAGGATCACTGAAAAGGGTTAAGTACCCGAAACGTGCATGTCTGGTCCATGGTGCAAATTGGTCTGTTCTTAAATGATGCTATTGAATTTGAAGACGTTTAACATTGCATATGATCGTTCAACGATGATTTCTTATAAAAGGTATCTACAGTGGCGGATCCAGGGGTGTGGAGGGGGCGCCCCCCCCCCCCCCCTCCCCGACACGGACCCAAAATTTTCCAAAAAAGGTATATTTTGGCCCATTTTCAGTCAAAATCGGCAAAATTCGCCCCTTGACCCCCCGGCAAAGGGGGCGCTGGATCCGCCACTGATCTAAAATGCTTCCTTTTTCAAATGACATACAGTATATCTTATATTCTTAATATCTTTGCAAAATCCTCAAAATTGTCTTGTTTTGTACAGAAAATTTTATACAGAAATCTGTGTTTTCTGTGATTAATTTGAAGAGCCCTAATTGAACCCTTAATTATCCATTATGAAATCAATGATTGAAAGCTACTTTCTAGTGTGATTTTTGAATGTAAAATATGGTTTTCCCCCAAAACACTTTTCGACCGTAAAAGATCTTGGCTGGATACGCACCTTGCAGTGACGTTACCTTCGAATTCTCATGCAAAACATGATCTTTTTAAGGAAGCCAATTTAATTTACAACTTATTATCTTGAATTTTCAACTTACTACTGGTAGCTTGAATTTTTAACTTAATATCTTGAAAATTCAATTTACTTTCTTGAAAATTCTACTTAATTACTATCATCTTTCAAAATATATTCAACTTACTATCTTGAAAATTGAAGAATAGTATCTTGAACATTCAAGATACTCATCTTGAAAATTCTTACTTACTATCTTGAATTTTCAAGATACTACATTTATCTTGAATTTTCAAGATACTATCTTGAATGTTTAAAATAAGTATCTTGAATGTTCAAGATGAGTATCTTGAATGTTCAAGATACTATTCTTCAATTTTCAACTTATTATCTTGAATTTTCAACTTACTATCTCGAAAATTCAGGTAAACATCTTGAATTTCCAAGTACTTCGGCTTGAATTTTCAAGTTACTATCTTGATTTTTCAAGTTACTATCTCGATTTTTCAAGTTACTATCTTGAAATTTCAAGTTACTATCTCTGATTTTTCAAGTTACTATCTTGATTTTTCAAGTTTTTATCTTCAATTTTCAAGTTACTATCTTCAATTTTCAAGTTACTATCTTCAATTTTCAAGTAACTATCTTCAATTTTCAAGTTACTATCTTGAATTTGCTTACATTGCGAATATGCTCTATACGAGCTAGGCACCATGTGTATGCACTACTAAAAAAGAGGCACATTCGAAAAATTGCTAGGCGATTTTTCGGCCGGTGGGCACCAAGATAGTAAGTTGAAAATTCAAGACAGTAAGTAAAAAAAAAAAAAATCGAGTTATTACATTGAATTTTCAAGATAGTAAGTTAAAAATTCTAGTTAGTTTTAAAGTATTCCGCAATTTTTTTTTATTTTCGGATTCGGAATGTCTTAAAAAAAATATTAGTTTCATTTTCGAGCAACTAGATAGCAAGTGATGTAGCGCGGTTAAAACGAAGAGAAAGCAAAACTGTATGCATACGGTACCTTCAATCACTCAAAGAGCACTTTGCAACTATGCTGAGTACGTGTAAACGTAAGAAAAGGTATACTTTACTTAGTCCGACTTGCAGACCTACGACGGTGTTATCTGATTTTTCGTCTTCGGTCTGACTGCTATGCATAGGCAAAACTTGAGAATTTTTGTGCGAGAAAAATTTCGGCAAGTGATCCCTTTTTTTTGACAAATTCCAGTCTCTCCAACCAAAAATAAGTCATCCAGTCCTCCTGCCCCTAAAAATCCCCTCTAGACCTGGTTTCACCTCTGTGCGCATGACAATTAAAATATTGTTGATCAGAGGAAAATCGGAAGACGAAAAAACAGATAACACCGTCGAAGGTCTGCAAGTCGGACTAACTTTACTGGTCGGGAAGTAGTCATCGCCGATCAGTAATTAACATCACAGGCTGCCGATGTTTATCTATTAAAAAATATAAATCAACCTTTTTATTGTTTTTTATCATACGTACAGGGAAAGAGGAAAAGGTATTTTACAGAAATCGGGGCGAAAAATTTAACCTAAAAATGTTGACATGTTTTTTTACCTGCTGAATCGTTTATTTTAGTTTTCATATGGAAATCCAGGCATCGTTTGATTCGTTTACACTTCAGCTATTTGCTTCTATAACGCACAAGTCGAAATAATGTCACTAGAAGACACAGCACGGCCGTTTTCCTGCTCCCTTACCGAACCTCGACCTACTTCACCTCTGCCATTGTTGTTTAAATCACGTGATCGCTAATGACGTGTGCAACTCCGGGCTGAAGAAACAGAAATAAAATATAATAAATAAAAAAAACGTCAAAATAAAATGGAACGTTTTGCAAAATTTTGTTTGCCTTATTTTTTAGATTAGACTTATGCTACTTCATTATTTTTTAAAGCATTTATAAGCTTTGAATACATCGTAAGGTTTGGAGGTGTGTCTTATGACGTCACGCACATATTTCTGTTATTAGCGATCACGTGATTTAAACGACAATGGCAGCGGTGAAGTAGGTCGAGGTTCGGTAAGGGAGCAGGAAAAGGGCCGTGCTGTGTCTTCTAGTGACATTATTTTGACTTGTGCGTTATAGAAGCAAATAGCTGAAGTGTAAACGAATCAAACGATGCCTGGATTTCCATATGAAAACTAAAATAAACGATTCAGCAGGTAAAAAAACATGTCAACATTTTTAGGTTAAATTTTTCGCCCCAATTTCTGTAAAATACCTTTTCCTCTTTCCCTGTACGTATGATAAAAGACAACAAAAGGTTGGCTTATATTTTTTAGCTCGCCGGGACGAATGTCCGGAGAGCTATTGTCATACCCCCGGCGTCTGCGTCTGCGTCTGCGTGCGCGTGCACAAAAACTTTAACCTTGCTTATAACTTTTAAACCAATACAGATTGGGCTTTCATATTTCACATGTGCATTCCTTGTGACAAGACCTTTCCATGGATACCAAAATTTTTGACCTTGTGACCTTGACCTTGGAGATTGACCTTCTTTTGAAAAACTTTAACCTTGGCCATATTTTTGGAATGGTAAGTGATAGGGCTTTGATATTTCACATGTGTATTCCTTGTGACAAGACCTTTCCATGGATACCAAAATTTTTGACCTTGTGACCTTGACCTTGGAGATTGACCTACTTTTGAAAAACTTTAACCTTGGCCATATTTTTGGAATGGTAAGTGATAGGGCTTTGATATTTCACATGTGTATTCCTTGTGACAAGACCTTTCCATGGATACCAAAATTTTTGACCTTGTGACCTTGACCTTGGAGATTGACCTACTTTTGAAAAACTTTAACCTTGGCCATATTTTTGGAATGGTAAGTGATAGGGCTTTGATATTTCACATGTGTATTCCTTGTGACAAGACCTTTCCATGGATACCAAAATTTTTGACCTTGTGACCTTGACCTTGGAGATTGACCTACTTTTGAAAAACTTTAACCTTGGCCATATTTTTGGAATGGTAAGTGATAGGGCTTTGATATTTCACATGTGTATTCCTTGTGACAAGACCTTTCCATGGATACCAAAATTTTTGACCTTGTGACCTCGACCTTGGAGATTGACCTACTTTTGAAAAACTTTAACCTTGGTCATATTTTTGGAATGGTAAGTGATAGGGCTTTGATATTTCACATGTGTATTCCTTGTGACAAGACGTTTCCATGGATACCAAAATTTTTGACCTTGTGACCTTGACCTTGGAGATGATTGACCTACTTTTGAAAAACTTTAACCTTGGCCATATTTTTGGAATGGTAAGTGATAGGGCTTTGATATTTCACATGTGTATTCCTTGTGACAAGACCTTTCCATGGATACCAAAATTTTTGACCTTGTGACCTTGACCTTGGAGATGATTGACCTACTTTTGAAAAACTTTAACCTTGGCCATATTTTTTGAATGGTTAGTGATAGGGCTTTGATATTTCACATGTGCATTCCTTGTGATAAGACCTTTTTTATTGTTGTTGTTGCAATTTACATATGGTTGCCACCGGCGAGCTATGTTGTCATTCTGACAAGTCTGGTTAATAGATAAACATCGGCAGCCTGTGATTCACATGCACATGTAGAAATCAAATATCCTGTATCATGTGTACATGTATGATGACCCTTTACAGGAGAGTAAGAGACAAGGCGTCCGACGAATTTTTCAGCCAGAGGTAGCATCTGCAATTTTTGCATTTGAAGGGCAAACTCAGGGGCGGATCCAGAACCCCATCTGCCGGGGGGGGGGGGGGGGGAGCACATACAATTTTTGATGGGAATCACTAGCGAGGGCCGAATGGGGGGAGGGGGTTTCCCCCTCCCTCCCATTGGTGGGGGTTTGGGGGGCCTCCCCCGAGAAAATTTTGAAAAAATGAAGCAATTTGGTGGCATCTGAAGCATATTTGAACTGAATTTAGAAGGGATTCAGTCAGTGTCACTAACGATAATAAAGTAAAGTAAAGTAATTTTTATTTAGAGTTGGCAATTTGTACATACATAACAAATAACATGAGCTCTGTAGAGCTCTTAAACCGACTATCACAGAAGCAGACATCACAAGCATTTAGCATACAAAGACAATTAAATAAAACAAGACATAAAATATACAGTATTACAAGACATAAAAGATATAAATAGCATGACAATGAAAAACATAATATATATATATATATATACACATAAAAGCACACTTAAAAGTCCAAGCAACTTAAAAGTCAAAGCACACAAAAAGTCCAAGCATCAAACAACCAGCACTAAGCAAGTGAAAAATAATTCCATTATGTTACTCATGATACTATGTTGGAATAAAATTAGAAAGCGGGAGTTGATTTGAACAAGAGGGAGCATGAGAGACAGGCAATCCTTCCATCTCAAGCGTCCTCAAGTTATGTAAAATTAGTATATTTAAAAACATTGTCAGCATAATCTGATGCTGTATTGTTTTTGCATGGCATGCAGAAGTCAAAATGTTCAGGATTTTCTAAGGAAAGGGCGGATCAAGTAAAGTTTTAAAAGGACAGAGAGGTCAGCCCTTGGAGGCGAGGGGGGGGGGGGGCCGTCCAGCCGTTAATTCACGCAAAAGCTAGGGGAAAAAAAGCAATTTTTGCAAATTCCAGGCAGGATCTAACCCCCCCCTCCCAACATTTACTCTAGATCCACGCTTGTTTGTTTTAAATTTTTGTAAGGTGAAGAAAATAAGTAAATGAAAAAATTTCCTTGAAAAACAAGAGATCGTGGGTGCCCCATGTTCTGCATCGTCCAGATAGAAAGGTACATGTATAATTATTCATTGGCAATATGATTCTAAAAATAAAGAAAAACATGCATTTTTGACTGTTTGCAAAATTCTTTGAGGTGCCGGTCCAAATCTGATCAAACAATTTTAATTGTTCAATGACCTCAAAAAAAAAAAAAAATAAATAAATAAGTAAAAAAGTAAAAAAAACGATCTTAAAAAAAAGAAAAAATTGTCAATTTTATAGAAGGTTATATCGAAGATTTGATAAAGAAATATGTGTGTTTTATGACTTGCATAGGAATTCTATTCCCGATTCAAACCCTCAGATGAAGAATTTAAAGTCCGATATGAACATGATTCAATGTAGCTTGTTGATATGGCAGTAATGCATCCTTCCCGGTTTGTAATCTATCCCCGAGAAAATTTTGGAAAATTTTATTCAAATCGGTGGTTTCTGGGGTGTTTTAGGGCTATTTCTGACTATTTTCATAGATATTGTTAGGAAACATCAGTTTAATGCTTTCAAAAGCAAGTCATAAGTGCCCCTTTGTTGGGCACTGCCGGGGATAACCTATCATGTCGACCTTCCTATTAACATTAAATGTAATATTCCTTAATCATTGTTGTTATTCTTAGACTTCAAATCATAAGATAATTTGAATAGCCAGCATGAAAGGCAAGCAAGATCGATCCATATCTGACCATTTTGAACAAGACAACTATGATCAAACATAGTACATTTTCATGAAAATGCTTGAGATTCCACATGAAAAGCATGTTTTATGCTATAAATAACTGTATCTAAATGTATTGGAGCAAAAGTATCGATACTCGTATTGATGACCAATATTGATAGGTACCAATATATTGACCAATCCCTAATAGGGATGCTGCAGATACAATGGTGCAATGAAGGTACTGAAGCTCAGGAAAGGAGATGATGTTGCCTTATATATAATTGATGAAATGTTTCATTTTAGATCACCTGAGCAAAGTTCAAGTGAGCTACTGTCATGGTGTGCTTTCTGTCCGTCGTCTGTCCATAGACTTTTCCATATTATCAACTTCTTCTCCAGAGCCACTGGAGGGATTTTGATGAAACTTGGTAGGAATGAAATACTCATGGTCCCCTATATTGTTGTTGTTTTTCGTAAGGATCCATTAAATGATTAACAGGTAAAAGTAGTTCACAGGGGGTACCCTCCTTTGATTAGCTTCTTCTTCAGAACCAAAGCACATACCGACAAATTGAAAGCATCATGATGATCTAGAGAGATGTCCTAAGAAGTGTTGTTGATTTTGGTTCCACTCCGAAGTCAAATATGTCATGCGTTTTTGATATCGTTTTGGACTTTGTCAACAATGCTCCTTTTTAATCATTTCTTAAAATAACTTAATAATAGTATGATCTTCTGCACTTCATTATTGCATGTTTGTAATATCTTATATAAATTTACTAAATGCTCTGATATACATATTATATGCTATATTCTTATTTTTTGGAAATTTTGTGAATTTAAATAAAATTATGAATAGATATAAGTTTACTGTGCACATGGACCCAATTATTAAGGGTTGTTGGTTAAGACCAGGTTCAAGCACCCCAAACAATTTTTTCTTCCTCTTTAAATGCCGGTCATAAGACAGGATGTATTAATGTTTTTGGCGCTGTCCGTGTCCATCCGTCAGTCCATCCGTCATAGGTCATGTTTTCCGGACTTTTTTCTGAAGGTTTTTAAGATACTAGTATTGGATTGAAACTTGGAATGTGACTTGATATCAAGTGGCGTAAGATCCAGTTTGAGTTTCGGAAAAATTGACCTATTTTTAGCAGAGCCCTTCAGCATAGAAATTTTCAACAATTTTGCAGTTTTCCGGACTTTTATTCGCAACTTATACAGTTATTGAATTGAAACTTCATATATGCCTTTATGATAAATAATTACAGATCCAGGTCGAATTTTGGCAAAATTGACCTATTTATAGCAGACTTATGGCCCTTGAACATAGAAATTTTCAATAATTTTACAGTTTTCCAGACTTTTTTGTGCAGCTTATGCAGTTATTGAATTGAAACTTTATATATGCATTTATAATAAATAATTACACATCCAGTTTGAGTTTTGGAAAAAATTGACTTATTTTTAGCTCTACTGGTCATAGACCAGTCGAGCTTATGCGATACCCCGTCGTCCGGCGTCTGTCCGTTCGTCCCTCTGTCCGTCCCTCCGTAAACAATTCTTGTGCTCGCAAATCCTCTGAAACTATAAGAGATAGAAATGTAACTCTTTTTGCATTACACTTGGTCTGTGGTCTTGTTGTGCACCTGACATTTTGTTTGAGCTCCTGACCCCCAGGGTCCTAGAAAATGGGTGGTCATTTTCTCCCATATAACTCTATGTAATCTTGTGCTCACAACTCCTCTGACACTATTAATGATGGAGACTTAATTCTTTTTGCAATATGATGGGTCTGTGGTGTAGTTGTGCACCTGATATTTTGTTTGAGCACCTGACCCCCAGGGTTTTAGAACCAGAAGTCTCTGACGAGACTGTAGCTCTCCTGGTTGAATTGTTTTATTCACTCATTGACAAGTGAAAAAGATACATAACACTTAAATATCAATTACCAATTTTTAAACCAAAGACAATAGGGAGCAGGCACTCTAACAAATTATAAGTTGTACAATAAAACAACATATCCATTAGTCTGCAACTAGAATATCCCTCATATCCCTAATTAATAATATCCGAAATATAGTACATTGTATTTACATAAAAAAATGCTACACCCATTTTCCAAGATCCTAGGGGCCTGAAATGACACATCAATGACACAACAAGACTATAGATCCATCATATTGCATAAAGAATAAACAATCCATCACTAATAGCTTTAGAAGTGTTGAGAGCACAATTATAAAGGTGGAAATTACCACACCAATTGTCTAAGACCCTGGGGGTTGGGGGATCAAACAAAATATCAGGTGCACAACAAGACCAATGACCATAATATTGCAAAAACAATTAAGTCTCCATCATTTATAGTGTCGGAGGAGTTGCGAGCACAAGATAACATAGAGTTACATAGAAGAAAATGACCACACCCTTTTTCTAAGACCCTGGGGGTCAGGGGCTAGAACAAAATATCAGGTTGCGAGCACAAGATAACATAGAGTTACATAGAAGAAAATGACCACACCCTTTTTCTAAGACCCTGGGGGTCATGGGCTGGAACAAAATATCAGGTTTACAACTAGACCATACACCCATCATATTGCAAAAAGAATTAAGTCTCCATCATTTATAGTGTCAGAGGAGTTGCGAGCACAAGATTACATAGAGATATATGGGAGAAAATGACCACGTCCATTTTCTAGGACCCTGGGGGTCAAGGTCTCAAACAAAATATCAGGTGCACAACTAGACCACAGACCAATAATATGCAAGAAGAAATGTAATCTTGTGCTTGTAACTCCTCTGACACTTTAAATGATGGAGACTTAATTATTTTTGCAATCTGATGGGTCTGTGGTCTAGTTGTGCACCTGATATTTTGTTTGAGCCCCTGACCCCCAGGGTCTTAGAAAATGGATGTGGTCATTTTCTCGTACAAAAATGTACATAGTTGTTCTCTCAACTCTTCTAAAGCTATTAATGATGGAAACTTAGTTGTTTTGCTACTTATAATTTGTTAGAGCGCTTGCTAGCTATGCAGGTCTTTGGTTTAAAATAAAATAAAAATTGTTGCTTATGTATCTTATTCACTCGTCCATGAGTGAATTAAACAAAACAACCAGGAGAGCTACAGTCTCATCAGAGTCTTCTGGTTAGCAAAGTTAGGGCCCTTGAACATAGAAATTTTCAACAATTTTACAGTTTTCCAGCCTTTCTTTCGCAGCTTATGCAGATATTGAATTGAAACTTCATATATGTCTTTATAATAAATAATTAAAGATGTAATTCAATTAAGTCTCTGAACAGTTGACCTTTTTTTAGAAGAGTTATGGCCCTTGAATTTAGGAAATTTTACAGTTTACTGAACTTTTTTTCGCAGCCTTTGCAGCTATTAAATTGAAATTTGGTATACACCTTCATAATGATGAATTATAGATCCAGTTTTAGTTCATGATCAATTGACTGTGCTTTTGTAGAATTATGGACCTTGAACTTAGAATGGCTGTGGGCCCTAGGATCTTCAAATTAACCATGTTGGTTGACTTCAGCAAGTCAAAGAACCAAATGAGTTTTAAGGTTTACAATGGTCAAAGATCAACACATGTTCCTTCATATTTCTTACAAGTTCTCTTTTTTCTTGTTTTGATCTCTTAATCATGTTAATTGAGAAATCATGTGTTAAGGTCAAGTGATTTTGAGACTAGAATTGACATAATTGCATTCACAAAATTATTTATGTGAAATTAATACCCTGACGGGAGTATCTTGCAGCATTGGCGTTGCTATTTTCCTTTTTTTTGGCAGCCTTAGCAGCTATTGAATTGAACCTTTATAATAAATAATTATAGATCCAGTTTCAGTTTCAGAAAGATTGACTTATTTTTAGTAGAGTTATGGCCCTTGAACATAGACTTTTCAACAATTTTACAGTTTTCTGGACTTTTCTAGAAAGTATCATATTGTTCTATATGTTAACTTCTGCACTGTATTAATGAGATACTGATGCTTTGTTACTGTAACCATACACCTCAAAATATAGTGCAGCTTCTAGTTCAGCAATTTGCTGTATGACACATGCAAAATGCAACAACAAAAATATTCTACTTCTTGAAAAAAGTTTCATTTTCAGATAGAATAAATGCATCACATTTTCTTATTTTCACTGCACATTGGTGACTTTCAGTGCTTTTATTACAAATTAGGAAAGATAACTCAAAGAGTTGCATAAAAGTTACAGAGTTGTCTTCCTTTTATTCAACACTGAGAAACTAAGTAGTGACAAGTATTAGCTTTCCAAAAAAGCTTGGTCGATATCAACATCTCTTTAATCCCACCACAATTTTTTTTTCGTCGAAAGGGGGTGCTGGATCCGCCACTGAATTTGGAGGGAAATAAGGGGAAACTTCTAAAAAGTTCAAATTTTGTGACTCGTACAGTCTTGTCGACTTTTTTATTGCTCATTAATTTCTTTGTTTCATTTATCAATTTGTCTTAGGTAAGAAAATAAACAAACAAAGTGGTAAAAAGCTTAGTCGGATGAACGGTTAGAACCTTTTTAGCCACTGGCACCCCTGATACGTTGTGATCGCGTATTTCTTTGTTGCAATGGATCCAAGGATCCAGAAATGTCGTCCATAGGAATTTTGAAGGCATAGGGTTCACTGTAACACTCGCTAATTGGTCATGACGACATGTCCTATTTTTGTGTTGTGGATAAATAAGTGGGAGGTCATGGGAATGCCTGTCTCTGGTCACGTGTTTTTCACTAGTCATGAAAGTGGGAGGTCATGGGAATGCCTGTCTCTGGTCACGTGTTTTTCACTAGTCATGAAAACGTTTCTTTCATAAGGATTATTCAATGATGCATTATTGAATCTGACGGACTCAATTAGGAACTTTCTCCTATTGACAGCATCCGGTCTACAAATCTAGTAAGGTCGATTTCTTGAAATCGACCAATAAATAATGTGTTTTGAAGAATACCTCTTGTAGTATAGATAAACATACTTTGTTTTTGTAGAGCACTTTTGAATGGGAGGTGATAGGGCTTTGATATTTCACATGTGTATTCCTTGTGACAAGAGCTTTCCATTGATACCAAAATTTTTGACCTCGTGACCTTGACCTTTGACCTACTTTTCAAAAACTTTAACATTGGGCATAACTTTCGAAAGGTAAGTGATAAGGCTTTCATATTTCACATATGTATTCCTGGTGACAAGACCTTTCAATTGATACCAAAATTTTTGACCTCGTGACCTTGACCTTGAAATTGACCCACTTTTCAAAAACTTTAACATTGGGCATAACTTTTGAATGGTAAATGATAGGGCTTTCATATTTCACATGTGTATTCGTTATGTTAAGACCTTTCTATTGATACCAAAAATGTTCACCTTGACTTTGACCTTTGACCTGCTTTACAAAAACAAGATTTTTCCATCGATACCAAAAATTTTAAACCAAGTGACCCTGACCTTGACCTTTCACATAGACAGAAAATATTGTTTATACATACAAAGATGCCACCGGGGGCATTCATGTTTCACAAACACAGGCTTTATTATTATTATTTTTATGCCTACGTAATCGAAGATTCCGGGGCATATAGTTTTTAGTCTTTTTGTCTGTCTGTTTGTCCACAAAAACTTTAACCTTGGCCATAACTTTTGAATGGTAAGTGACAGGGCTTTCATATTTCACGTGTGTATTCATTATGACAAGACCTTTCCATGGATACCAAAAATTTTGACCTTGTGACCTTGACCTTGGAGTTTGACCTACTTTTGAAAATCTTTAACCATGACCATAACTTTTGATAGGTTAGTGGCAGGGCTTTCATATTTCACATGTGCATTCCTTGTGACAAGACCTTTTCATGGACACCAAAGATTTTGACCTTGACCTTGAAGTTTGACCTACTTTTGAAAAACTTTAACCATGGCCATAACTTTTGATAAGTTAGTGACAGGGCTTTCATATTTCATATGTGCTTTCCTTGTGACAAGACCTATCCATGGATACCAAAAATTTTGATCTTGTGACATTGACATTGGAGTTTGACCTACTTTTGAAATACTTTAACCTTGGGCATAACTTTCGAATGGTAAGTGATTGGGTTTTCATATTTCATCTGTGTATTCCTTGTGACAAGACCTTTCCATGGATACCAAAATTTTTGACCTTGTGATGTTGACCTTGGAGTTTGACCTAATTTTGAAAATTTAAACTTAAGCCATAACTTTTGAACGGTAAGTGATAGGGCTTTCATATTTCACATATGAATTCCATGTGGCAAGACTTTTCCATGGATACTAAATTTGACCTTGTGACCTTGACCTCAAATGTGAAACTACTTTTCATCTGTTTTACTGACAAAGATGCCAACGGAGGCATTCGTGTTTCTCAAACTCAGGTTTTATTTTATTTTTTTTGAATTTTGTGATTTTTGTGTCTGCAAACATAAGGACACTTTGGGATAACTTTGCCCGTTGTCCGTCCATCAGTCAGTAGGTCTGTCCGTCTGTCTATTGATCTGTCACTCTTAGGGTGTCACAACCCATAACTTTTGATTGGTAAGTAATAGGGCTTTGATATTTCACATGTGTATTTCTTGTGACAAGGCCTTTTTACACATACCATAATTTTTTTTACCTAGTGACCTTGACCTAGATATTTGACCTACTTAAAAATATTAAGATTTGCTATATCTTTTGATTGGTAAGTGATAGGGCTTTGATATTTCACATGTATATTCATTGTTACAAGACATTTCTAAACATACAATAGTTTTTTTACTTTATGACCTTGACCCAGATATTTTAATCTACTTTTTCAAAAAATTAAGATTGCCTATATCATTTGATTGGTAAGTGATAGGTCTTGATATTTCTTGTTTATTTCTTGTGACTATACCTTTCTAAACATACCATAATTTTTGACATTGCGATGTTGAAAAAAAATTAAGATTGGCTATATCTTTTGATTGGTAAGTGATAGGGCTTTAATATTTGACATGTGCATTCTTTGTGGCCTTGACCTAGATATTTGACCTACTTTTCAAAGAATTTAAGACTGGCTTTATGATTTGTAAGTGATACTGCTTTAATATTTCACACTTGTACTTCTTATGATGAGACCTTTCTGTTGTTACCAAAATTTTTTACTTAGTGACCTTGACCTAAATGATTGACCCTCTTTTCTGAAAATTTGAGATTGACCATATCTGTTAATGGTTGAGTAAGAGGTATGATATTTCACATGTGAATTTCATTTGACAAGACTTTTCTACTGATACATGTACTAATAATTTTGAACCAAGTGACCTTGACCTACATATTTCATCCACTTTTTAAAAATAAGCTGCTTGGGAGGCGACACAAGCATTCCTTGGATTGCTATTTTGATTTAAATGATATAAAAAATTATGTTTATGTGCATATGGACCCAGGGTTGTGGACTCAAATCCTGGCACTGACACTATCATTATGCGGCATTGTCATGTCATTATGTTTAGAGAGTGCATGGGTATCAAGTGAGCGTTGAGTCCCCTGGGGCTCTTGTTGGTATGGGGAAATTCGAATGGGTAAATATATATATATATATGTATCCGTAAAGTGACCCTTACTTACCTGTGCTTAGATAAACAACTTTCTCATCTTGATTAAATTATTTTATAAAGAATTTCCATTCCTTTCCAATTCATGTTTTACCCGGCGCCCTTTGATAGTGAGAATTAAAAAAATATTGCGACCTGGGTGTCATGGTTTAACCGAACCCCGAATTGGATAAATACCAGGCGCGGGTCATGATAACACGATGGCATAAAGTGCTGATCGAGGGAAAAACTAAAGTCCCAATAAAAAAATCTTGCTACGCCTGATAGAAACGACTCAGCTTATTTATGTCCTTTCTGAAAAGTTAAGCACTATTTCATGGCGAGCATGGAGGTAATTTCTATGACTCTTCAGTAATTTATGACCAGCAGCTGGGATGGACGGCGGAAGACCGTGTTGTTATTACATAATCATGTTTACGTTGAAGTATGAATGCTTTATTTATTTTTGTTTTAGAATATCCGATCACTGGAGAATATGTTGAATGACATAGGGAGTGTTACAGGGGAAAGAGGAACGATGCAACGCGGTAAGTCGTTTAGTATTGTATAAAATAAAACTACAGGTCTATCATGTTTATAGGTCAATGGGATTGATACTTATGCTTCATACAGATGCAATAAAGGCAATAAACAAAATACTAAAGTAACTAAAAAGGCTGCATAACAGTTTCTCCAGATTTTCTTCTAAAAGATTAAGTTTTTATTCAGTCCCGCAGCCAGTTTCACAAAAATACTTGCGAACAATTTCAGGATTTTTTTTTTGAACTAAGAATAAAAAGATCGACATTTGGGGCGACATTTTGTTTCTGAATTTAGATGAAATATGTCAAAATGATATTTGAACACATAGTACAATCTAAATAGAAAATCGTTGGAATGTTTTAATGACGAAAGTTTAATAATCCCTGTTTTTTGAGAGAACTTTTGTGAAACTGGGCACTGGTCTTTAGAGAGTTGTGTTATTTTGAAAGTCCCCATTGGGGAGGCTGCAAACTTTCGCAGAATAGACGATATAGAGGGTTGGACAGGGTAAAAGGTAGGGGGAGGAAGGGCCGAGAGGTGGAGGGTTTTCTTACCTCTTGACCTTGAAGTTTGACCTACTTTGAAAAAAAATAACCTCGACCATATTTTTTTAATCTTGTCACAATGTGTGATAGAGTTTTCATACTTATGATACTTCGCATGTGCATTCCTTGTTGCAAGGACATGGATACCAAAAACTGCAGTAGTTGAAAGACTTTATATAACCTTGGCCATAACTTATAAACGATAAGTGTAAGTGATTTCATGTTTCACATGTACCTTCCTTGTGGCAAGACCTTACCATGAATACCAAAATTATTAACCTTGTGACCTTGACCTTTCATTTTGTCCCACGTTTTGAAAAGTACCTTGGAGTTGATATATCAAATCCATGATATATTGCTGGTCGAATTTCAGTTCATGTATTCAGCTATCTAGATATCTGTTTATTGTTTAAAAATAATGATAAAAACTCCCTTATCATGAGCGAAAAATCATTGGCGGGACCCTCTATGACTTTGTTAGCATTCTAATTAGGGATCTGGGCGCATGATACTATTGTAGTTTTTTAGCTCTACTGGTCTCAGACCAGTCGAGCTTATGCGATCACCCTTTGTCCGGTGTCCGTCCGTCTGTACGTCTGTCCGTCTGTCCGTCTGTCTGTCTGTCCGTCTGTCCGTAAACAATTCTTGTCCGGACAACTCCTCTGAAACTGTAAGAGATAGAAAGTTAATTCTTTTTGCATTTTACTTGGACCATGGTCTAGTTGTGCACCTGACATTTAGTTTCACTCCCTGACCCCCAGGGTCTTAGAAAATGGGCGTGGTCATTAAATTCTATGTAATCTTGTCCGGACAACTCCTCTGAAACTGTTAGAGATAGAAAGTTAATTCTTTTTGCATTTTACTTGGTCCATGGTCTAGTTGTGCACCTGACATTTAGTTTCAGTCCCTGACCCCCAGGGTCTTATAAAATGGGTGTGGTCATTAAATTCTATGTAATCTTGTCCGGACAACTCCTCTGACACTATAAATGATGGAGACTTAAGTTTTTTTGCAATATGATGGGTCTGTGGTCTTGTTGTGCACCTGCTATTTTGTTTGAGCCCCCTGACCCCCAGGGTCTTAGAAATGGTTGTGGTCATTTTCTCCTATATAACTCTATGTAATCTTGTGCTCGCAACTCCTCTGACACTATAAATGATGGAGACTTAATTCTTTTTGCAATATGATGGGTCTGTAGTCTAGTTGTGCACCTGATATTTTTTTTGAGCCCCTGACCCCCAGGGTCTTAGAAATGGGTGTGGTCATTTTCTATTATATAACTCTATGTAACCTTGTGTTCGCAACTCCTCCGACTCTATAAATGATGGAGACTTAAATCTTTTTGCAATATAATGGGTCTGTGGTCTTGTTGTGCACCTGATATTTTGTTTGAGCCCCCTGACCCCCAGGGTCTTAGAAATGGGTGTGGTCATTTTCTCCTATATAACTCTATGTAATCTTGTGCTCGCAACTCCTCTGACACTATAAATGATGGAGACTTAATTCTTTTTGCAATATGATGGGTCTGTAGTCTAGTTGTGCACCTGACATTTTGTTTGAGCCCCTGACCCCCAGGGTCTTAGAAATGGGTGTGGTCATTTTCTCCTATATAACTCTATGTAACCTTGTGTTCGCAACTCCTCTGACACTATAAATGATGGAGACTTAAATCATTTTGAAATATGATGGGTCTGTGGTCTTGTTGTGCACCTGATATTTTGTTTGAGCCCCCTGACCCCCAGGGTCTTAGAAATGGGTGTGGTCATTTTCTCCTATAAAACTCTATGTAACCTTGTGTTCGCAACTCCTCTGACTCTATAAATGATGGAGACTTAATTCTTTTTGCAATATGATGGGTCTGTAGTCTAGTTGTGCACCTGATATTTTGTTTGAGCCCCTGACCCCCAGGGTCTTAGAAATGGGTGTGGTCATTTTCTCCTATATAACTCTATGTAACCTTGTGTCCAAAACTCCTCTGACACTATAAATGATGGAGACTTAAATCATTTTGCAATATGATGGGTCTGTGGTCTTGTTGTGCACCTGATATTTTGTTTGAGCCCCCTGACCCCCAGGGTCTTAGAAATGGGTGTGGTCATTTTCTCCTATATAACTCTATGTAATCTTGTGTTCGCAACTCCTCTGACTTTATAAATGATGGAGACTTAATTCTTTTTGCAATATGATGGGTCTGTAGTCTCATTGTGCACCTGATATTTTGTTTGAGCCCCTGACCCCCAGGGTCTTAGAAATGGGTGTGGTCATTTTCTCCTATACAACTCTATGTAATCTTGTGCTCGCAACTCCTCTGACAATATAAATGATGAAGACTTAATTCTTTTTGCAGTATGATGGGTCTGTGATCTTGATGTGCACCTGATATTTTGTTTGAGCCCCTGACCCCCAGGGTCTTAGAAATGGGTGTGGTCATTTTCTCCTATACAACTCTATGTAATCTTCACAGTGCTCGCAACTCCTCTGACATTATAAATGATGGAGACTTAATTCTTTCTGCAATGTGATGGGTCTGTGGTCTGGTTGTGCTGATATTTTGTTTGAGCCCCTGACCCCAGGGTCATAGAAATGGCAGTGGTCATTTTCTCCTATATAACTCTATGTAATCTTTTGCTCACAACTCCTCTGACAAAATTCTTATTGCAATATTATGGGTCTCTGGTCTAGTTGTGCACCTGTTTTTATGTTTTAGCCCCTGACCCTTAGGGTCTCAGAAATGGGTGTGGTCATTTTTCCTATATAAGTAAATGTAATCTTGTACTTGCAACTCCTCTGACACTATAAATGATGTAGAATTAATTCTTTTTGCAATGATTGGTCTGTGGCATAGATGTGCACCTGATATTTTGTTTTAGCCTTATACCCCTAGGGTCTTTGAAAATGGGTGCGGTAATTTTTCCTATATAGTTGTGCTCTCTTCTCGTTTAAAGCTATTTATGATGGGGAGTTAATTCTTTATCCAAGTCTTGATGTGTCATTGGTAGTTCATTTGAGCTAGCAGTCCTTGGCCCCTAGGATCTTGGAAAATGGGTGTGACATTCTTTTTAGAAATACTTTATCTCGGATATTATGAATTATATGAGTGCTATTATAGTTGCAGTATAATGGATATGTAGTTTTGTCATGCTACTTATAATTTGTTAGAGCGCCTGCTCCCTATGGTCTTGGTTAAAAAAAAAAAAAGAAAGGAAATTGATGTTTTAGAAAAAACAACCAGGAGAGCTACAGTCTCGTCAGAGACTTCTGGTTTTTGTCCTGTCTGTTTGTCTATCTGTTTGTCCGCCAAATTTTTTAACCTTGGCCATGATTTTTTAATGGTAAGTGTAAGAGCTTTCATATTTCATATACATGTATGTATTCATTGTGACAAGAACTTTCCATGGAGACCAAAAATTTTGACCCTGTGACCTTGACTTTTGAGTTTGACATACGTTTGAAAAACTTTAACCTGATTATAACTTTTGAATGGTAAGTGATAGGAATGTCAGATTTCACATGTGTATTCCTTTTTGGCATGACCCTTCTATTGGCACCCATTTCTCCCCTCATGACCTTGGAATCAGAGTTTGACCTTCAAAAATCAATATTTTAACTGATAAAGGTGCCGACGGGGGCATTCGTGTTTTATATACACATCTTTTTTCTTTATTTTTAAGAATGAAATATTCGTTGAAAGCATACTCATCTTATTATAGTAATTTACAAAAAATATCATTTTCAACATTTATGCACATCAATAAATTGTTCTACAGAATAAAGGTCGCATGACCATACCCGGGAGCAAATCTAATCTGCACTCCTTCCCATCTCCCACTCCATGCCATAGGTTACCTTTAAAGTATGGTCTGGTCCTTGATTCTTGGTCCATTTGCCTATTTGCCTTTTGGTCTCTTCGTAGAAATTGGTCTGGTCTATTTCAGGTCAGTTTATGCTGTTTTTGTTTACATTTTGATATCAAGGACCAGACCATACTTTAAAGGGTACCCATGCCATAGTATACCCTGAATTTGATACGTGCGCACTGCGTATTTATCGCAAATAGCATCAGGATTTACTATTTGATTTATGATCCAATTCTGTAATGCCATCTGGGGGAGATTAGTGATTTGGATTTCACCACGCGGAGGAATAAAATATTGTAGATAGCTTCACGCATGTTCAACTGATTCAACAATTACTTGACCGCCTGTGTGTCTCCCTTCAAGTATTTTGAAGTCAGCTCATCCCCCGTTCTTCAAGAAAACTTCAATCTTTCATCTTGTCTTAATTTGTAAAATAAATTTATGTATATTGACATTTGACTTTTTATGCGCCTGTCTACTCTAGGTCGTTTATAGTTTTGCGGGGTATGGCTGTCCGACCGTTGGTCATCAAATTTTGTGGGCGTGGTGCAGACTGAACCACATTTATGGATGTATACTTTAGGTTACAATAGTGTAGATTTGACCTCCAAAACTACTCTTCTATATCCAAAAGTTGACGTCATTTACTGACTAAAAATAAATGGATTATATAGAAAGGGAAATATCAAGAGAAAGATTTCATTCGAACTAAATGTTACATATAGTCAAGGACTTATAAACAGATTAACTGTTTATAAGTCCTTGATATAGTATATACCTTGCCGATGCCATTTTCACTCTGAAAACGAGAGTGAAGGTGAAAATATAGAGATTTGGACATGTTATTCAAATGGACATTACTCCCATTTTGACTATTGTTCCAGGAAAATTCTTAACATTAAAATTATGCTGATTGGCCATACTAGTATCCGTCTCAATATAGATGAAATTTATTTAGGGTTTCGTCGATTCGTTAAAAATTAGAGAAATACACCATGAAGTACCGATATTCAGTTTCACAAGTCCTCAGATTTTGAGCCCCTCACCGGAAATCACCTCTACTTTGTGACTCCCTCCTTTTTTAGCTCACCTCGACGAAGTTGAGTGAGCTTATGCTATATCCCCTGGCGTCCGCGTCCGCGTCCGGTTAAGAAGTTTGGGGTAGCTCAGTATTTGGCAAAAGTACTGATGCTACAGTAGCCAAACTTGCACAAGTGATTCATCTTTGGATGCTGAGGTGAACCCATGCATCGGATGCTGCATCTGACTTACATTTTCCGCTGGAGTGACTCGGTTAAGAAGCTAGGGGTTTGCTCAAAGTGACTTGGTTAAGAAGTTTTGGGTAGCTCGATCAGTATCTGACAAAGTACTGATGCTGCAGAAACCAAACTTGCACAAGTGATTCATCTTGGGATGCCGAGATGGACCCATGCATCTGATGCAGCATCTGACCTACTTTTTCCGCGTGAGTGATTTTGTTTTTAAAAACCAATATTGAGCAAAGTATAAGTGCTACATGTACCAAACTTGCATATTAGATGTGTCTTTGATCAAACTTTCAAAAAATGACCATGACCTACTTTTTCCACTTGAATGATTTTGCCTTTAAAAGCCAATATACATGTACTTAGTAATATGTTTGAATAGAATTTTGCTGCCACGATGTTGGCTTCGTAATCTATGATTACCTATGTTTATTCTTATATGTATATCTATTATCTAAAAATAAAAACCCATGAAAATCTCACAAAAATCTTACAGAATTTAGGCTCTAACGATACCTTAAAACTGCCTTCATTTTAATTATCATGCACACTTTAGCGATATCAGTCTCTAACACTTTATGTAAAGAAAATTGACCGGGGCCAAAATAGCTTGGAGACTATAGGGTTTACACTTTTGAAACCTTATTCATCATAGGCATTGCCATAAGGAATCTACATGTGAAATGTCAAGGCCCTACCCTTTACAGTCCAAGTGATAAAGCATTTGGAATGTAGGTCAAATTCGAGTCCAAAGCCACAGTCTCAAGTGAAAGACCTTGTCAAAAGGAATCTTCATGAAAAATGAAAGTCATACGGCTTTCAGTTCAGGAGATAGAGCAAAGTTTTGGAAAAGTTTGCCAAACTTCAATGTGAAGGCCGCTAGGTCAAAAATCAAGGTATCATATGACACCCGGTAAGTCTTGTTGTAAGCAATCAAAAGGTGAAATATGGAAGCTCTGCCCATTATAGTTCAAGGGTTACAGCCAAAGTTAATGTTTTTGAAAAGTAGGTCAAACGTCAAGGTCATGGTCACTGAGTAAAAATGCCATATCCCATGGGGCTATGATATTTTTGTCCCCCGCTTTCGCGAAAGCGCGGGGACATTAAAACCGGTTCGTCTGTCCGTCCGTCCGTCCGTCCGTCCGTCCGTCTGTCCGTCAGTCACAAAAACTTTAACCTTGTGCTTAACTTTTGAATGGAAAGTGATAGGACTTTGATATTTCACATGTGTATTCCTTGAGACAAGACCTTGCCATGGGTACCAAAATTTTTGACCTTGTGACCTTGACCTTGGACATTGACCTACTTATTAAAAATTTTAACCTTTCCCATAACTTTTGAATGGAAAGTGATAGGGCTTTCATATTACACAGGTGTATTCCTTGTGAAAAGACCTTTCCATGGATACCAAAATTTTTGACCTTGTGTCCTTGACCTTGGACTTTCATATTACACGTGTATTCCTTGTGACAAGACCTTTCCATGGATACCCAAAGTTTTGACCTTGTGACCTTTACCTTGGACTTTGACCTACTTTTGTGACCTTGACCTTGGACTTTGACCTACTTCTTAAAAACTTTAACCTTGACCGTAACTTTTGAATGGAAAGTGATGGGGCTTTCATATTACACATGTGTATTCCTTGTGACAAGACCTTTCCATGGATACCAAAATTTTTGACCTGGTGACCTTGACCTTGGAGTTTGACATACTTTTCAAAAACTTTGACCTTGACCATTACTTTTGAACGGAAAGTGATGGGGCTTTCACATTTCACATATGTATTCCTTTTGACAAGACCTTTCTGTTGGTAACAACATTCTGACCTTGTGTTGGATGTTGACCCACATTTAAAATCTTCAACCTCGACCATAAGTTTGGTAATTTGGTAATTTAAATGATAGGACTTCAATATTTCACATGTGCATACGTATTACTTTTTATAAGCCCTGTCCCTTGGTAACAAACAAAAGTTTGGACCCTTTGACCTTTTCTTGGAGTTAAATCTTTTATATTTTAAATGTTCATAATATATATGAGATATATTATGAAAACTTAAGAAGGGGGGGGGGGGGGGGGGGTCTGTAAACATTCCTTAAAGACAAACACCCAAAAGCGGGGACCACAATTCCTTGAATTTTATTTTACGTATAGATTCCTCATGACCAGACCTTTCATTTGGGACCTTTACTTTTGACCCAGTGACCTTGACCCTAATGTTTGACCTACTTTATGAAGATTTAACCTGAACTATATCTCATGAACTTTGAGTTTGACCTATTTATCCCCTACCAATAGATATAATGATGCACATGTTCGTCTGTCCGTCCGTCACACATTTTGGGACATTTAAAGGAAAACCGTTAATACAATCAATTCATTTCTTTGATATATCTTTTACATCAAGAAATGAAGGTCAACGTGGCTCAATAACGACATGCAGAGTTATGCCCCTTGAAACTTAGAAAAAAACTTAGAATGGCTGACACATTTTCGACTTCTCTTATTGATTCTGCTGTACAGAATTTCACGAAACCTTACAGGAAGTAAGAACTGAATGTCCTCTACCAAGTTTGTGTTTTGGTAAACAAATATGGCCGCCTAGGGTCTGTTTACACATCACCAGTACTTTCAGATTTCTACTTTTATCGTGGGAGCGTTGTGGCCCATGGGCCTCTTGTTAAATTAGCATGGACATATCTCACTACAGGTTTTTCATAAAATTGCCATTTTACTATCAAAAACCTACACGGCGAGCAAAGTTCTTATTCATAGACTTACTACATTTTGTATTTGGGAATTATTCTTTATCGTGATACTAGTATTTCAGATTTAGATTCCTCATGACCAGAGCCTTCATTTGGTACAATGAACATATAGTGACCTTCACATATGACCTATTTTTTTTTTAATCTTTAACCTGGACTATTTCTCCTTATTCAGGACTACTAATATTTCTTCTCAACGTAAAGTCTCAGGCAGGGCTTTGCTATTTCACATGTATTCCTCATGACCAGAGCAGTGATGTTGAAAGTGCCAGTCGGAAAGATTTGACCGGCAAAATTTCATTCGGACTGGCGAAGATAAAAGTTTTGCCATACAATTCTGTATTTGGACTGGCATCATTTTCAAAATGACTGGCATGTCTCAAAAGTTTTCAACATCGATGCTTTTGACCTATCGTCCAAACTATAAGAGATATGACTTTAGTATTTCACTTCTAGAGTCTTGCTTATTTTGATTTTCAGGATCAAGACAGATGCCACCAAGGCCACCTCCCCCTCCATATTACAGTCAACGCACCATGGCATCAGCTCCTGTCAATTATATGTACCAGGACAGCCGCATGCTGTACAACCAACCAAGATTTATTCCTGATTTTGGCTATCCCAACATGAATCTTCCAAATATGATGACATCCCAACGATTCAGAAATACCCTTCCTGTTCATTCTCCTCCATATGGTATCAATCCAGTACCATTACCTAGGTATGGATCAGATCTACTTAATCCTTTACATAGTTACAGTACCAACCTGCCATCTATCTTTTGTAATACAGACATGGACATGCCCAGCAGACAGTATTACATGGCATTGTATGAACAGCTTGTTTTGTCAAATCCAGATTATGGCAAGGTTCCATTCTGTGATTTCTATCAAGGATGTATAGCAAGACATGCAGAAAGACAGAAGAAACGTATACATGAACTTCAGCTACAAAGGCAAGAAGTATGTCAGACTAAAACACATCCAACTCCTTCATCAGAAAGAACTCTACTAGGTAGCTGGTACAGAACGCCTGATGTTATCTCATGTCAAATGGATCAGTCTAGGCAAACTGGCGGGGCAGATACAAGCAAAACTCCTCCGATAGAAAATTCAACATTTCAAAATATGAATAATCATATAACCAGTAGCTTAGAGAAAGTGTCTACTTCCTCAACCCTTTCCTCAAATTTGCCAAATACACCAGAAGAGGAAGGAGTTAACCCTCGTGTGAATTCCATAATGTGTGAGAAGACAAACATAAGGGGGATGGACAATGTCAGTGGACCGACAGTACAAAGTAATGCTGACAAAGAATTAGTGCCTAATGTTATCTCTGATAGTGCTGAAGTTATGGACAGAATTATTACTTCTGATGAAATAGATAAAGATAAAAACTCATTTTCTGTCGTATCAGAAAGTGAACATAATCAAGATCTACAGGAGACACCCCTGGATATGTCTGTTCCGAAAGATACCACCGCACAACAACGTAAGATGTGGTGTCTATCAAACTCAAGTAAAAAGCCTTCCTCCAAAAATTCTCCTTTGAAATTAAGGTTTCAATTTCGAACTCCAAAGCATGATGAAAAACAGCCCAAAGGAGATTTAAATGTAAAGAGAAAGAAGAAGAAAAAGCATTCAAAACTGTCACCAAGTTTCAAAGATAAGATTAAAGCTAATCTTGATAAAGGTGACTCAGCTTCATCACAGTCTCTACCAGAAGCAAGACATTCAGAAAATAATGATAGAATGAAAGAGCATGAAAATTGTAACAGAAATCAACAAGAAATAGGATTACAAGCCGATGTGACTGAGGATTTGAACAAGCAGTCTGAATGTGTAACTACTGAAGGTATGATAGAGGGAGATATCACCGAGGCACAGATTATGCAGAGTACAGTAGATGACAATAATAACACAGATAGCAACGATAGTAAGATTACAAAGGATGACCAAAGCATGAAGAATGTGCGAAGTGATGTTACTGACTTTGAATCAGTGAATTCACAGTGCACACAGCTCCAGAATCAAGAAGGTAGTGATTCAATGGTAGGTTCAAGCATGGATGTTGATGAACAGCAATCTGGGAAAGATGACAACATAGGAACAACACAAATGGAAGATAGGGAATGCAGGGCAACAAATGATACACCAGGAAACAACACTGATGAAGACATGACGGAATCGTGCAGTGATGAGGAGGAGGATCAGAGCTTAAAGTGTACAGGGGAGGATAGAACGGTGCAAGGAAAGAAGAGGAAGAGAAGAAGAAGCATGCAGTCTATGCCGTCTTTGTTCTATGCAAACTTTCATTCCAAGAAACTGTTATGTCTGAATACAGGGGCAGCTCAATTCTTCATCATGCCTGAACTGTTGGTAAATTGTTTCAGTGTGCAGAAAATTCCACATAGAAACGGGATTCAGGCATTTAGTCGTGTATTGATTTCGAAAAGTAGAGATTTGAACATACCTTTTGTTGAACTGACTGTGTATAGGAAGCAAGTAGAGCATTATTTACAAGCGAAAAATCTTCTTCGGGATGGAAAGCACATAGGGATCATCCAGATCAGTGATGCACATCGCCTGTACCAGTTCTTTAATGGCATATTTCACTGTAGTGATGAATGCATGATACCATGTGAGGAAGTTACATTCAACAGGATGGGATTGATAGAACATAATACAGAACTTGATACAGAATTTCTGTTTGAAAATAAGATACCCAGCAACTCTCCAATCAGCAAAAGAGTCAGGCAGGATGAAGTTATGGAATCTGAAAATGTTATGGATAATGAAATCCCAGAGAGAATTGTCAGAGGGGGTGTAGCACCTCTGTGGAACAGACTTTTTAGATTCATCATAGTAGATGGGGAGAAATACTTTCTCCACACAGACTTGAAAGATTTCTTTGGTGAAGAAGATGTAAAAAGATGTTTGAAAGAAATCAGTGATAAGTCATCAAAGGTTAAAAGTCTTCATTGCTTACCAGAGGAGGCCTTATTCATCAATAAGCTGGAACCTGATATGCCAACAGTTGAAGAAGGATCTACTGTACTTGAAGAGAAAATCATCTTTGCACTTTATGACTTAGAAAAAGAATGTGCAGAAAAGACGGAAAATGATGAAGTACAAGTGACTGACTCAACTAACATTGAGGCCCAACCAAGTAGCATTTCTCAAACAGAGTGTTTGGAAGGATCAACTGAAAACAAACTAGGCTCAACAGACATATTGGAAAGCAACGAAGACAGAATAAACTCAGACCTCAATATTAGCAATATGGATACATCTGAAAAGACTTGTACAGATGTTGAGACCCATATGGTTCAGTCAGTGCCTCATACATCTAGGAAGGATGCAGAAAGCTGTCATGAAGATGCTACTAATCTCAAGAGCTCGTCCCATGATCAGGATTGTGCAGAAAATCTTGGAACAGGGCATCAGGATTGTGCTCCAAGTCTAAAACCAGTACATCAGGATTGTGCACAAAATTTAAAACCAGTGAATCAAGATTGTGAACAAGGTCTAAAACCAGTGAATCAGGATTGTGAACAAGGTCTAAAACCAGTGAATCAGGATTGTGAACAAGGTCTAAAACCAGTGAATCAGGATTGTGCACAAAATTTAAAACCAGTGAATCAGGATTGTGCTCCAAGTCAAAATCCACTGAATGAGGATTGTGCACAAGGTCTAAAACCAGTGCTTCAGGATTGTGCAAAATACCCAAAACCAGTTGAAGAAGAAAATAATCTTGGAACCAGGGCTTTAGCTATTTGTGGAACAGTCAAGTACCAGGAGATGGAAATCCCTGCCTCCAAGATGAAAGACACCCTAGTGAATATGATTGATTCAGTACTGAGTAAGAGGACCACACCATCATTTAAAACCCCTAGTGACAGCCTTATGAACCTTATATGTAAGTAACAGCAAATAAACATTTCCCCATTTATTCAAAATTTATAGTAAAGAAGTCAGGGAACCTTATAGCAATTGTTAGTTTTCCCTTTACCTCTGTCTTCTTTCAAGCCAACTTAGTTTTCCAAACATCTTTTGCAATAACCTGAGAAATGAAATTTGATGTAACACAAACCATTTTAAGACAATCAAGTTAAGATTCTCTTTAATGGATTCATAATGACCATTATTAAAGTCTGAACAACTTCTTCAGGTACATGTATATGTCATTTATCACAGCATCACAATGTATTTGTATAAGAGATTCTTGATTCCTTCTACACTAAATTCTATAAATCATTCAGAATTGGTGTTTTAACATTAAAATGTGTTAATGTCTATTTTGCACTTTGATTTAGGCTGCTGTCAAGATACTTGCAAATTATACCACACTAAGATGCACACGGCTTTCCTGAAGATGGTTGAGGAAAATAACTTTATCAAACGTATGTATATACAGGATCTCAAATTAATTTTCATTTCATACGATGTATTTTGAAACGAGTTGTGTGTTTTATATCCCCGAGCCTTGGCGAGGGGATATAAAACGCACAAGTTTCATAATATACGGTATGAAATGAAATTTCATTTGTGATTCTTATTATCACATGAATCGGCCAAAAATGTTTATTTCCAACGTGAAATCAACGATTCTGAGAACTAGAGGCGAACCACGCCTTAACCTAGAAGTGTCTGCTACGTAGAAGTTCCCCATCATATAGATGTTCTGTGCGTGAAGAAAAAAATATAGTACTTTACTGCAATAATTATTTAAACAACAAAAATTTCAAGTATTGATATTGAATGTGCATCTTAATTTTACATATGACCGATATTTGAAAGGTCACACTTGTTAAGTGTAGGTGATGAGGCTCCAAACTTGACCAATCACATATAAGCAGAGCAAGATGTAACGTGAATTCATAGCATGTTATTATGAAATGGCTTTATGAAATTGCATAACGGGTGTTTCATTTGATAAATAACTTTATTAAATCTTTGATTGCAATGTGGCATAAGTATGAAGATTGAGATTTGCTCAACACAAATTCTGCTGACTTTAATTGGCTAAAGAAGGATAAAATGCAATCATACTATTTTCAATACGATAGTTTTTTTAATCGATATTAAATTAGAAATGAAAGAAAGTGAAGATTTCTATATTCTTCCTCTGATGATAAGCTCAGTGCTGGCTTTTCATGATACCAGATTTGACAAGGTCATGCATGCTCTTAATTTCTTTGTATTCCTGATACTGAGCCAACATGAGTGATGCTCAAGTGAGCTATTGTCAAAACCAATGTCTATCATCATTACGATGGTGATAATATCTGTCAAACACATTTTCATTTTGTTGCATGATGAATTGTTTTATTTCACATGCATAACTTATACATGAATATTAAAAGCAGATAATAAACTGAGGACATACTTAGCAAAGTTTGTATTTTCAACAGAGGAAATGACCACACTTAGGAAAAACCTGAAAGATTACAGAGATGGAACGAGATTATTAAGTTCAGAATGCCAAAAATTTAAAGGTGAGCCTAAATAAGAGTATAGTTAAATTGGTATGTGAAGAAATACAAGGCAATCTTGAACAAAGATCAGTCTTTGGGAAGGGGTAGGGTCATGAAGCCCCAAAATCGGCCCTGTTTCTTAACATTTGAATTGATTAAACATTTTTTGTGATTTGATTAGATACTTTGTCAAGTCCTTCACTAAATTGTGTTGAGATTTTGTAAATAATGCATTTATCAGTAGCTTTAAGCCCTATGAAAACCTCGAAATCGGCAATTTTCCGTGAAATTACTGTAAAACCTACATGTTTCTTTAAAATTAGCAGTGGCAACATGGATGGTGAAACATGAAAATTTTACAAATGAAAGATAATCATCATATCTTCTTGTCATAAAAGTTTAATGTTTCTCGACGCATGTGGCCACATCGAAATTCTCAACTAAAGACACATTTTCGAGCATTTTTGACCATTATTTGTCAATTGCGTCAAAATGATGTCATTTGGTGATGTCACAATACCTCCTATGGTGCTTCAGTAGGTGATATGCTCCTTTCATTAAAAGCGGGAAACATTCATTATATTTTACGTGATATATCAAGTATTTCTCATTAAGTTTAATTTTAAGGAAAATTGCAGGGCCATTTTAGGGGCTTCGTGGCCCTACCCCTTTATTTCACATGGAGATTAATTTGCTAAATTTTGCTACACATGGGGACGTAATACTTTTGCTTTGACTTACTCTTTAGTAATATGTTTTCATTTTATTTCATAAATTGGATGTGTATGTTTCATATATTATCCAGACAATGTGAAAGCATTTAGAAACCTCCAAGATAAAGTAACACCAAAGATTCTGCATTCTACATGATGTTCAGCATTTTATCAGGAGACAGTGACAGAAGGTGAAGATGCCAGAAGAATTCAACCAGGACCATAATTATGGATTATTCATTGTTCTAACTACATAGAATAATAGTTGGTGAAGTAGCAATATTTTTAGTTTGCAAAGATGAAACTCTATACAAACTCATTGAGATTCCTCAATATGAGGTCATCCATTGGATAAACATGTAAAATGACCCATATTGATTTTCTATTCTAAAGGTCCAAAATTCAAGTTCAAGCTTTTTCCTGATTGTTTCATGACCTTGACCCTGTTTTTATGAAGATGTTCCATGACCTTGAGCCTGTTTTTATGAACACATAGATTAACCATGCCCACATTATATTTACCGATTTTGCAAGACGTGTTTCACAACCTTGACCCTGATCTGAAAGGAAAGTTTTCATGTACTTATAGGTTAATTATTGCCACATTTTATTATGAGCAAGATTGTTGATTTAATAATGTTTTATGATATCAGTTTTATTGCTATTCAATACTCATATTTCTCTCTAACCTGTATTCACTCGGGTTGATGTTGTGGCGTTATAAGGATTCTTTGACATTGTTTACTTAAAATCAACGTTTCTTTACCGGTATTTAGTTTCAATTTAACACTATATCACATATATATTGGTTGATAGACAGGTTGTAAGGTGGTATGAATATATTTGCAAATATTTGATACAGACAAATTTTACTTTCTATGGGAACTATTACATTTTGTATTTGGATATACTTGCCATTTTCAATTTATTTCGTCAGACTGAAAATATAAGGAAACGTATGTATACTTCCAATTTGGCATATGCTTTTTTTTTGTCCGTATAAAACAGAACAAGTAAAACTGTGGATTTATAGTGAGATGCTTTAAATGTGCCTTAAAATCCATGTTATATTACTTAGCTTAGAGAAATTGATGTGTTACATGTGTATATATCTGTTCACAAGTTGTGTTGATTTTTTTTTAAAGCTTTTAAGAATTCCACAAAATAATCATATTGATATGTTTGCAAAGTGTTTGAATACCTGTTAGAATATCACGGATATCTATTTTTCAATGGTTGTTAATCTGTTTTACATTGTTTACACCTATGAAATCCAAAATATATTTTTGTGTAATGCCCCTGATATTTTCATGTTTTATGATATATCTTGCGTACCAGTGGTGTCCCAATGTAATGTGCTATTGTCAAGAAATCCATGAATATTTTTAAAATAATAATAATTATATCACACAGATAAATAATTTTAAGAACATTTACTTATGGGATACCAGTCCTGGCATGTTTTCAGCATGCTTTTATATATTTTCCTACCTCAATGTAATACTGAAAAACTATCGATCATTAGTATATTGACTTTTGCATCTGGCAGTATGATGGCCATGTCATTATGTATATTTTTATCTAGATAAATCCTAGAAGCATTTCATTGTGTCGGGTTGTGGGTTATTAGTAATGTTTCATTGGCTATAAATTTTGAATTCCCTATCCCCCTTGGATTTCATTTACAAATTGATCGTTGGTTTTTGACAAAGAGAAAGTTTGGTAATTGGCAATTGGCATATCTGTGAAGAAGCTTAGAACTGATTGGTCTTTTGATGACGTACCATTTGTAAATGAGTAGTTGGCATGTAGTAACCTGTATTCTGTATTAATATGAAATCCATGAAAGTGCCCTTTACTTAACTAGGATGAACTATCCACCAAAGTGTTCATACTAGTTAGATATTTTATAAGTGTATTAATTTAAAAATGTGTAGTTTTTCCTATGTGTTCTCATTTGATAGTTCTACTTATAACCAAATTGTGTTCTCATTTGATAGTTCTACTTATAACCAAATTGTGTTCTCATTTGGTATTTCTACTCATTGCTAAATTGTTTTCTCATTTGATAGTTCTTCTTATTACTAAATTGTGTTCTCATTTGATAGTTCTACTCATTGCCAAATTGTGTTCTCATTTCTTAGTTCTACTCATTGCTAAATTGTGTTCTTATTTGATAATTCTATTTATTACTAAATTGTGTTCTCATTTGATAGTTCTACTTATTACTAAATTGCGTTCTCATTTGATAGTTCTACTTATTGCCAAATTGTGTTCTCATTTGATAGTTCCACTCATTGCTAAATTGTGTTCTCATTTGATAGTTCCACTCATTGCTAAATTGTTTTCTCATTTGATAGATCTACTTATTGCCAAATTGTGTTCTCATTTGATAGTTCTACTTATAACCAAATTGTGTTCTCATTTGATAGTTCTACTTATTGCCAAATTGTGTTCTCATTTGATAGTTCTACTTATTGCCATATTGTGTTCTCATTTGATAGTTCCACTCATTGCTAAATTGTGTTCTCATTTGATAGATCTACTTATTGCTAAATTGTGTTATCATTTGATAGTTCTACTTATTGTCAAATTGTGTTCTCATTTGATAGTTCTACTCATTGCTAAATTGTGTTATCATTTGATAGTTCTGGTAATTGGCTATTTCCATTCTCATTTGATATTTCTACTAACTGCTAAATTGTGTTCTCATTTGATCTTTCTACTCATTGCTAAATTGTGTTCTCATTTGATAGTTCTGCTTATTGCCAAATTGTGTTCTACTCATTGCCAATATAATGCATTTCTAGTCCTATCAAATTCTCATTTGTCATTTTAATCTATTTCTAGTCCAAAAAAGTTTGCTCAATTTTTTCCCCATCCAGTTGTTTTATTTGTTAATTAAAATGTGATTAATAGATAGGTCCTTGGTATTAAGGATTTACTCAAATATCTAACCTTGTGGAACATGAACTGTTCTTTAATTTGATATTTGATATTGTACTATTTTGAGTCATGTTTATATTTATACATAATTATCTGCCCATGAGAAAAGTAATAATATATCTATCTTTTTGAATAAAAGCTGGATAAATGAGATGGTATTTTGAATTTTTCTCAGCTGCTAATCAAAAGATGTGCCAAAATATAAAAATAGTGATGGAGATTCAGGTTAAGTATATGTCTTTAATTTACACGTGCCTTCGTATGAAATCCACATAAGTGTTCCTAACACCCCTCCCCAAATCATTTTTTACAGCATATGTTTTATTTTCTTATTTGCCTGTTGTCAGGACAAAACATTGGCCATTCACAAGGCTATAATACTCATTACCGGTACCTTTTGTTTATTATTGTTACTTTAGATATTTCTTTTTCAACAGCATTCAGTTTTGCAAAAACAAGTCAAAAGGACCATAATACATGTATATGTGATCCAATGAACGAAAATCTGTTTGAAAATGTGTGATTTATAGGGAAATTCAGAGACAAAAATGTATTTGAGTGAATCTTGTTTGTACATGCACTTTCAACTTTGTCCACATTTTGTCCATACTTTTCTTTTCAAATTAAGCACAATTGAGATTTATTTCCATTTAAATTTAGTACATTAGTGGGACTGAGTCATATGTAAAACAAAGTGTATTGTACCTATTCTTTTAGTTTTTGCTATATCATGTTGTACAGAATTATCCATTTTAGAACTTTTCTTACGTAGACATTTATATTTAGTGCTTATTTACCATTGCAGTTTATATTTAATTTCCCTTAATTGAAGTTTGTGGAAATGTTGTTTTTATACTGTCTGTTGGACTTTCTTTGTTCCTTCTAAATGGTAAATTGATTGACTTTTAACATGTGTTTTGTAACATTTTGACCTTGACATCGGTGTTTGTCCTACTTTGAACCTAGGCAACATATTTTGAACTATAAGAAATACTGTAGAAAAAAGATTTGATAAAAGCTTTTGTTTGGTACATGTACCTTTAACCTAGTAACTTTGACTGTTGACCTACTATTTAAAAACTTTAACCTGAATCATATTTATGCACTGTAATTGATAATGAATTTTTAAATATTTCACATTAAGTTTTCTTTTGGTACCTAATTCCAGTGACTTTGACCATGGACCCTCTTTTTGAAAAAAAAGTTGTTGTGGGATATATCCTGTAGCACCATGGATGGACCTTGATATTTCTTATTCTAATGCAATGTCGCTATACTGTTGAATTTCATTGGTTGTTTGATCCTTAGTTACGGCAGTAAAACGGGAACATACTAGGCTTTGACATTGCTAACTCCACATTTCGCTTTATATTCACAAAAATATATATTGCTTTAGAATGGGAATAATTAGATACTGACGTTATGTTTGTGAACGGTAAATGCTGATTTTTACGGTCGTAAAATCAGCATTTACCGTCCCCAAACATAATGTCAGTATCTAGTTATTGAGATCAGCCAAGAATTTGACCTACTCTTATATTTGCTATACCTCCAATTTGAACCATAGATAATTAGGGACAGTTCTTTGTCATTATATCTGTCGATTCCTGTTAACTAGAGATTTCAGTGTGTGACTTTTGACCCCACATGAAGGCAAATTCATGAAACAGTCCTGCAAATAAGAAAAATATGGTGAATTTAGAACAAAAATGCACTTAAAAATATCGTTTACATTTTGGTGTTATCAAATTTTTTACAGCTGTTTTCTTTTTAAAAAATAGACCAAATTTGAATTTTCCCATTTCACAAGACTGCAAGTCTAATAATTTGTCTGAAAAAAAGAAGAGTCCTCTTAGCTTTCTATTTTTGAACTACTTTTAAAAACATTTCCCCTGGATGTATCCTTGGAATTTCGTATGTAGATTCACAAGATTTAGAATATTAAAACTTGTCTATATCTTTTGAATGTTAAGGGATTTGCCTTTGGTATTCAACTTGCTTGGAGGGAAGGGGGAGGGGGGGGGGCTTTTATATTCTACATGATGTGTATTCCTTGTAACAAGACCTTTAGTACGAATCAATAGATGAGCTTGTGATCTTGACCATGGTTACTAATCTGATATTCAAGCAATTGATCAAATGCCGGTTTTGGCATAGTATTTCACATCTACTTCTAGTTGAGATTATCTATCTATCTATCAATACTACTCACCCTTATATATTTATATGTATTTGTTGTAATATTAAACAGTCTTTCTATTATATAGTCTTTTATCATAATCTTAACAAACTGTTGTTTATCAGAAGTTTGAATTTATAAATAAAAACCATTTTAGGCTGAAGGTAAATATAACTTTGAAAAAACATGAAGAATAATTTTCCGTTTGATGAAATCTACTGATGTTAACGATGAAACAATATATCATCTTCTTCCTGGTACTTTTAAATGAAAAATCTGTTTCAATCACATATATCTTTGTCACAGAAATATTTTGTTTTTAATATTCAAAAGTGTCACAGATTAGTTAAGTTTTATCATAGCTAAATGAGATGATAGAGATTTTAATGTTATTTTCAAGGTTTTTTGGATATTTCTTTGTGTAATCCTTATATCAGAAACTGTTACAACATGTTATAATTTGGCATTATTTCATTGTGTATATTTCTAGTCAAAATTATTCTGAAGTAATTAACAATGTTCTCTTTTCACGAATATATGTTTAAATTTACGTTTTCCTTCAAAGTTATTCATTCCATGGTGTTCAAATTGTTACTCAGTAAATAGAGAATGATTTTGCTTGCAGTTCTTTTTATACCCTCTGCCATATAGAGGTCGAGTCTATCCATCTATCTGTCTATCAGTGGACACAGATTTCTGCACCATAACTGAGTAATTCTTTGACCTACAGTGATAAAACTTCACACATAGATTGTCGATTGGAAAAGGGGATCCATATTGATTTTTAGGGTCAAAAGTCAAACTTAACAATGACATTTAAGAGCATTTCTGCACCATAACTCAAGTAATTTTTGACCTACATTGTTGAAACTTTACACATATTTTGCTAATGACCAATGAAGGAACCCTGTTGATGCCAAAGGCCAAAGTCAAACTTGGTATGTATGAAAATTGGAGTTTTCATGTCAGAACTCGAGTAAATCACCTAGGATGATGAAACTGAAGACATATTTTCGTGAGAAAAGGATGATTCCTATTGATTTTTTGGGTGGAAAGGTAAAACCTGACATGCATGAAAAACCGTCACATCATAACTCTAAGTAATTTTGGCCTACATTGATAAACTTTACACATATATTGCAATATTTCAAGGTTGTGGGTTAAGATTAAAGGTCAAAATCAAACATGATGAGTACTTTCAGATAATAATATTATAGATTTATTCTCTACAGTATGAAACTTCAAGCAAATATTGTCCGTGAGGAAAAGAGGGGTTCTTTTGATTTTAAGGTCAAATGTCAAGGAGAGCCCTTACTCGAAAGTTTGGCGGTCTGCCACAGCCAGAGCACGGTCATTTGACGTGTGTTCCGCGTTGGTATCGCTGTTAATAGCGTGTGTATAGCGTCTTATCACGAACGCTCTTAGCCTTGGACGTGGTCGGACGTGGAAAGTCGTGTTGATATGCACTATTTCAGTAGTGGAACGGCCTTGCCCCGTACAAAGAACAGCCATGGCAAAAATTGTCACGTACGACCACGTCCAGCAGATTTATGTACGTGAATTTGACGTGGAGTGCAGTGTGACTGGGGCTTAAGATTATTATTAAGCAAGCTAAATATAAGCCATACTGGTGATTCTGACCAGCGTATTAATAATGTCAATAGAGCGATCACTGTTCTATAAATCACAATGAACCAGCAATTTCATCTTCACTGACACACTTTCGCATGACCCTTTGCTTTTTTTTGCTATGAAAATATAGATTATTGATACAAAGCGCTGCCACTCGTTTCTCTAGGTATTGGTGATAAACGAAACGGCGTGAATATTAATTATTGTACGGTTACAAAGAAGTATCTTTTATTATGACTTGTACATCAATATTTTGACGATTTAATTTCACATCTGATATGCATCGATTTACCCTAACGGCATGTGTTTGTATTGACAGATAACATTATCTGTTCAAAGGAATAGTAAAACTATGGTATCCGCGTGTCATCGATTCTATTTTCAGTATTATACTGCGTTCCCTAGCGCGGTAGAATATCTGCGAGACACAATTGGACAGTCTTCTCTTAGTTAGAGCTAAAATCAAAGTAATGCTATCTGAAAATCTATCAACAAATTATGGAAAGATACGTTTGGCAGACGACACTGATGTCGAACAGCCGCCATACTTCATAAGAGATCGATAAAATTTGTTCTAGATTATTATTTTTCTAGAAGTATCATTCGAAGAATAAAAAAGCAGGAAGTTGCAAAGACCTTGTTGATATGATAAACGACAACGCCGTAAATGGTTACATTGTTATCTTGCATGAAAAACTACAGCACGACGAGATGCAGTGTAGAAACTCTTCTGCTACACTTGGATGTGAAAATCGATCCGTAGCGACAAATATGGCGGAGAGATTTTCCTATATTATGAATTCATTTAGGCTTTAGAAGGTCGAGCTATCTGGCATTAAATTTTAGCTTTTTTGCAACGATGCTGTTAACATGTTCCAGCAAAGCACGGCGGATTCTGAGAAAAGCTACACGCAGACGACACCTTTTCCTCAATACGTATCCATGACAACTCTCTAGGAATAATTTGTCTAGTGGCTTATTCCGTTTTTATGGTAACAAAAGATGCCAAGCAGACGGTTGTGTGAAATTGAGTTGGACGTTTGCAAATAAATAATGACATGGCAGTGACTTCTATTGAACTACACCTAGAGAGCACGAAGCCTGTGTATTTCAGTGGGCAGCGAGTAAAGGGAGCATTGGTTCTTCACATTGGAGTACCAGTTATAATTGCAGGTAACGTTCTAGCACATATTTTTTTAAATAGGGTGTGGTCAAGCTTTTTAAGGTTCTATTGATGTATATTGATAAGTTAAAGCATTTTTAAAAGATTTTCACAGATTTTGTCTAAAATCAAATCAAGCATGCTCAGTGTTTTCTGTTTATGTGAAAACCAGTTGCACTGTGTTAACTTTAAAACTCTTTGTACGAGAAATTGTATGATTTGTGTACAACAGGTGTTGACAATGCCATCCTTCCCCAGTTTCTGTATGATGAAATGCATATTCCATGTATCCTGCGTATTTTTTTTTTTTTAAGTTTCTTTCGTTAAGTTCTATCCCATCTCGGGTGTATGCATGCATGTCATGCAGCTGATCGTGATGGCCAACTAAAACGGAGTTCTGATATAAGTGGTCGGATGAGTTCAAGAAGGTTTAAATGAATTCCTTATTTGCCTACAACATCGTACAGAGACAATGTCTGCATGCTTGTGTTAACCTCAACTAACTCTTTTCAGACCAGAATACTGGGATTTTTGAAATGTGACACCCAGTGCAAGGTTTATCAGGGAAAAGTAAAATTCTGCAAAGATTTTGTAAGATTGCATGTCATGTAACAATAAAGGCCAACGCTGATGTAATTAGTGCATGTTGGGATCATCCTAGCTACACGACCAATCGATCCAGTGTCAATACTTGTACATGTTATTCTATGTATAGCCTTTTTATAGTAATCACATTCACAAGTTCAGTCACGACTGCTGCTAACTTTGTTACGTTTGTCTGATATACTCGTCTTTCATAACCGTTGTTCCAGCAAAACAATCTGTTCACAAAAAAATATTCAGATCTTCTTAGAAAGCAAGTTATATTATCATGAAAATAAGATAGTGGTATAAGTCTGTTGAAACAAGGCAATGGTGACAGATCATGAAACCGCTTCTTCGACAACAATGATTTTCTAAAGCTAAAAAGACAACCGTGCATGACCCCCCCCCCCCCCCCATGGCATGAAATGACATACATATTCCAGGAACTAATATGAATTGAATATTCATTGACTTTTTCAAACATCGATAGGATGTTTCTCCCATCTATACAGCCTTGTATCAGCACACAAAATGACTGTGATAACGGGACTCCATGACGAGCCATGTCCAAACCTCGTCAGACAAGACCGCCTGTCCTCTCTGAAAGTTGGTCGGACTAGCTTGTCCGAAAAGTCCTATACATTTGCATTGTAAGCCTAGAGAAGACCATAGGTTTGTATGTCTGTTTTTTGAAGGAGAGGTCCAGGATATTGGTTCTTGTATTTTTTATACACTACAGACCTATAAAGACTGACATGCGAAAGCTCAAGATTGGATCATACATGAGCTTGCTCCAGTCGGCAGAGCACAGACTGTTATGATTTTGATATCCATTTACATAGTCATCTGTTTGTTACTTAGGCCCCTGTGTTTTTCTGTCTTGTGTGTGTCGTCATCTTAAGGTGAGGAGGATATTACCGGTAATACCGGTATACACAACAATTTTGCGTTCTTCGAGACTGCTGGGTTATCGGAAAAGTGGGAGGGTTGTGCACACATAATCCAGATAACTACACTATTTGCTACTGAAGTGATTTGGTGTTTGGTCTTCCTTGCTTGTCTGCGTGTTTGGTGTATCTTGTTGTTCTGTTCCACTCTGTGTTTTCGTATTTGGTATTTTCGGTTTTGTGTTGTGGGTGCTGCAACTTCGTCCTGTTGGAGGTTTCCTCCTTTCTTACTTTAAGAAAATAAGTGTGTAAAAGTTTGAAAAGGATCCGGTGAAAAAACATCCAATATTTATGGTGCTAATCCAAGGTCCGACAAACTTGGTTATCGTAGGTACGATGGTCAGGTTAATATATCATTTCACCATGTATTTTTGTAATTTTAGGGGACTGGGTAAGGTGGAGTACGCAAATGTATCATACAAAAAGTTATTTATATCCTAGGACTTCACTCGACCCTATAGTTCCGCATGACACGATACGAAGAGTTCACTTGGCTCTCGAACTCTCAGATCCTCCTGTAAATTAGCCGATGTCGGGATAAACTGTCCAGACATATCTCAATGATACACAAAGGTCCCACAAATCAAGTAAATTACGGATACTTTGTTATAGCATGAGTAAAATATATCAATTTGTACAACAAACAATTGGTCCACTTAGTAAATACGGAATGACAGCAGCAGAATTCCACAGTGTATACCGACGTGCTAAAACTAGGAATTTGTTTGCCAAGGAAGAGAGGGTATTCCGTACTCTTTTCTTCCCGAGTCAGTTTCAGTAATAAGAAAAAGAAACACAGATATCCATGGGCAACTGTCTTCTTTGTGCAGGTTAATTCACACTCCCGTCAAAGTCAAGATCACAAGATCTTGGAAACTTTAGTGCCAGAATAAAGGTCAACTGCCATTCAAAAGTCCTGCGCAATGTTTAGTTTGGGACAGATAGAGATAGACAGCTAAAAAAAAGCCCTCCTTTCTTCGATATAGTGTTTCTAGACATCCGATGGACGGACCTGCTAGTCCGTACTATGGTATCGCGAATGGCGTCGATACCAGTAAAAGAACCTCGGCCATGGTTGACCGATTTCCCATTCCTTTTCGGCCAGACTCGGATCCATTTTCGGATTTTACCAAAAGGCTGCTCCTTGCCATCATAAAAAGCACTCTGTGTGTACATATCTATTTCGATGTCTGCAAGTACGGTATATCTTACGCGACACTCCAAAGATTTTGTTTCCGGGTTTCATTGTTATGAGGTTTTATCGGAGATCTTTCCTTCTTTGGACTAAAATCATTTCCTGGTCGGAGCTGTTATAGATTGACAGGGGATTCTGAGATCGTTAGAGTGAGGGATTGCCGAGCCCATGGTAATCCATTATGTTATTTTCTTCCTGTCGTTGCGCTGCGCTGTGCGCCTTTACACGTTATGTCATAAATGGTAGAATCAATAAAGAAATAATTCCATTGACCATGTATCTGATGTATAATAAATGAATTATGTGCTGCACGACAAAAACCAATGTGACATTCAAGTTTTCCTTAATGTAATGGAATTTATAATAAAGTAAATGAGATGATGTCACAATCTTGTATTCAAAGCGAAGACACGCAAACGCTTTCAAAAGAAAGAAGCATGAAATATGATGATATAATCCTTCATTTGTCATGACCAATATAACTGATTTGAGCACTTGACCTGTCTAACCTCGATAAAGACTGATTGACACGGTGTCTATAAAGACGCGGACTTGGCATTCGATATAGACAGAGCAAAATCAGGTTACGAAGAGTCAGTATTCATGTAACATTTTGTGCCAAAACTGTCGCGCCAAAAGTAAGTCCGACTCTCCCACAAGATATCATTAAGGTGGCTCAATAATCCAAGAATTCTTTGTCAGAGGAGAAAAAAATATTCTATTTATTTAACATTGATATCTGATCATTTATATTTGTAATTAAGATTACATATCATCGACCATTTGACTGACCAGTGGTCCTCTGAATATACATATATAAACCAACCCCGAGATATGTCGCAAAACAATGAATTTTGATAGATAGAAACGTGTTATATTGATAATGATTCCAGATTGAAACCATTCTTGTGATCATTTTCACCATATTATCATCAAATATGTATATTTCTTTATAGATAATGCTTTCAAAGAGTGAAAAAGCTAAAAATGTTCCAGAAAAGTACATTTTAGGTACCCCCACCCCATAATTAGAATATAAAAAAAAAGTACTCAGTACCCTTATTTGACATCAAAGTGATAAGAAGTCTTTGTCAGAAGTTATTTTCTTTGACATATTTCTCAACGACAAACTCTGTCCTTCGAAAAGAAATATAAAATAGTACATGTTATCGTTCATTCTGATTTAAAATATTTGGTTGTCATAGTAACGATTTTGTAACAATTTGCAACAAGTCAATTAAAATGCCCTGTTCACTTAGTTGACATTATAACGATGAAAATATTTGTTAAAACTGTTATAATTGACATATTTTTCAAGATCAGACTCTAATCTTTTAACAAAAGTACAAGACATTCCGTTTTACCTCGTTTCCATATTGTAAAAATCTACTTGGTTTATGCCGGACGGACGACAGACGACGGACGGACGGCGCGCTATGACAATAGCTCAGGTGAGCTAAAAATCAGATATTCTGAGTCGAGATTATTCTTTCCCAACATTCAGTGAAAGTTTCAAATTCTGATACAAGGAAGAATACTTACACAATTATCATTTATCATCGAAATTAAATATAAGAATAAACAAGTTTACAAATGATTTGTCGAAAAAATAAACAAGAAAGGGAAAGTAACATGTATATACTGCTAAATATCAAATGGCAAAGCGTTATTCGACCTTGTCTTTTATAAACTCACCTTTCATGTTTTGATAGTGTCAGTTAAATGAGTTTTGTCAAATAAAGTTCATGTTCAAGTCAAAGCTTAAAAAAAATGTTTTGTTCAAAATTTCATATCTGATTCCATCAATCTATTTAGAGATACGAAAATATATTATAAGAGAAATAGAACTAAAGTAAACGGAAGCGTTTTTAAACATTTTGACGTTAAAGGTCAATAAGTGGACGTCAATCCCCTCTCTCGTTCTCGATAATGCGTGCAGTTATCTGTGAAATGGATATATCTTTGAACAAAGCTGGGCTTAAACTAAAATTCATTCGCTTATGTTTTTCAAATAGGGAAACTTTATTCGATAACATCTTGTTGCAAAGTACGAAAGTTGACAAAATTGAAGAAAATTTTTTTAAACCAAAGATTATTAGAGAAACCAAACTTGAAATATCTTATCTATGATATCGCTAAAATCTCCAAGAAATATCTTTTTTTATCATGAACTTAAGTGTACCTTCTTGAATTCGTTCATAGGCAACAGGCGGTTGAATTTCCGCCGATGACGTTCTAAAAACGATACGTTTACGGCGTTAGCCAGGGTGTCTCACTTACGGGATATTTTTGTATATGTAAATCAAAAGATACATTTGACTAAACATTTATTACACTCAGATTGTAGATGATAATTTTCTGTTTCCATCGATACCAAACATGTCGAAGTCCGTCAAGAAACAAGCGAATTACGGAGGAGTTTGAAGGCCGAAAACTAAAAAAGGCCACATATAAAAGTACTGCACTCGATATCTGATGACGTCAAACGATTATTGAGCCTCCTTAAACGATGTCAACGTTTGAACAAAATATTAAAATATTGACCATATGTATGTCTCGGTGACACCGATCCTTGATCTTTGGAGTACATTGTCTGCAAGATACCTTGCAGCATATGATCAGAAGGCCCTCATAAGTTTTTAAAAGATGCGAATTTTCAAATACCACCCCCTTTAAAGAATGTGGAGGTATATACTGTCTCCAACTTATCTGGCTGTATTAGCTGTTTGTAACCAAAGCGTTGCACATTGATTCATCTTAAAACGGAATCCATGGAAAGCGAAAGTGGAGAGTTTGAGTGGACCTTCTGACTGAACCCTCAGAGTGTCCACGATAGTGGCCTTGTGATGCTAAAATTGATATTTTACTCTCGGAAGAAATTCCAAATGATAGTAGCGTGTCCTAACAAAGGCGATGACTAAATATTGTCAAGAAGAAAGGGAAAGTTTGTGATACTGAAATTGAAATCGTCACGTTTACACAATATAATTGGTTTTAGTTCATTGGGGGTATTACACGGTTTGGATTGTACACTTGAAACAAAGTAAAGAACATTATTAACAATACAACCCTTGATGAATAGGAAACATGGTTCTATTTTTGCTTGAGGAATACTAATTACACGTACTCATGTATTTTTTGGGGTGTATTTTCAGGTGTTGAGGTACGTTTTCGTGGTGCAGCCCGGGCCAAGTGGAGTGAGTCTGTACAAGGTGGATCTCATAGAACAGACATCGAACATGAAAAAGAAGAAATTTATTTTGACGACAGATTTTGTCTATGGGGAAAAGGTATACGTAAATTGCCTTACTTTTCAGACTACATGTATATCTTTTTTAGTATAACGTATACACCTATGGCATTTCATATTTAGATTTTTTTAAATTTTCATGTGGTTACCAGTGTACTTAAAAAAATCTAATTTGTACTACATGGATGTCTATTGAAAGGTAAGGGACTTTGGATATTTCACATGTATATTCTAGTGGCCAGAGCGTCCATTTCGTACAATATCATGACTTTTGACCTTCTTTTCAACTTATATTGCAAACCTGTGCTGTTTATGTCCTTGTGTTTAAGTTGTGGTTTGGCGTCTGAAATTTTGGTTGGCTTCCTCATTCTAAATTGTGATCGAGTCATACGTGAGGATGGAGACAAATTATTACACTCACAGTAATCAAATTAAAAATGATAAATAGATTACATAAAAATTGCTCATCAAAAACTAAGTTTATGAGATACTTAATCACCAACATTTATGTTGCAGTCAACGAACAAAGCCGGTGGGAGGGGAGAGAAGTTTTACAACGAGGGCGCCACATGTTTCCTTTCCAGTATAAAGTCCCAGAGGGCGTTCCTTGTTCCTTTGAGGGGCCGGACGCTCACGTTAGATACAGTGTTCAGGGAATCATTATCCGGTATAACGGAGAATGTATTAGTACTCAACGAACTATAAATGTGCTACGCGAATTTGACCCCCGGAGGGAACCAGGGGATTCTTCCGCTAATTCTGTAAGAACATTATCGGAATTAAATGTGATTTACACAATTAATTAATTCTGTCGTTGCTAATCCAATATATTACGTGAAACGTAGCATCACCTTTATCTTTGTCAAGATGTTATTTTACAAGAAAAACCCCCAATTATTTCAGTTAGAGCCATTCCTTAAAAATATATTACATGCATATACAGTGAATATATACATGTAAGTAAATTGTCTTTACAGACTCCGCACCCCCTGGAGGACCACTCAGAAAGGTCTGTCCATACTGTTTGCTGTAGGCCAGGGCGTGTCTCGTGCTCTATATCCCTCCCCAAACGTGCCTATGTCCCCGGGGAGACATTACGAGCTGGTCTCGTTATCCATAACCTGTCCATACGTAAATCTGGTGCTGTTAGTCTACAACTTAAACAGGTAAGCATAGAGAATCGCTGATGGCTCTCTAACAAAGACGACGATTTCAATTTCATTATCTTTAAATTGTCCTAAAGTAATACATGTACATGTACTGACATTGCTCATAGCAAGTTTTGGATATTCCAAAATATTTTGATATTCCAAATATTAAAAAAAAATATATATATAAATATATCCAAAATTTAGGATAAATACATAAGAAATATATTATATATTTTTGGAATTTAAAAAAATATATATATATCCAAATTTTTGGGGTTGGAGGAGGTCATTTTCGCATCAATGGGTGGTGTTCTCTTGGAATTGCATTTGACAGTCCAGTATGCCTTATTTCCGGCATTCGTGGTTCGGTGGATATTTATTTTCGTGTATCGCACATTAATTTTGTTCGTATCATGAACCAGGTTAAGTTTCAATTGATCGTATTCAAATATTTGAATATAGCTACCAAAATTTGAGTAAATATCAATTGTTCAGTTTCTACCTCCCACGCCAGCTATCATATTTGCTGTACATCGTAATCTTCTACCGTGTTGGTGGAGATGTTTGCTCTTTAAACCACAATTAATGGATTCCTATACCGTTGACCTTTTTGTACTTCCTTTTTACCAAGAAACGAAAACAGAGGTGCCATCAATTTTTACACCATAATGACTATGTTCTGAGAGTCGGTTAATCTGGTGATTAGAAGCTAGGAAAAGAGGGATTACAACGTCTTTACTACGTGTTATCGTAATTAAGTTTCCGCCATCTGTCTGCAGGAGACGAGGAATATGACCATATATACACACAGGAGCCGGGCTTTGATTACCAATGTCTATTGATTCATCAATAACCTTTTCTTACGGAGTATTTCTCAAGGGAATCAAGTTATATTGTTCTCCTTATTGAATTTTTGGATGGCTTCAAACTTTTCTCAGATATAATAAGCCAATCAATTGACTCGTCGTTAAGTGTCAGTTACTCTGCACAAGCTAATATGGATAACAACCTAGAAGCAACTGACTGTAAAGATGTCTAATTGTGAAATATTGAATTTAAAACATATTTTGAGACAGGAATAAATTTATACATAAGATACAAATATACATAGAAACTACTATAAGATCATGATGTCACTTAATTAATTTTTGGACCTAAACTTTTGGTATATATAGTTTTCTTAAATTGCTGTAACATCAAATGCTGACTTTGCAAAGAAAGTTAACATTCCATCTTCAAAATAATATAGATTATATTAATATAATTTAAAATCATGTAGGAACACAATCTATGCAACTTTGCTGGTTCCCGAAGTCTGATTGGCTGACGAAACAATTAATAGCTTTCAAAATAAATTTACAAAAAAAGAAAAAAAAAAAACAGAAAAAACTAACAAGGGCAAAGTGCAGTAGGACAAAAATAAACATTAAGAGGATTTAATATGGATGATTGCAGTGAGAACTTGTTTTTGACTTTTATAAAATCGTTAACTCTTCGTAATACAGGAAATATTATGCCAGGAACTCGTCGCTTTGAGCTGACAAATGCATGTATCAGTTTAACTTGATCCAGTGTTTTGGATGGAATCCTCTTTATTCAAGAGCAATGTGATTTGTCAAGTTCTCTTCACTGTCTGACAACCTTTATCAAATTAGGATTTTATGCGTTAAAATGTGATTTACTAATGAGAAATAACTGTCCGTCTACACTATATTGATTCGAGACTACTTTAGCAGCAATCGTGACAATGAAAGACTTATCTGTGCGCGACATCGAATCCTAGCTACTACGGTTACACAGATCTGGTAAAGGAATTCTCTACAGCGCAAACTGCAAAAACATACAACATAGACGGCGGCATCAAGGTTTTGGACAAAATCTGAGCAGATATATTCCTTTCTTATCAATCGAAAGGGAAACGACATGATTCCCCTTACAAATAATACCAGATGACTGCGCATGTAACCCCCCCCCCCCCCCAATTAAAAAAAGAAGGAAGTTGTGTATGTGAAATCTTTGCAAGTTTTGGTGTAACCTCGTATATTACATGACATTCCCGTTTGAAGATCGGTCATTATAGATTTTATTTAGCAAATATTTTGTCCTAGCAAAGTCATTTCGATTTTCTCTAATTTTGACATGAAATTAAATAAAATATGTCGTGGACATCATTAGGTCTTATCCTTTTAGTTTAGTCTCCATTAGCTAATGTACAATCAGTCTGGTTGCAAAATGGCAGTTTGGAATGGAACCTTAAAATGTGGTACGAACAAAATATTTTTGCGTAAACTTGTTCATTGTACCTCAAATATAAATGTAGCTGCCTAGATCTAGTTGTTGTACAACAGTAATAAACTAATTTATCATGTACATGTACTAGTATTTCCCTTTCAATTAATCCTCTTTTGTTGTTATCCGATTATTCCACGTCACTACACTTTTTTTTTACATTTGTAGAATTTTGAAAAAAAAATCAACATTTATGTATGTTCTTTACGTCCAAGATGTCACTGGTTTATAGGACAAATTGTTGGTCAATACCCCAGCCCTTGGTGCCATGGAAAAAGTCATATGAACTGTGACAATTTTGACATTGACATAAGGGAATTTCCTTAGTGTTGTAAGCAATCTATACAACAACTCGAGATATTGTTAGGAAATGGTGTTTTCAAGCATGCACGTTTGACTTTTACCTTTTACGGTGAGCTTTTGACTCCCAATGAATAAGTGATCCTCCCTTTATCTCAGGCAATCTGTGTGTGAAGTGGCATCCCTGCAGTATAGGCCAAAATTTTATCACATTTTGATTTGTGGAAAAAAAATTATATATTTGGATCTTGACCTTTTGCCTAAATAAAATTCCTATTTGAAATACAATCTATGTCAAATATAAATTTGGATCTTGACCCCTGACTTTTTGCCAAAATAAAATTCCTATTTGGAACATAGTCTATGTCAAGACATGTGGAAATCTTTCTAAATGCTAAGATGGATAATGTGATCGTTGGACCCCAACTTCCTTATGTAAAATGCAAATTAATGTATGGAGCTTCATCACTCTGGGTCAAGAATAGCTGGAATCATTCCGAGTTGACCTTGAACTCTAACCTTTGACCAAAAGTCTATAGAGTTCCTCTCAAAGTCTGACATAAGCAATATACGCATCATGGGCGGATCCAGAAATTTTTTTCAGGAGGGGTCCTAAAGTCTGGATTTTTTGAAGAGCAAAAAAAAAAAAAAAACCTGCAAACGCAAGAAAATAAAGATAATGGTTGGTGACTGTCAGTTCTGTCTCTAGTAGTAATTATGAATAAAACAGGTGACTGGAGAGCAATGGCGAGCAAACAGCTTAAAATTTTGAATTTTCACATCATATACATGTATATAGTGATTAAATAGATTGTCAGTTCTAATATGTATAAATATATCAAATGGCGAGCCAGCGAAAATTTTTTCCAAGAATTGGAATAAAATCCACTATTTGTGTCTTTTCAGTTTCTTTTCGTTTCCTTAGTGCCCTTGTTTACTGACCTAGGTGTAATGTATAGGAAGCGCAGATGCATCATTTGAAAATAACGTACATGTATGTAATAAATTATGGCGAGCGGAAGCGAGCCAGAGAAAAATTTTGAAATACTGACGGCAAAATATGATCAAAATGAGAGATTTCTAATACAAATTCATGATATGTTTTTCAAATATTATGACAACAAAAGGGGAATTGGGACTTAATCTTATAGAATATGTATATTAATAACAAAAATTTAGCAATATTTCGAAAATTCCAGGGGGGGTCCGGACCCAACCCCCCAACCCCCCCTCTGGATCCGCGCTTGCGCATGACACACTGGGTCCACATTATGTAAGTATTAGTCGGAAATACTTTATAATGCTGTTTTCAATACATGTTTGACCTCGACCTTTGACCTAAAATAAGAAGGAATAATAAGCAATCTATGTCCTTCATAATTTTAGGTAAAGAATTATTCGAGTTATGGCGCGGAAAAGAAAGTTTCCGTGGACAGACAGACACGGTGAAATCAGTATACTAAAGGATTATAAAACATTCAATTTATTATACTTTAATAATAAAAAGGTTGCGTTTTCGTTTAGATCATATCATATGGTGGTGTACACACACGGACGTTGCTGCTAAAGGATTACAAGGTGTGTGACAGTCTGAGACCGGGGCAGTACCGTACATGGAAGGAGTACCCACTACGAGTCCCCTCCCTCTGTCCCTCCCGACTACATATGTGTAAGGTGCTAGATGTCAGATACTGCGTGGCGGTAGGTTTTTTTTCGAAAGGATGACCAAGACAGTATTAGGTTGAGCTCCTGTTGCTAATTCTTGGTCTGAACTTATTTCCCCACTATTGTCTACACTGTTTTCATCTGCCTGTTTGATCAGACCATATCACGTATGATCAAAGGAAAGTATCTGATATTCAAAGTCATGTACGTTTTTCGCAAGGCATGCGTTTGAAAGCTTTTAAATCGTTGTGCACGGATTTACAAAATAGATTTACTATATACATTTTTTAAACGACATTCATAAGATGCAGCCCAAAGTAAACCATGTATTGTTAATGTTTCCAGGTGGAGGCCAGTTTTGCAGACACGGTTTTGTACGCTGCCGTTCCTGTTATCATAGCAACCGTACCTGATAGGGAACTAGAGTATTCCAAATGGTCATTCCGAGGTATGCACGCTTCCCATCCAACTTTTTTTTTTGTAAAAGTACATGTAAATCTAATACTTATTTCAAGTATACATCAATTTCCAAGTTGCTAGGTCAAAAGTGATGGTGTCGAGACCTGAGAAAAATTGACTAAATTTTGTATTCAAAAGTTTTGTCGACTGTTATCAGGGAGGTATATAACAAACTGATAGGTAAAAGATGAAACATTAAAACTAACGCAAATCCGTGAAAAAAAAAACAAAAAAAAAGCAATGAGATTGGCAGAACCAAGGACTTGAAAATCCTTGGCAGAACATTGGGTTGTTCACTAAATCTTGCTTGCATTGTGCACAATTTTTCATATTGTTCAAACAGAACATTTTTTGATAGAACATTATCAGATTTGGTACTCAAGATCAATACCAGAGGAACTCATTACTATAAATGAATTTCCACAATATTTTTTTCAGCGAGTGAGCCACCATTGATGACAGTGGATTCTGTGACGGACTGTTATATCTACGGGTGCACGCGTACTGAATCGGAGGAAGAGGAGGTCAAACCTAAATATAAATACTTTGAAGACATACGAGACCCTCGGAGGGACAGGGACGTTGTCATCAAACTTCGTCAGAGTCCAGGGGTCAAAAGGCGGAAGGAGAAAGACAAGGCAAAAGCCGATAGCTCAAAGTCACGTGTACGACTTAAAAGTGACGAAATCATTGCCGAATCACGTGCCTGATTTTAGCCAATCATAATATGTAAAACCATTTGATACCCACCGATAGCCAAAGCAAACCAGATTATTATTTTTCTTTTTATTTGCAACCGACTTGTTATTTGCGAAGGACTTGTTCACAAGTCCTTATTTATGTCATGTGAGTGACAATCTCATAACACTGAGCTGTGCTGTAACAAAACCTACTTTACTGTTGTGATATTAAAGTCATAGTACTTAGTAACTTGTTCAGATTTATAGAATAATTATAGTTTGCGTTAAATTTTTGTACAACAGCTTTGAAAAGAGTTGGCACATTTTGTTACCTCTCCTCCATCATAATGATTGATACTAGAGATTTTCATGACAGATGAAAGGGTGATCTTAATTTGGAAAAACAGAATTAAGATTAACCTCTAGAGCTAATAGGTAGAGAAAAGTCTAAGAAAACAAGATGTGTTTGTGAAGCATGAATGCCCCTGTTATGTTCGTTGTAGAAATCTGGTTTTCTGTAAAATGGATCAAACTCCAAGAAGAAGGTCATGAGATTATGATTTTGTTCCCAAGTAAAGAGGGTGATGGTTCCTTGGCATCAATCAGCATTGGATCCTTCTGAATTTGTTTCAAAAACTACTCTAATATAAAGGCAGTTCTACTGATGTAACCATTTTAAAATTATACAAGGTTTCACCAAATCCCTGCATAGATAGACATCCTTTTCAAATAGTCTATATATGCCTGATAAACATAAATGACTTTTAAAGAAACATTTCGAAGAAATTTCAAGTTGTATGCATTTACTTATAAGGAATAGAAAATTGTCAATATAAGGACTATGTAAAGAAGTTTTATATGTCTACAACAAGATTACAACATTATAAACAGCACTTAAGTTTATGTATACAATGTCATATAAGGTGTAAAAATGTTAACAATACATTATAAGAGATTTAAAATGGAGACAACTTTACTAAGTGTTCGGCTAAATAAAATAGGTACAAAGTTAAACTGGGAAATACTTACTACTTGTGCATTTCATGTACGAGCAAAAAAAAAAGTTTGGGAAATTTGTTTAAAATCTATTAAATTCATATTTACTCTACAATTATGGAAATTCATTTGCTTTTCTTTATATTGCACGTAAACAAGCCCATTTAACAAAATGAAGGTCAATCTGGGCGAGAATGATCCCATAACGAGTAAACAATGAACAATCTCTTCCATCATAAAGGGAAGGTAAAAAAATCAATTAAATACTAGTGTGTACAGTAAAACAAATTGAAGACTGGAGATCTAAATGAGAAGTCAGCATTAAATTCTTTTCTGAATTACCTACCCTTTCCTTACTACTCAAGCTTAGGAGATTTTTACTATCTGATTTTAAAATTTTAAGAAACTGTGTTTAAAAAAAAAAAAATAAATAAAGAGGAGTCAGAGAGAATGATATTTCTCATCCAATTGTTAATCACGTCATTAAGAAATATTAAATTAGTTGCCATTAGCCGTAATATTTGCATGGTCATACCTTTGTACTGTGACCATGACCTTGAAGTTATGATATTGGATCAAGATCCCTAAGAGCTGGGCAAAAGTGCTGTGAAATGTTGTGTGAAAATATGTAAAGGGAAAAAAAATAACATTCAAAAGTGTAGTAACAACACATCAAAATGTAAAACTTGTTCAGAAGCTCACTTGACTATAAGGAAGGTTGCTGAAAATTAGTAAAGTGATGTCCAGACTTCAACTTCATCCATATCTACATAACTAAATTTACATGCAAGTTCTTCTAAGTATGAATTTGAATATTACATATGCACTACACATACAAATAATATACCATACAATACACAACATTCAATTCAGTTTTGGTGTACAAAAGGTAATTTGATATATTCAATTGTAAAGACTATGTCACTGATACCTAGTTGCTATGCCTTATTTCATTGATAGCTAAATGGTACGGCATTTTGAATTTGATACATAGAAACACTAACAATATTTTTTCTAACTTTGCATTAAGGCATGATTCTCCTACAAGTTTTCCATACAGGCAAAAAAAAAATGGTTGACAATGACATATAGGATATCATGAATAATAAATCATAATGCTCATAGTTCTAAATAAAATACACATAAATATAATATTACCCATTCACAATATAGTAAATTAAGACTACACAGGATACATCAATTTTGCACAAAAAGCACATTCAATACCGAGTGTAAAGAATTACAGAGATATACAATATTGAACAGGGAATTTTACTAATAAGGGTTTCATATACACGTACCATGTTTTTCAACTTGATTATGCATAAACTGTATGTATCAAAAGTTAAACATGAAAGAGATAACAAACAACATCATAATACTAAAAATAAAGATAACGAGATATCTTGTTGAAACACTAATGCCCTCATTAATGACTAAAGACAATATCATTCTTGTTCTTGAAACATTCCAAGGTGAAATACAAAATATGACAAAGTAAGGCAATGCAAGTGTAGCATCCCCTTGCAACTGCATGTTCAACATCAGCAAAATTACTATAAAATCAAGTCAATGGTGACCATGACCTTTGTCCATGTAAATCAATAGGTTTCATTCTCTCCCAGTAGGGAACATTTATTGAAGGTTTGATTATCTTATGGTGATTGCTTTGTCTTCTTTGTTGTTAACAAGCCAAGTCCACAGTGACCTTGACCTTTGGCCTTGAAAATCAAAAGGATTCATTTTCTCCCTATGGGATACATTTGTGCAAGGTTTGATGTTTCGATGATGATTGCTTTGTCTTCTATATTATTCACAAGGATTTGAATTTTAAGTCTACCTTTGACCCTTGACCTTGAAAATCTATAAGATGGGGAACATTTGTGGAAGGTTTGATATTTCTACGATGATTACTTTAGAATCTATGCTGTTCACACAAGAATCCGAGCACAAACACTCAAATATATGGCAATGCTACATCTCCTGGACAACAGAGTTACGATAGGAAAAAAAGTTTTAGAGACAAGGCAAAATTCAAAAGTCAAGGTCAAGAGGCATGAGGCAAAGACCTTGTTCATGTAAAAAGAACAATCAAAAGGAATATTTTTGAAATATAACAACACTATTTAATCACTATTCTATGAACAAGGTAAAAGGTTAAAAACAGTTGTTGGAACGCCAATGTCAAGGTTAAAATATCAAAGGTCTTTACTTAGAGAAACACACCTGTATAACATGGAAGCCCTATCCCTCTATGTTGCAAAAATTGAGAGAATAAAAGAGAAAGACTATGAGATGGGCAGAAAACTCTATGTAACGAAAGTAGCTTTAATGAAATAAAGAAAGAAACAGCTACATTGAATACACCTCACACCTTATTCTTATTAACATATCTCTTTCAATCTATCAAGAAATATTGTGAAGCCATATGTTACACTACAAGACAAGACAATCATACACAACATAATTCACAGGCAGTGACAGTTATTTTAAAAATACATCTGTCAATAAATGATTTATATATCCTTCTAATTTCATTGGTTAATTATATGTCAACATCCAGAGAATGATGGTGTTTTAAGAGAAGAAAAAAAATACTGATCATGATGCCACATGATACCAGAAAAAAAAAAACAAATACAAAATGTACATAAACCAGAAAACAAATTACCCTGAAATTATGTTTAACAAGTAACATATATAATTATGACAAATAATTACGCAGTATGACAAATACATGCAAGTATATTCCTAATAATTTCCCTTCAAAGCTTTGTGAACGAATAGGAAATCTATTATAAAACTTATGCTATTTGATTTTAAAATTTAGACAATCACTATGACAACATACCTTCCTTTACACAACTTCAAGGTATACAATAACCACATAATGTTAAGAAATCAGTAAGAAATAGTAATATCAACAATAAATTCTAAACAATATTTTTTCTACAAAATTGAATTTTTACAAATATGAAGATTGACAATAGTTGAATTGAGCACCATACATGTTGAGATTCTGAAAGCACTATTCAGCATGAACTATGAAGATATTGGATGAAAGCAAGATAAAGCATGACAGACACAATATCTGTAAAAAAAATTTATGCACCATACATGGAAAATGGCTCTAGCAAAAACCAATGAAAGAAGGCATGGCCTTGACCTTTTACATGTTTTCTCTCCTAACAAGTGTCCATACATGTATATCCAAATTTGGTTTATACAGAGAAGCAAGGGTTCTATCATTTGAGAGCCAAAATATTTGAAAGTCTACTTTTTTTAACATTGACCTTGGATTTGATCATTCCAAAATTTAATAACTTTTATAACCTCTGGAAAAAAATTCGAATACCCTTTGGATAGATAGATTTGTTAATGAGTAACCTTTTCCCTAAAACCATTACTTGGTATAAGTGCTTGCACCTTTTTATAAGAATTCATACATCCTTCAATGTATTTGGTTTGGATAAGATGAAAGACTCTTGTATTATCAACTGCTAAGTGAAAGTGCAAATTGAATGACTGACAAAGTAAATTCCAACTGCCATTACATAGTAGGGGCATGAAAAAGGCCAAAGTTAACCCATATTGCTTAATCCAACATTATTAGCCAGTAGGAAAGAAATATGTAGGACTATATCTTATGCATTTCATGAGTATTTCATGAGTATTCTGTATCATCAAAATAAAATTATTATCAATACTTTTAGTTGAAATTTATCAGATAAGAAATTTCCTACCTCAATGAACCTGTGTGAAAAATGGTGTAAAATATGTTAGGTAAATAGGTATGAACACTTAGGATAAGTAATAATGAAATAAAACTAAAATGTAAACATAAATATTATTCATCTTAAATATTGCTGAAAACTATTGTACATAAAAGATGAACTTTGCAAGTGTAACATACATGTACATCTATCTTTTAAAATTGATCTAAAAGATAAAATCACTTACACAAATTTTACTTTGAACACTTTTGTTTGTCAATTTTCAAGGGTACCCTTTGTGCAAAGTTTCCATTCTGGTATTACCTTATAGAAATCTGATTAAAAACACAATATACCAGAACTTGCAAGGACAAGAGGTAAATTACTTGTACTAGAAAACCTCCTGAAAAGTTATAAAATACCTTCAGCAGTTCTAGAAAATTATAACATGATAAAATATGTCGGGCAGAGAGGCACACATGAGGCTATTGCAATTACTTATACATTTAAGTTTCCTATAGGTGAGCTATGGTCCTAGAATCCTAATTAGGCTGGGTACCAAAGTTATAATAGGTGTAGTATGGTTTGAATTGGTTCTCTTGCGTATCATCCTCCGTTTTATTTGTGTAATTTCCACTGAACATGCTTTCTGCATAGCTTGGTGGTGCTGAAAATATAATTGTTTTGCCGGTACAAATAGTTTGTTATACTGAAGGCATTATTCTTCATTGCTTTATGTAACTTTAACTACGTTGGAATAGTGTTTTAAAGCAAACATATTTATCCTTTGTTGAAGAAATGAGACAGAAAGTTATTGTTGAAAAATTAAAACCTTCAGACACCATGTTGACAGTTTCAGTAAAATATTAAGTAATGCTTATAACACCTGCCAGAATTATGACAATAAAATCAATTAAAAGAGTTAAGATTTATTTTTATGCACAGCAGTTATAGCTCATGGTCGTGATATCATTGTTTTGGTTGGAGTGTAAATTCTTACAAGCAATAAATACATTTCCTGGAAGTGTTGTGTTAAGAGGAGGGTAATATTTATACTTACATGCAATAGGTAAGGCTCCTTGTTGTGGTGTTATTGGTGGGGGAGGAGGGTAATATTTGAACTTACATGCAGTAGGTAAGGTTCCTTGTTGTGGTATTATTGGCAGGAGAGGAGGGTAATATTTGAACTTACATGCAGTAGGTAAGGCTCCTTGTTGTGGTATTATTGGTAGGAGAGGAGGGTAATATTTGTACTTGCATGCAGTAGGTAAGGCTCCTTGTTGTGGTATTATTGGTAGGAAAGGAGGGTAATATTTGAACTTACATGCAGTAGGTAAGGTTCCTTGTTGTGGTGTTATTGGTGGGGGTGGTGGGGGAGGAGGGTAATATTTGTACTTACATGCAGTAGGTAAGGCTCTTTGTTGTGATGTTATTGGTAGGGGAGAAGGGTAATATTTGTACTTACATGCAGTAGGTAAGGCTCTTTGTTGTGATGTTACTGGTAGGGGAGGATTTGTACTTACATGCAGTAGGTAAGGCTCCTTGTTGTGGTGTTATTGGTGGGGGAGGAGGGTAATATTTGTACTTACATGCAGTAGGTAAGGCTCCTTGTTGTGGTGTTATTGGTAGGGGAGGAGGGTAATATTTGTACTTACATGCAGTAGGTAAGGCTCCTTGTTGTGGTGTTATTGGTGGAGGAGGAGGGTAATATTTATACTTACATGCAGTAGGTAAGGCTCCTTGTTGTGATGTTATTGGTAGGGGAGGAGGGTAATATTTGTACTTACATGCAGTAGGTATGGCTCCTTGTTGTGGTATTATTGGTGGGGGAGGAGGGTAATATTTGTATTTACATGCAGTAGGTAAGGCTCCTTGTTGTGGTGTTATTGGTAGGGGAGGAGGGTAATATTTATACTTACATGCAGTAAGTAAGTCTCATTGTTGTGGTGTTATTGGTGGGGGAAGAGGGTAATATCTATACTTCAGAAAGGTAGGTAAGGTGTCTGGTTGTGTTGTTTAAGAGGAGGGTAATATTTATACTTATGAGCAGTAGGTAAGGCTCCTGGTTGTGTTGTTAATGGTGGGGGAGGAGGGTAATATTCATACTTACGAGCAGAAGGCAAGGCTCCTGGTTGAGTTGTTACTGGAGGATAAGATTCACCAGCTGGCTGTAATGCGATGTCCTTGGTATCAATAGGTGCTGGTTGATCTAAATAAATCCGAAATATAATTCATTATCACACCTCAGACAAAAATGTTGGAATCTGATTGGTCAGATCATGGTCACATGACGCCGTGAAAAAAGCCGTATCAGGCTTGTAAATCTGTATCGGGCGAGTAGTTTATTATGACGTCGTGAATTGTATGATACAGAGACCCCCACACATACAGTAAGAGGTCTTCAACGTGATAAATTCGTTACACGGTTAGTTAGTGACCTGATACGGAAAAATACATGGTGTGAAAAGAAAACCCGTATCGGGCGAGGCTGCTTTCGCCTCGCCCGATACAGGTTTTCTTTTCACACCATGTATTTTTCCGTATCAGGTCACTAACTAACCGTGTAACTAATATTCCATAGTGCTATTTATGATATACACTACAGTGAGATATACAATGTACATATTTTCTCTAATTGCAAATATTTTGGAATGTCATGCACAACAAAGTTAATTAAAGCAAATGTTTTTCAGAAAAAAACAGATGTCTCCCCCCTCCCTCTAAGTTACTTTGACCTTGGGCCAAGATGATGTGAAACCTTTGAGTCATGGGCAATATCATACTCAAACATGAAAGTGATTCACTGTATTGTTTGAGGTAAAGCCCAAACATGATTAGCATATACAATTTCATATTTAGTAAAATTGACTTTGGTCACATGACCTTGGATATAGGTGATCTGAAAAATACATTGAATGGATCATGTGCAACAAAAAACTGAATTAGTGATAGGATACACGATTCAAAATATAAAGCCTAAACATGATAAGCATAACAATTTCAGCCTGGACATGATTAGCATATACAATTTCATTACCAAAGTAAGAAGTGACCTTAATCATGTGACGTTGGGACAATGTGATAAGAAACATTTAGTCCTGAGAAACAAATTATTAAAATATGAAAACAATTGTAAGAAGGGTTCAGCAGATATAGCCCAGACAAGATAAGTACGTACAATTTCATTAAAAAGAACTAATTGATCTCGACCTTGGGCACATGACATCGGGTCAAGATGATAAGAAACCTTCCAATCCTGAGCAACAGCATTCTAAAGTATCAGAGCGATCCAGTATACCATTCCACAGATATAGTCCAGACTCAATAGTATTTACAATTTCATTAAAAATGTAAAATTTGACCTTGACCTTAGTAATATGACCTTGGATCAAGGTGGTGTGAAACCTTTGGGTCATCAGCACCATCATACTAAAATATCAAATTATCCGATTACAGTTCAAAAGATGAAGCCTGGACATAATACACATAACATATACAATTTCATTTAAAATACATGTATACTAATTGACCTTGACCTTGGTCACATGATCTTGAGTCAACATGATGCAAAACCTTCGGGTCATAAGCAACAACATACTAAAATATAAAGTGATCGTGCAAACGGTTCAAGAGATATAGCCCGAACAGGAATGCATGTACAATTTCATTAAAATTGTACTACATGACCTTGACCTTGGTCACATGACCTTGGGTCAAGGTGATGCAAAACCTTCGGGTCATAAGCAACAACATACTTAAATGTGAAAGTGATCCGGCAAAGGGTTCAAGATATCTAGCCCGAACAGGAATGTATTCATAATTTCATTAAAAATGCACTAAGTGACCTTGACCTTGGTCACATGACCTTGGGTCAAGGTGATGTGAAACCTTCGGGTCATAAGCAACAACATACTAAAATATGAAAGTGATCCGGAAAACGGTTCAAGATATCTAGCCCGGACAGGATTGTATGCATTATTTCATTAAAAATTGACTAAGCGACCTTGACCTTGGTCACATGACCTTTGGTCAAGGTCATGTGAAATCTTTGGGTCATAAGCAACAACATACTAAAATATGAAAGTGATCCGGCAAACGGTTCAAGAGATATAGCCCGGACAGGAATGTATTCATAATTTCTTTAAAAATGCACTAAGTGACCTTGACCTTGGTCACATGACCTTGGGTCAAGGTGATGTGAAACCTTCGGGTCATAAGCAACAACATACTAAAATATGAAAGTGATCCGGAAAACGGTTCAAGATATCTAGCCCGGACAGGATTGTATGCATTATTTCATTAAAAATTGACTAAGCGACCTTGACCTTGGTCACATGACCTTTGGTCAAGGTCATGTGAAATCTTTGGGTCATAAGCAACAACATACTAAAATATGAAAGTGATCCGGCAAACGGTTCAAGAGATATAGCCCGGACAGGAATGTATTCATAATTTCTTTAAAAATGCACTAAGTGACCTTGACCTTGGTCACATGACCTTGGGTCAAGGTGATGTGAAATCTTTGGGTCGTAAGAAACAACATACTAAAATATGAAAGTGATCCAGCAAACGGTTCAAGAGATATAGCCCGGACAGGAATGTATTCGTAATTTCTTTAAAAATGCACTAAGTGACCTTGACCTTGGTCACATGACCTTAGGTCAAGGTGATGTGAAACCTTCGGGTCATAAGCGACAACATACTAAAATATGAAAGTGATCCGGCAAACGGTTCAAGAGGTATAGCTCGTACAGGAATGTATGCATAATTTCATTAAAAATGCACGTAGTGACCTTGGTCACATGACCTTGGGTCAAGGTGATATGAAACCTACGGGTCATAAGCAACAACATACTTAGATATGAAAGTGATCCAGCATATGGTTCAAGAGGTATAGCTCGTACAGGAATGTATGCATAATTTCATTAAAAATGCACGTAGTGAACTTGGTCACATGACCTTGGGTCATAGTGATGTGAAACCTTTGGGTCATAAGCAACAACATACTAAAATATGAAAGTCATCAGGCAAATGGTTCAAGGGATATAGCACGGACTGGAATGTATGTACAGTTTCATTATAAATAGTTGCCAGAGTCACCTAATGCTCGACTGCATAGCATAAAATCTCTCATGACAGCCAATTTATTTAAACTCCCTTTCTCGGGCAACAACATATATCAAGTCACATAAAAAATTTAAACTCTACTTTGCTCAATATTGCCAATTTAAAGCAAAATCATTGAAGCAGAAAAAGTAGGTCAAGGTCAGATTTCAATAGTCTAACCCAAGATGCATCCAATATGCAAGTCTGGTGCATGTACCACTTATAGTTTGCTCAATATTGGCAATTTAAAGCAAAATCACTGAAGCAGAAAAAGTAGGTCAAGGTCAGATTTCAATAGTCAAACCCAAGATGCATCCAATATGCAAGTCTGGTGCATGTAGCACTTATAGTTAGCTCAATATTGCCAATTTAAAGCAAAATCACTGAAGCGGAAAAAGTAGGTCAAGGTCATATTTCAATAGTCTAACCCAAGATGCATCCAATATGAAAGTCTGGTGCATGTAGCACTTATACTTTTCTCAATATTGGCTTTTAAAGGTAAAATAATTCAAGCGGAACAAGTAGGTCAAGGTCATTTTATGAAAGTTTGATCAAAGATACATCCAATATGCAAGTTTGGTACATGTAGCACTTATACTTTGCTCAATATTGGCTTTTAAAGGCAAAATCATTCAAGCGGAAAAAGTAGGTCAAGGTCATTTTATGAAAGTTTGATCAAGGATACATCCAATATGCAAGTTTGGTACATGTAGCACTTATACTTTGCTCAATATTGGCTTTTAAAGGCAAAATCATTCAAGCGGAAAAAGTAGGTCAAGGTCATTTTATGAAAGTTTGATCAAGGATACATCCAATATGCAAGTTTGGTACATGTAGCACTTATACTTTGCTCAATATTGGCTTTTAAAGGCAAAATCATTCAAGCGGAAAAAGTAGGTCAAGGTCATTTTTTGAAAGTTTGATCAAAGATACATCAAATATGTAAGTTTGGTACATGTAGCACTTATACTTCGCTCAATATTGGCTTTTAAAGGCAAAATCATTCAAGAAGAAAAAAGTAGGTCAAGGTCATTTTTTGAAAGTTTGATCAAAGATACATCAAATATGTAAGTTTGGTACATGTAGCACTTATACTTTGCTCAATATTGGCTTTTAAAGACTTTATTGCTATCTTAACATTTACCTTATCATCTCAACATTTGCCTTATCATTTGAAATAATTTTAAAAATCCCAACCCCAGGGGCTATATCCTCATCTGGATATATTAAATGATGTATAATTAAACATTTGCAACCAAAAAAAAACCAACAGAATATGAATATAGGAAAGGTAAATGTGTAATGTTAACATTTACCTTATCATCTAGTTCGGACGACGCGGACGCGGACGCCGACGCCGGGGGTATTGCAATAGCTCTTTTGCACTTAAGTGCAGTCGAGCTAATAATGCACTAAGTGACCTTGACCTTGGTCACATGACCTTGGGTCAAGGTGATGTGAAACCTACGGGTCATAAGCAACAACATACTAAAATATGAAAGTGATCCAGCAAAGGGTTCAAGAGATATAGCCCGGACAGGAATGTATTCATAATTTCATTAAAAATGCACTAAGTGACCTTGACCATGGTCACATGACCTTGGGTCAAGGTGATGTGAAACCTACGGGTCATAAGCAACAACATACTTAAATGTGAAAGTGATCCGGCAAAGGGTTCAAGAGATATAGCCCGGACAGGAATGTATTCATAATTTCATTAAAAATGCACTAAGTGACCTTGACCTTGGTCACATGACCTTGGGTCAAGGTGATGTGAAACCTTCGGGTCATAAGCAACAACATACTAAAATATGAAAGTGATCCGGCAAACGGTTCAAGAGATATAGCCCGGACAGGAATGTATGCATAATTTCATTAAAAATGCACTAAGTGATCTTGACCTTGGTCACACGACCTTGGGTCAAGGTGATGTGAAACCTTCGGGTCATAAGCAACAACATACTAAAATATGAAAGTGATCCGGCAAACAGTTCAAGAGATATAGCCCGGACAGGAATGTATGCATAATTTCATTAAAAATGCACGTAGTGACCTTGACCTTGGTCACATGACCTTGGGTCAAGGTGATGTGAAACCTTCGGGTCATAAGCAACAACATACTAAAATATGAAAGTGATCGGGCAAACGGTTCAGGAGATATAGCCCGGACACGATGTGTGACAGACGGACAGACGGACGGACGACGAAGGCAAAACCAATATGTCTCCTCCCCTTGGGGGGGGAGACATAATAATACTTGTCAGAAGACAACATTACTGGCCATGTAGGTGTTTGATTTCAAAATAGCAATTTCATTAAATACAGTGGAATGTGGAAAAGTGAAGGTTTTTGAAAAAGTAGGTCAAATTCCAAGGTCAAGGTCAATATAAATGGATTGGTCATAAGGAATCTACTCATGAAATATCAAACTTTCAAAGCCCTACCCCTTATAGTTAATGAGACATAGCCTGGGTATTTTTTTTTTTAAAGAGGGTCAAACTTCAAGGTCAAAGTCACAAGGTCAAATGTGAAGGTCTCAAATGAAAGATCTGGTCGTGAGCAATCTACAATTGAAATATCAAAGCTCTACCCCTAATAGTTCATAAAATACAGCCCAGGTTAAAGTTTTTTAAAAGTAGGTCAAATTCCGAAGTCAAGGTCACTAGGTCAATGTTCAAGGTCCCAAATGAAAGGTCTGGTCAAGTGGAATCTACATGTTGATAAAGCCTAACCCAGCAAGATATGCCCGTCAGGATTCTTTAGTCATTATTCATTTCACTTGGCAAAATCTAAGTTCCATAACTCTGTAATGACAAATAGGTTATCCCCACCATTTTTCTTATCATGAATTACAAATATCATGAAAAGTACCAAAATGACCTTGACCTTTGACCTGTGGCCTTGAAAGTCAATAGGGTTGTTCGTCATTTTTTACTTAATCAACATGGTAATGAAAGGTTTGGACTCTACCTTGTTTACAAGGAAAACTACATGTATGCATATTGACCCCCTCCCCTTACCAATAATTTCTCAATTTTCTGACAAAAAGATTTAAAAACTTGTTACATAAGAAAGAAGATGTATATTTTCCATCTGGAAAACATATAAGGTTTAAAATCATTTTTACCAAAAATCAAGATTTTTTTAATGAATTTTAAAACTATTTTCACCAAAATATCTATTTTCAGCCCCAACATGGGCTTTACCTTTGATCTGTGACCCTGAAGATCAATAGGTTTCTTCATCTTATTATTCCTAATCCACATGGTAAATGTGAAGTTCCTGGCTCATTTGGTTTGAGCTCTATCTTGTTTATAAGGTACAAGTATTCATGTACCTTCATGTAAGCATATATCACGTATATTGAACCCCTACCTTCCCCTTACACATAATTTCTCAATTTTCTGACATAAGATATAAAAAACATTACATATGTGAAAGAATATACTTTCTTCTTGAAGCATATGAAATTTCAAAACATTTTGACCAAAAATAGATTTTTGATGAATTATTAAAATATTTTCACAAAAAAACATAGGTAATCACAGATTACGAAGCTCACCTCGTGGCAGCAAAATTCAATTCAAACATATTTCTAAGTACATGTATATTGGCTTTTAAAGACAAAATCATTCAAGCGGAAAAAGTAGGTCAAGGTCATTTTATGAAAGTTTGATCAAAGATACATCCAATATGCAAGTTTGGTATTTGTAGCACTTATACTTTGCACAATATTGGCTTATAAAGGCAAAATCACTCAAGCGGAAAAAGTAGGTAAAGGTCATTTTATGAAAGTTTGATCAAAGATACATCCAATATGCAAGTTTGGTACATGTAGCACTTGTACTTTGCTCAATATTGGCTTTTAAAGGCAAAAATCACTCAAGCGGAAAAAGTAGGTCAAGGTCATTTTATGAAAGTTTGATCAAAGATACATCCAATATGAAAGTTTGGTGTATGTAGCACTTATACTTTGCTCAATATTGGCTTTTAAAGCAAAATCACTCAAGTGGAAAAACTAGGTCAGATGCTGCATCCAATGCATGGGTTCCTCTCAGTATCCCAAGATGAATCACTTGTGCAAGTTTGGTTACTATAGCATTAGTACTCTGTCAGATACTGAGCTACCCCAAACTTCTTAACCAAGTCACTCAAGCGTAAATGTAGGTCAGATGCTGCATCCGATGCATGGGTTCACCTCAGCATCCAAAGATGAATCACTTGTGCAAGTTTGGTAACTGTAGCATTAGTGCTTTGTCAGATACTGAGCTACCCCAAACTTCTTAACCAAGTCACTCAAGCAAAAAATGTAGGTCAGATGCTGCATCCAATGCATGGGTTCACCTCAGCATCCAAAGATGAATCACTTGTGCAAGTTTGGTTACTGTAGCATCAGTACTTTGCTAAATACTGAGCTACCCCAAACTTCTTAACCGGACGTGGACATGGACGCGGACACGGACGCAGACGCGCGGGGTATAGCATAAGCTCACTCAACTTCGTTGAGGTGAGCTAAAAATCTATTTTTAGCCCCAAAATGACCTTGACCTTTAACCTTGCAAATCAATACCGTTCTTCGTCACACTATACTCAATCCACATGGTAAATTTGAAGTTCCAAGCTCAACTGGTTTGGGCTCTATCTTGTTTACAAGGGTCAGACGGACGGATGGAAAAATGGACGGACGAACAGACAGACAGACATTGCTGTACCATAATACGGGCCGTCTAAAGACGGGCGTATAAAAAATCAAAACCCTACCTCCTAAAGTTCATATATTATAGCCAAGGTTAAAGTTTTTTAAAAGTAGGTCAAACTCCAAGGTGACCAAGTCAAGGGTGAAGGTCTAACATGAAAGGTATGGTGATAAAGAATCTACATGTGAAATATCAAATCCCCATCCGCATTCCGGATTGAAAATTGTCCGTTCCGCTTTCGACAATTATTGCGCTTTTGCTGGAGTTACCTCTCTTGTTTCGATACTCTCTTGTAAATGCTTAACGGTAGGTTCCCTAAAAAAGTATGTTTAAAGCCCTGAACTGACCAAGAACGAACAGATAACAGATAATGGTAACTTTGAAATACAAATCTGGCAGCGAACGGCATCGACAAAGGAAAAAACAACTATACTGACAGAGGAGATAGCTACGATAAGGCATCACCTGATACTGGAATATGTGCAGGAAACAATTTTAAAACATAGTGTAATCAAAGATTACGAAGCTCACCTCGCGGCAGCAAAGTTCAATTAAAACATATCTCTAAGTACATGTATAATAAGAAAATCACTCAAGTGGGAAAAAGTAGGTCAAGGTCATTTTATGAAAGTTTGATCAAAGATACATCCAATATGCAAGTTTGGTACATGTAGCACTTATACTTTGCTCAATATTGGCCTTTAAAGGCAAAATCACTCAAGTGAAAAAAGTAGGTCAAGGTCATTTTATGAAAGTTTGATCAAAGATACATCCAATATGCAAGTTTGGTACATGAAGCACTTATACTTTGCTCAATATTGGCCTTTAAAGGCAGAATCGCTCAAGCGGAAAAAGTTGGTCAAAGTCATTTTATGAAAGTTTGATCAAAGATACATCCAATATGCAAGTTTGGTACATGTAGCACTTATACTTTGTTCAATATTGGCCTTTGAAGGCAAAATCACTCAAGTGGAAAAAGTAGGTCAAGGTCATTTTATGAAAGTTTGATCAAAGATACATCCAATATGCAAGTTTGGTAAATGTAGCACTTATACTTTGCTCAATATTAGCCTTTAAAGGCAGAATCGCTCAAGTGGAAAAAGTAGGTCAAGGTCATTTTATGAAAGTTTGATCAAAGATACATCCAATATGCAAGTTTGGTACATGTAGCACTTATACTTTGCTCAATATTGGCCTTTCAAGGCAAAATCACTCGAGTGGAAAAAGTAGGTCAAGGTCATTTTATGAAAGTTTGATCAAAGATACATCCAATATGCAAGTTTGGTACATGTAGCACTTATACTTTGCTCAATATTGGCCTTATAAGGCAAAATCACTCAAGCGGAAAAAGTAGGTCAAGGTCATTTTATGAAAGTTTGATCAAAGATACATCCAATATGCAAGTTTGGTACATGTAGCACTTATACTTTGCTCAATATTGGCCTTATAAGGCAAAATCACTCAAGCGGAAAAACTAGGTCAGATGCTGCATCCGATGCATGGGTTCACCTCAGCATCTCAAGATGAATCACTTGTGCAAGTTTGGTTACTGTAGCATCAGTACGTCAGATACTGAACTACCCCAAAAACTTTAACCAGACATTGACAAAGTCATTCAACCGGAAAATGTAGGTCAGATGCTGCATCCGATGCATGGGTTTACCTCAGCATCCCAAGATGAATCACTTGTGCAAGTTTGGTTACTGTAGCATCAGTACTTTGTCAGATACTGAGTTGCCCAAAAACTTTAACCGGACGCGGACGAGGACGCGGACGGGGACGCGGACGCCGGGTTATAGCATAAGCTCATCTCAACTTCGTCGAGGTGAGCTAAAAACGATTACGTTCCCGTTTTACAGGGCTGTGTCCCTAAATGAAAGAGGGCCCCAAATTACTGTTACATATCATTACCAGGTATAGATGTGATTTTACTATCACTCATGGGGGGGATCACATATATTACCAAACATATTTCTGATTATTTGGATAAAAGACACATGGGTTTTTGAACAACAGAATTAGAGAGACAATCTTGTAAGTAAGCAAAATTGGTGAAAAGATGAATGATAGGTTATATATTTTTCTGTGTCTAAAGTTGACAACTGTAAGGTTATTTCATCGTGGTAGATTGAATAAATTCTCAGTGAAAGATGGGGGGGGGGGGGGGGGTGTCTGTGACCCCGCTGTTCCTCCTAACCATGTCCTAGGGTTGGCAGGTATGCATTGACCTATTCATAACTAGAACTGCCCTAAAAGTCATGGTACCAAACTGTAGTACTCTTTATGGTGAATGTGTGTATGAAATATAAAAGGCCTACCATTAAAAGTGTAAAAGAAAACTGCTTTCAAAACTTCTTAACATAAAATGTTGTATACGGTGAAGGTCAAGGTCACAGGGTCAAAAGTCATGGTATCAAAATGTAGTACTCTTTATGGTGAATTTTTGTATGAAATATGAAAGGCCTACCATTAACAGAATAAAAGAAATCAGTTTTCAAAACATCTTAAGGTGGTTCAGGTATCGTGTGACGTCATCACTAATTTCCAAAATATATAAGAATAATGTTGTATTGCCTAAATTAATTGCTGATGTTTAAAATAGTTTGTTTAACAAATATTTAATCATGTTTGAATAAATCCTTCAATTTAAGAACTTTTTTGTTTGTCATACAGGTTTTTAACGCATTTTTGGTTTAAAATATAGCATTTTTGTATTTAAATTTACAATATCGGTCGAAACTCCTTAGAATTTGGTGTACTTATAAATTGTTTCACCCTAAAAACAGGTAAAAAGGTACCTTGCAAGGGACTTCCTTTAATTAAAGGGCATATGAATATAGTCTCTGGCATATTTTGACATCAAATATTAGCCCGCAAATTGTGACATTTTTTACCATTTCATTGCTATTTCTCAAAATATTACAATTGTCTTGTCTTCTACTGCTAATAAAAAGTACCTGCAGTTCTTAAAGAGTCTTTTCCATTAGAAAATTTGACTTTAGATACCTGATATTCATTTTTATTCAGTTTTCCTTGGATATACTCAAAATTTGGGCAAAATATGATTTTCCACTAAAAGTGCCCAACTTTATTCAAGTATTAGACCCTAAAGATGCCCTGCACGGTGCATATATTTTATAAATTTAAGAATATCTAAAGATAGATTTTTAGTTTAGAGAAAAAATAAAGTTAGTTTGACCATCCAAACAGAGTCAAAATAACGATACTTGAAAACCCTTAACATAAAATGTTGTATAGGGTGAAGGTCAAGGTCACAAGGTCACAGGGTCAAAGTCATGGTACCAAAATGTAGTACATGTACTCTTTATGATGAATGTGTGTATGAAATATGAAAGGCCTACCATTAATAGTGTAAAAGAAATCTGCTTTTAAAACTTCTTAACCGGACGGACGGACAGACAGACAGATGGACAGGGTGATTCATATATACCCCCCTAAACTCCGTTTGCGGGGGGTATAATAACTACATGGACCTTGCCAGGTTGCTGATATGAGTACCTGACTAGGTCTGCATACTAGTCACAAATAGACAAATTCAAAATTCTGTGACTCTTGTGAAATAATTAAGAATATTTCTATAACACTTAGATTTAGTTTGAATATTTTGACATTCTGTTTGTTTTGTTAATTTTTTTCACTTCTGCATTATTTCATTTGTAAAATTCCACTTTTGGATGCTTGTCACATTTTATGCACATTGTATATTCATAGACTAACTAAGGGTTTATTTCAAATTTTCAAATGGAAAGACAATATAGAAGAAATTGCACAGCAATTCTCATAAGGCCAGATTTTACTTTTACATTTAAAAAAGTTTTATCTTTAAACACTTAGCCCTTTTCCTATCCCAAAAAACTAAGTATTGCATCCTAAGCCTTTAAGTTTATCCTACAAGCAAATTTCTATAGATTAATTTCAATAATTCCATTAATTGCAAATACTTGACTCATTTAAGAATGCAGACTCCCCAAGAGCATAGTAATTATCTAAACTTTACATCATACAAACCTTGGAATCCAATAGGAGGAGCGAATCCACCATATTGTGGTACAGTGTAGAGGTTGCGTAACGGTATTGTGCCTATTATTACAGGTAACTCTAGGTCAAGGTCAAAAGGTGTATCCTCTATGTCAGCGGTAAACTAAAACAATAAAAGTAATAATGAATACACAAAACCTGTCTTAACAGGATCAATATACCCTCCCATTTACTCGCAGTGTGACTCAGGTAGTGTATTTAAAGGGTAAATGAAAAAATGAAAATAACTGATGTTAGAAATAATGAGCTTATATTCAATATCCATTTAAAATTCAAAGGAATACCGTGCATATTCATTCTGAGGAAGGTTATGGTTAGGACCAACCTTGCAGATACATGTATCATCTAGATTCAAAGTCATGACACATTATGGACAATAATTCTGTACTAGTGTCCATATAGATGAAAAGGTTAAAACATGGAGAAGACTGACGGACAGATAGTTGTTGAATTTACAGTTCACTTCACACTTTTGTTTTTCATTTCTAAATATTGCATTTAATTTGTACACCCTTCTTATACAGTATGATAATTGAAACAAAGAAAAATAGACTTAGAAGAACATAATTCTTTACCGTCAACCAGTGATCTATATCTATGATACTACATCCCCTTAGAAAAGATGGGGGACAGGGAGGGATCACTAGCATCTCCCCTGTCCATTGGTCACTGCCTCCTCCTTCAATCCTTCCACGTTCAATCTTAGCTAGGTCAGTTGTCCTGCGATTTTTATGACCTCCTGAGGATATCAAAGTGGTTTTCTAAATGACAGAAAATAAAATACGTGACTTTATTGGACAATAGCTCATTTTTTAAAATTTAGCTTCAACCAGAAACATTAACCAAAACCTTTAACTGGGTCAAAGTCCATGGTCAAGGTCACATGTTACAGCATAAATGGAAAGATCTTGTCATTGGCAACCTACGTGTATCTGTATAATATTATGTTTCTACCGCATATAGTTCCCAAGATTTTGCTTCAACCAGAAATTTTAACCACATTGTTGACGTCAACTGACCAGTCTGTCTGTCTGTCGACCAATGACCAAATGACTGACAGACAGACATCATCATTCTATAGACTGGAATTGCCCTTGCGATCCAGTCAAAAATGTAACAGTTGCAAATGAAGAATCAACCAAAGGTTACACAGATAGTAGCAAACCCCTCCAAACAACATATTTGACACAACCTGTACAAACATGTATAATTATCTTGACTTTTGATCTTTTAAAAAAGTCAAATGAATTCATTCTCTATCCAAATTCAACAATTGTGGAAAATTTGGTGGTTCGATACACTCCTTTGTTTCTCTTTTGTTGTTTTCACAAGATTACAGTAACCCTCTATTTTCCATTGCAGTCTTGACTTTTGACTTTGAGAACCAATTATATCACCATTTTTGCTGCAGAAGAAGAGCTAGCTCAAAGATTTGTTTATTATTTATGAAGATTACCTGGTATAGCTTAACTTTTGATTTGAGTATAGGTCTATCCGAATCATTTCTTATCTCGGCAAAGATTCTGACTCCCTCTCCTGGGACATATCCACGTCTCTCGATACGGAACTGAGCTGTTACTGGACCAGTGGCACAGCACAAGCAGCAGATCATCTTAGACTCATTCATCTGGTTTGGTTGCTGTAATTATCATCATTATCAATGATTATGTGAAACAATACTCATATTAAACAACTTTATTTAGTAGCAATACAGACAAACTTTTACAATCTAGTCCGATAGACCTAGTTTGCAACCAGTCAAATCAACATAATATAAATTCAAACAAATCTATCCTCTTTGCAATAGATTCAAACTGACACATTTGCAATTCAGCCTGCTAACCTTTCTTCAAAGCTAAATTTGAACAACTTCACCAATCTCATGTAACATATATGGTGATTAGTATCAATTCATATCTTGAACAAAACAGAAACAGCTGCAACCAAACCTTCAACTGAATTTAAAAGCTAATAAGGACTCATAGATGCATAATTTTTGGCGTAGTGTACATACATGTAGAGCAAAGAACCATATTTCGCTGGTGACCATACTTCGCCGTTTCATAGTTAATTGCTTCTCGTTGGGTATTGGAATTACTTATCATATCCTATCAATATGACCGTAGCAGTCATGTTTTGATATATTGTTGGCATCTTCTATACTCAATTGTGGCATAAAATACCATAAAAACTGGAAAAATTCTTGAAAACACCAAATTTTAGATGTAAACATTCAAATTTTTACAAAAATTAGTAAACATTCAAAATTTTTACATAAATTAAACAAAGAAAACATTTTATTCGGCATCATTTCTTAGACGTAGTGGTGACATAAGATTTCCCGAAAAGAAAATCACAATTTTGTCTGTTTTTGTGTGCAAATGGGATACTTATCAACAAAAACGGCAAAATATGGTCACCCCCAAAAACAATGCAAACAAAATATTTTAGAGCTCTATAAGAAATCAGTGAACAGAGTAAAGTCAATTATTTTTGTAGTAATTAGTTTGAGAATGGAGTTAAATAAAATTTTAGCAAAATCAATTATTGAATTGGCCTCCAAGTATTGGAAATTGCTAGGAAATATACGAAAAAATACACGAAATACAGTCACTTGCTCTACATTTTTATTATAAACTTTAATAAGTAAACATAGGGGTAAAATAGTATAGTATATAGTGTACCAAAAGAAGTAAAAATTTACCATAGCATTCTCCTCAAAATTAAGGTCTAGATGACTGAGGACAGTAAACGGTGTAGTAAGCTTGTAGTCCTTGTGCCAGCTGGGACGATCTATCTTTATCTTAACAAAGTATCGAACAGATCCATGGTTTACTTCAAAAGAGCTAGGTAGAGTGGGAGGCAGGACAAACTCGAATGGGTAATAGTGGTCACCTGCATGTAGGGTAACATCCTCACAGTCTCCATGTTTCCTATCTACAAGATACATCACATTGATTGCAATTGCATATTTCTTAGTAAATAGACATACATGTAAAGGAGGACAAGTGCCGCACAATTGTATATCAAGTAGCTTGACTTGTGGTCTTAAAAAATAAGTTTTATTGCCCTCTCCCCAATCCTAACCTTTTTGAACTTTAGTTCATTATCTTTCTTTGTCAAGCTATTATATACATGTACCACCAATACAAGTATAAATGCCTATGCTTCATTATTACATTAAAGTGTGTAAATTACACTTACTATGTCCTATCAGGTTCATCTCATTGCTAAAGTACTTCTCTTTGGCACTATAATGCCTCCTGTCATCTCCAGATCCTTCTGACCAGCTTACTTTGGCTTTCCCTTTGAACTTCAGTATCACACCTAAAATAATTCATGAGAGGTAAAAACATATACAGTGTAAAAGCAATAAGAAGTATGGTACATGTACAACTAGAGAACAAGATGTGTTTGTGAAAATACAAGCACTTGTCAGCACACAATCATGAATGAATGCATAGTACAACATACCGATTATATATGGTCCAACATACCTTGTCTGGAATTTATATCTATTAGATGTTACCTATCATTATTACCTGTCTGGAGCCGTTATAACATTTTTGTCAGACTGCAAATCATGTATAAATTGTCATTTCAAAATGGCGTTGAGTGTAAAATTTCTAACTTTTTAATTTGTAGATGTATTGTAAAAAATTTTCACCATCAAAAAGATCGTTCCCAGAATGAATAAACTGAAATGAATAAACCAGAAATAAAATTAATTTTAGTAGAAAAATAAAATAAGTGTGTTTTCCTAACACTAGTACCATAACAATGACTTTGATCTTTGACCTACATGTATTGACTCAACTTCAATAGATATCTTCTCCTCTTGTTACGTAAACTTATGTCCATTTTGGTTTGGATAGGTGGAATGGTATTTGAGTTATCATTTGAAAAAAATCATTTTAGTTGTACATGTTGTAGTTTTCCTTTAGAATAGTCACCTTGACCTTTGACCTAATGACATCAATATCAATAGACTTCCCATCTGATAAGAAAGCATGTACCAAATTTGGCTTGAATGGTGAATAGGATCTTGGATTTAATCTGGAAAACATTACATGTATTTTAAGCGGATTTCCTATTAGTATTAGTGACCTTGACCTTTTAGGTAATGAACCTAAAATCAATATAGGCTTCTTCCCCTCCTGATAAGTAAGCATCTATCTAAATTTGGTTCAGGAAGATAGATTCCAGTACGAACCAGAAATCTCTGGTGAGACTGAAACCAGAGACTGAAGCTCTCCTGGTTGTTTCCTTAAATTAATCTAAGTCAAAGTAAGTGCCACACTCATTTTCCAAGACCCTGAGATCAGGGGCTCAAACAAAATACAAGACCGGCAAATGATTAATATAATGGAAAAAGAATTAACTCTCTATCATTATCATACTTTCAGAGAATTGGTGTTCACAAGATTACATGATAGAGTTATACATGCACAGAAGAAAATTACCACATCATTTTCCCATGACCCTTGGGGGGGGGGGGGGAGGCAGGTGGCTCAAACATAATATAAGGTGCACATCTAGACCACAGACTGAGAATAAAGCAAAAACAATTATCTTTCTATCAATTATACTTTCTGAGAATTGGTGTTCACAAGATGACATAGAGTTATATACAAATGTAGGAGAAAATGACCACACCCATTTTCCAAGACCCTGGGGGTCAGGGGATCAAACAAATATCAGGTGCACATGTAGACCACAGACTGAGAATAAATCTAAAAGAATTATCTTTATATCAATTATACATTCTGACTTGTCAATAAAGTTTTCTTAAACGCTTTAAAATTTGATTGTGACAGGCGACACTATAATGAAAAGTTTACAAGAATGTGATCAATTTCTAACAAGGGTCCAAAAATCATAAAAACTTGCACCAGAAGGCTTCAGTCATTCGGACCAACTACAGAGAGGAGAGCACCAGTCCGAACGTAATTTTGTCTGTCAGGACCAGCAGATCAATGTTATGTGGAAAGACTGTAGTGGTTAACGTTTGATTATACTAGGTAACTCCATACTGAAAGATTAGAAGAAGAGCGTTAGATGTCTAATATATGACTGTTATTATACCTTTCTCTCTCCCTTCGTTGTCGGTTGTCTCTTCGTTTTATCTTTTATGATATCATTTCATTTAGATTACATGTAATGATTATGATAATGTTTAACAAGACAATGATGTTTAATATATCATTATAAAACATAGGTAATCACAGATTACGAAGCTCAACTCGTGGCAGCAAAATTCAATTCAAACATATTTCTAAATACATGTATATTGGCTTTTAAAGGCAAAATCATTCAAGCGGAAAAAGTAGGTCAATTTCATTTTTAAAAGTTTGATCAAAGATACATCCAATATGCAAGTTTGGTACATGAAGCACTTATACTTTGCTCAATATTGGCTTTTAAAGGCAAAATTACCCAAGCGGAAAAAGTAGGTCAAGGTCATTTTATGAAAGAATGATCAAAGATACATCCAATATGCAAGTTTGGTACATGAAGCACTTATACTTTGCTCAATATTGGCTCTTAAAGGCAAAATTACTCAAGCAGAAAAAGTAGGTCAAGGTCATTTTATGAAAGAATGATCAAAGATACATCCAATATGTAAGTTTGGTACATGTAGCACTTATACTTTGCTCAATATTGGCTTTTAAAGGCAAAATCACTCAAGTGGACAAAGTAGGTCAAGGCCATTTTATGAAAGTTTGATCAAAAATAAATCATATATGCAAGTTTGGTACATGTAGCACTTATACTTTGCTCAATATTGGCTTTTAAAGGCAAAATCACTCAAGCGGAAAAAGTAGGTCAAGGTCATTACATAAAAGTTTGATCAATGATACATCCAATAAGCAAGTTTGGTACATGTAGCACTTATACTTTGCTCAATAATGGCTTTTAAAGGCAAAATCACTCAAGCGGAAAAAGTAGGTCAGGGTCATTTTATGAAAGTTTGATCAAAGATACATCCAATATGCAAGTTCAGTACATGTAGCACTTATACTTTGCTCAATATTGGCTTTTAAAAGCAAAATCACTCAATTGGAAAAAGTAGGTCAGATGCTGCATCCAATGCATGGATCCATCTTGGCATCCAAAGATTAATCACTTGTGCAAGTTTGGTTACTGTAGCATTACTACTTGGTCAGATACTGAGCTACCCCAAACTTCTTAACCAAGTCACTCAAGCGGAAAATGTAGGTCAGATGCTGCATCTGATGCATGGGTTCACCTCAGCATCTAAAGATGAATCACTTGTGCAAGTTTGGTTACTGTAGCATCAGTACTTTGTCAGATACTGAGCTACCCCAAACTTCTTAACCAAGTCACTCAAGCGGAAAATGTACATGTAGGTCAGATGCAGCATCCGATGCATGGGTTCACCTAGCATCCAAAGATGAATCACTTGTGCAAGTTTGGTTACTGTAGCATCAGTACTTTGTCAGCTACCCCAAACTTCTTAACCAAGTCACTCAAGTGGAAAATGTAGGTCAGATGCAGCATCCAATGCATGGGTTCACCTCAGCATCCAAAGATGAATCACTTGTGCAAGTTTGGTTACTGTAGCATCAGTACTTTGCCAAATACTGAGCTACCCCAAACTTCTTAACCTGACGCGGACGTGCGGGGGTATAGCATAAGCTCACTCAACTTCGTCGAGGTGAGCTAAAAACTCTTGTACTTTTTGTAACTATAACATTTGAAAATTTAGTAAATTTAGTAGAAAATTCTGTACTTACATATGGGAAATTGGGGGACACATTTGACCCAAACAGTCACAAAAGATCGTTAAAAGATTTGTTGCATACATGTACATTGAACCTGAATTTATAATTCAAAACCAGCACTCCCGCTCCCCCCCCCCCCCCCCCCCCCAAAAAAAAAAAATGCTTACAAACTCTGCTGTAAATTGTTGTAAATCTAATGACAAACCTTTGCATGAAATTTGCGTTTTGTGAACAAATTAAGTCCATGATTCATAAGAACTGATGAAGTCCATTTGAACGTACATGTACAAAGTTTTGAAGTACCTGTAGGGATTATTGCATTAGGAAGCAATGGTTTTTTGAATTCTGTGTATGAATTGATACAAAAAGTAAACAAATGAAATTGCATGCAGAAGATTAAATGAGTGAATATGGTGAAGTCATCACCACATAGAATAAATCCACAATTTGATTAAGAATTAAATGCGCCACATTGGCGCACTCAGTGAAATTTAAATGTGCCATTTTAGAATTGAATGCGTAATGGCGCAGGGTGCATGCTTATCCCAATCACTGGTTTATTGATGTGTGAGCAACGTTCATGTAACGTATGACAGAGTGTGTGCACAACGACTGCATTGTGTTTGAGTAACCATCTTTCTGTCAGTTTTGTGCAGACAAAAAATTTTTCAAAGCCAAGAGCCTTCAACAGCGCATAGCTCCATGTGAGAACATTCTCACAACGTCCTACATTCAGGTCGGGGAAACGGCAAATCTAGCTATTAAAGCTAGATCTAGCTTTTAAAGCTCGTTCTAGCTTTAAAATGGACCAAATTGAGCAGTTTTATTTAGAATGTGTGAAAATGAAGACGTTGCGCACTTGCGCCTCGACGGATATCGTAATGTTTACGTATGAAAATGAACATTGGATCTTAAAATTGGAAACTCAGCGTTGCATTTACGAGTGCAGCTGCACATGTGCATTCAAGGAAAAGGTAAATATTCACCTGTTTCAGTGATTTTTTTCAGTAATTTGGGAATGGGGTCGGGGCCCTTGCAATTGGGAAAATTAACGACATTTGGGAATATTTGGGAAGTACTAAATATCAAAGTAAAAGTAAAATGACAGTTTATACAATCAAAAGTTAAGAATTGAATGTTTAATCACATAATTTTCTTTAAATATGATTTAATTTCTTATGCTGACAACAATATGGCAAATAATTAGTAAATTTGCTACTTTTGAACCAGATATTTTCACTATTTTCGCTGATAATTCCATCTGAATGAAATTGGGAAATTTTAGAGTCACAATTGGGAAAAAAAGATACTATTTTTCATTGGGAATGGGGCCGAATAACGGCCCCAAAAAGGGGCAAAAAAAATCCCTGTGTTTACACCTTAAATGACTTACCTTTGTAGATTTAATGTCCTATTTATTTAAAAGAATGTTTTTGACTTGCAAATCCGCCATTTTTAATTTACCGATCACAGTGGATTCACTGTTTGCAAGAGAAAAGATCAACTAGCAGACGGATATGCATTATTCCGGTATAAAAGTAGGATCGTCGAAGACATATTTCACCTGATACAAATGCTTTTAAAAATTCGATAATTTCCATTTTAAATCCTTATTTTGTTTTTTTTATACATAACTTAAATGTAATTGTTCAAAACATGAAAATAAAATGAAAAAAAAATTAATTTTTAAAAGATTTAATTAAAATGCAAAAACGGGACCGACATTCTACTTCTATACCGGAATAATGCATATCCGTCTGCTAGTTGATCTTTTCTCTTGCAAACAGTGAATCCACTGTGATCGGTAAATTAAAAATGGCGGATTTGCAAGTCAAAAACATTCTTTTAAACAAATAGGACATTAAATCTACAAAGGTAAGTCATTTAAGGTGTAAACAGGTGAATATTTACCTTTTCCTTGAATGCACATGTGCAGCTGCACTCGTAAATGCAACGCTGAGTTTCCAATTTTAAGATCCAATGTTCATTTTCGTACGTAAACATTACGATATCCATCAAGGCGCAAGTGCGCAACGTCTTCATTTTCACACATTCGAAATAAAACTGCTCTATTTGGTCCATTTTAAAGCTAGAACGAGCTTAAAAAGCTAGATCTAGCTTTAATAGCTAGATTTGCCGTTTCCCCGACCTGACATTTGTAATAGCCTTCCAAGAACGCGCAAGACGATCATCCAGCGTGTTAGCCAGCAACCTAACAAACTGTCATGCACTATTTTCGAATAGTGTAAACTGAAGTGTGGCAGGGTCAAAAGAAATAAAAGAAATATTTAAGTTTTTACAGTGATTTAGGTTGTTTTACTTCTTGCAAATAGCTCGAATTACCTCCAACGTACCTTTCACTTCGATTGCTTCGTTCACCTGGAATTTAACAGCTCCCAGAACCTGTTGACCAGGAAAGAATACCAGATTGGTATTATTTGTGAACTCTAATCTGATATTTTGCACCTTCATGGCTAAAAATCTAGCCGGCTGACGGCTGACAGATAATTTTTTAAACGTCAAGTTCGCCCTTTATCTTCTTCGACCAAGATCGCTCGAAAGTACTTAGTAAGCTCGCATTTTCTTGTGGAACGTTCTACTTGTTTTTATCGTATTGTGTATTTTTTTCAAGAATAGAGAAGAATGGAGAAACAGAATTAAAAATGTTTTATACAATTGATACAACTTAGTTTTTGCTTTTAACCCGAATCGAGTGGAAGGAATGTCGAATCAACTGCATGTGTGAGGAAAAGACAACTTGAACATCAAAATGTCGGCCCTAGATGATAATTGATTCCTTCTGAAAAAGGACACTGTTTTATCAGATTATGTTGTGTTAGACCGCTTGCTTACTTACCTGACAGCAAATTATGGCAGATGATTTTGTGACAAACATATCTACTGTCAGTGTTGTATTGTTTATTGCTGCTGGTGCCCTGGTAAGGCCATTGCAATGAACTGATGATTACTGTATATCAATTCAATTTAATTCAATTCAATTAAATTTTATTCAGGCAATGTATATCATACAATATCGCCAAATTCAAGTATTGAATATGTTGGTCAAAATGTTTATTTTCCGGTCAAAAGAGAGCTTGTGTTCACAGTTCGCTGTAAACTCGTTTGAGATTCATGCATGCGTCTATTGGCTATGCTACTGTTTTCTAGGTTCCGGGACTGTTGTACCCTCGGGAACTTTGACCCGGGAGAACGTTGATCCAGGTCCGTTGTACCCTAATACATGTTTGTTGTTTTTAATATTTAATGAATAAGCTGATCAATAAATGACATTCAAATTTTACGTCTTTTATTGTTATGGCATTTTATATGTATTCTACCGTCAAAATGTTGCTAAAATTCCATAAAAGTTGAGTTTATTGCGATTTTTTGAAGTGGGAACGTTGATCCCTAAAATAATTTGTATACGGATAATTGATCACCCAAGCCACGTTGTTTGTTTTGTGAAATCTTAGGACATTCATAATAAAAACAATGTATATAAATGGAATTTTTCATTTCTTTTAAGACGGTTAATCTTTAAAAAAAAAAAAAAGGTGCTAAAATGTTTAATTAATGTAAAAATTTGATATGAAAATTTAAAATAAAATACAAATTCATATAAGATTAAAGATTTGACAATAGATTTTGAGATGACTATAGTATGTGCGCTTATCTGTTCCGACAATGACTGACCTATCCTGTACTTTTCGTGTCCAAGTATGGGCAGCTTCATTTTCAGCTTTGTTGAAATTAGGGAAAGGGGCGGGGGTTGAAATTGACATTTTCTGTACAAACTTTATTACATGTACATGTACTCCAACTTGAACCCATTGACTGACGACTTAAAATGACATGATTATTTTACGGACGAACGCATACACAAGTACCTTTACGTCGGTAAGATACGTAATTGGACGTTGGAGATTTAAATCTCAGGCACAGAACAGGATAAAAAAGAATGTTGGAGAAATATCAATATTGTATCAGAACCTTTCGGGTGAATTCCAATTGTCAGTGAACAAAAGAATTTTGTGCTTCTGAATGGCCATGTACAGTAAGCTGTGATCCAAACGTTTCTACGTCACGTAACAAAGTAAATACGAGTACAGCGGCCATTTTCACAAAAATACTTACGAACAATTTCAGGAATTTTCGTAACTTTTGATCGTTTAGTTCTTCTTTTTTAGATGAAGTATGTAGAAATGATATTAGAAAACATAGAACAATCTAAATAGAAAATCTTTTGAATGTTTTATTAATTGGCTAAAGTAACGAAAATTCCTGATTTTTTTTTTTTTTTTTTTTTTTTTTTTTTTTTTGGAAGAATTTTTGTGAAACTGAGCACAGGACTTTTAGATAGATTTGAAAACTAAACATGGACACCGTAGAGTAATGCGCACCAGGGCGCAGCCATGCAGTTGCCGATTTTATGGCCATTTTTTAGAATGGGACTATGGCGCAGGGCGCGTGGCCTTCCCAATCACTGAAATTTAGTATTTCTGGAGGATTTATATAAGCTTTGAGCTTTTTTCAAAATCCTGTATTCCTTTGCTTATGAATTATGTGAATATCGTTTGTTTCTTGAATAAATATGTTTAAACCAATACTTTTAGTATGTTGTCAACCCGTTAAATTTACGCTACATGTATCTTTGTTCAAGAAGATTGACCCATTACCATCTATTAACCATACTACGTTGCTATGTAGTGATGATTGATAAACCCTATTTATTTTTTAAATGATTTCAATACGACTTCTTTTCAACAATTTTTATGAAGCGTCGTCATGTAACCGTATGTACATTAAGAGTTTGTCAAGTGAGTCTTTCCCGTCCTTTTCAGTTTTTTTCAGATGGAAACTGCAGAACACTTTACACCCATTCAAACTGAATTTGGATCGGGGATTACCAATTGCTTCTAATGTTATGTTTGCGACCGATAAATGCTGATTTTATGGTCCCAAACTGAATTTTTCATACAACACGTTAAGGGATGTTTTGGACTATGTATTTGACAGACAACACATATTTGAATGTCAGCCTGACAGGATTCAATTACAAATCCCTTTTTTTACATTTGAAATTTTATTCTAAACAAGTGTGGAAAAAATAGATACTGTAACAAAATAAAAAAAAAAAAATCCAACCGATATCGACCTACCCTATTTTTTTCAGCATGTTATGGGAAACACATATTTTTGTAGGCCTTATGATCGTCTTTTATTGTATCGTATGTCAATGAGTATTGTATGACATCACATTGCTTTGTTATTTATGATTTATTCACGGCGAATTTAAAATAAATGCATTTGATTTAACACTAAACAGAACTCTGTGTCATATAATAATGTAAAATTTCTTTATTTTGTACACTTTTCTCTCATATTCTTTATTTCTTTCATCAAATAGAGAGGAAAAGATACATATAATCAGGGACGTATATAAATATATACGTCCATGATATAATTCATGTAAAATCTCCATGATATACCCATTTTTTTTTTTTTTTTAATTTCCTATTATTTTCTTTGTTATGCCGTTCTACCTGCTAATTAGTGTTGTTAACTAGTTTGTTTGCAAAATAATTATTTTATTTGCAAAACAAACCAATTACAGTCACTACCACCTATACCAATTAAGGGTACAACGGTCCCAGGTCAAAGATCCCCAGGGTACAACGGACCCCTAGTTCAAGGTACCTGAGGGAACAACAGTCCCGACGCCGTTTTCTATTACGCTCGCAATATTATGCTCGTCTATTTAGTATTAGCTTTGCTGCCGTTTACTTTTACACTCGCTTGTGAGCGTAATAGTGACCAGCAGCATAGCTAATAGGTGTGCGCATGAATCTCAAAAGTGATTTAAGTTTGCTGATATTCTGTATTTTCTTTAAACAGAGTTACTGCCCATTTGGGACAGTATCTGTCTGCACTGCTCACTTCGGAAACTGGATTTACACGATGACTACTTTATCATGCAAAAATTTGAATGAACTTGATACCATCCAATAGATCTTGCTTCGTCTAAATTTTGGTATAAGTTATACATTGTATGATAAAGTCAGTGCAGGCAATAAAACTTAATAGACAAAACAAATTTTAGATGAGCCCTTTCCCATGCTAATTTTTTCCGTGACACTGTGACGCTCTCTATAGGCTAAATGTTAAACTCGGTGAGGTGATGCTGAAGTTTAATTGACATTTAAAACACTCTATCTAAAATTTTGTCCCATCTGTATAATCTGTTGCATAAACCCTCAAACATGTACATATGTAAAGTATACCAAAATTTACGACAAAGCATGATCCATTCAAGGATGTTGGTGTCGGAACAGTTTCCGGACGATTTTGAAGGTTTTTCAGGGATAACTCCTCCGTCCATCAATGGAAAACATTCTCTCAAATAATGCTATGCCCTTCCCACAGATACTCATGTTGAAAGAAAATATCAAATCTCTCAAGAAATACGGTTTCCAGACCGATTTTACGACCCTATATTTTGGCCATTTTTCGCAAATCACTGGAACAGTTTCCGGACACCTGATTTTAAATCTGTCAATCTCGATTAATTTCAGCCCAAACTTGATGAAATTTGGATATTGTTTTCTTCAATCTTTTCTTCAAATGACTTTGTACAAATAATTTTGAGAATAGAGCCGAAACTTCTCAAATCACGTACATTAAAATAGTATGGTTTTCGACGACTTCCCCTGGTGCGTGATATTAAACGGGGCAGAAAGGGGTAAAAGGGAAGTGCGATAAAGCAACTTAGATGGAAAATTTTGTTTTGTATGATTCGTGATTTGAATTCTGCATTTAAAAATCTACAACATTGTCACAAATTTTGAAAGTAATTTCCTTCAAAGCACTTGAAAAGGGCGACTGTCCGGAAACTGAATCTGTCCGGAAACTGTTTCTGTCCGGAAACTGTTCTGACACCAGTATAGATTTTATTTTAATTTTTGCATGATAAAGTTATCCAAATTGTGCTTATCCAGTTTACATCAGTGGCGGATTCAGGGGGTGCGGAGGGGGCGCCCGCCCCCCCGGCACTGACCCCAAATTTTCCAAAATCAGGTATATTTTTGCCCATTTTCAGTAAAAATCGGCAAAATTCGCCCCTTGACCCCCCGGCAAAGGGGGCGCTGGATCCGCCACTGTACATAGTGAGCTGCGCAGACAGTAGCCTCATTGTGATGTCAAATTAGCTGTAATGGAAACCTTCCTAAAACTCTTGGAAATGATGGAAGAAAATTGATGTTACCATAACAATTTTATGATGTCATAATGATTTGATGTCAAACACCATCCTAAATGGGAAAAACAAATGTATCTCCATATTCTGAAAAGTCTTATTCAATAATTAAAATATTTAATATGCACACAATACCTACAGAAACACAGGTGAATGCAGTAAAAATTGTTGTCCTTTACAATTTGTTTTCAAAGTGAACAACTCCTGTAAAAGAAAAGCCATGAATACATTTTATCTGTAGTTATGATAAAATCTGGAAAACCTAAGTGTCACAGATTGACAAATAAAGGGAGAGATATATGGAATGGAAACCTATAATACTCATCGGCTTCACCGATTTATAGGATTTAAATCATTTGATTATATGTATTAAATTTGGCTATTTCTTTGTTTTATTACTGCATTGCTTGGCTAACATGGTTTAGGGGTGCAATGCATGTGATTGTTCACTATGGTTCTCAGTATTGTACCAGATACTGAAATATCAGAATTTTTGGTACATTAACTTATTATGCATCAAAATCGTTTGCAATTGATTTCCTGATGTTTAAAGTGAGCTGTGCGCGGTCAGTGATCAACAAACATTTTTCCCACCATCCCCCATCTTTGTGTCATAAGGAATACCAGGGGTCTAGAATTTTTTTCAAAACCTACTTGCCACGAGCAACTCATGACATAAAATTTACTTGCCCGACCCCAAAAATGACATGCCCATCAAAAATTATATGTAGAGGAGGATAGATATATTGAGTTGAAATGTGGCATTCTTAGCTATAAGCCGAGTGCTTAAACCCTGTCTTAGAAGGAGGAGATAAGATAGAAATCTAAATGAAGAGGGAAAAATGCTCAGCTTTTCTACTTGCCCACGGGCAAGTGAATACCTGCTTTGCTCATTGCCGACCTAACTTTTTCACTTGCTCCGGGCAACGGGAAATGTGAATTCTAGACCCCTGAATACATGTACATATAGTGTGCTCTTGCTTCTCATTCAGACTACATGTTCTGCATATCATAACAAATTTTACACTAACATGTTAGTGAATTATTCAGATTTATTGATTATGAAACTTTGTTTTTACAGTTCTTTTTCCTAGTGTTCATCCTTGCCAAGCGGCAGATTATGAGATTTGCTTCTAAATCATCTGGACATCCCATAGCTGCAGGTGCTCCAAAGGTACATTATTCATTCCAAATTTAAATGACCTATTTATGCAACACATACAAAATTGATCTTTTAAAAAGTTTTATTTTCATGTTAAAGTCATCAGTATTTACCTTTCTATATTTCTGTTTTCTTATTACTGCCAGAACTTGAAGAAAGAAATCAGTGAGAAGTTAGAGATGACAAAGTCAGTGCGGTTTGAGCCTCTTCTCCTGAGTCCCAAAGTCCTACAGACGGCAACCACGGGTACAGTATATAGACTTGATCTCAATTCTTTTAAAAGTCCATGCATGTACCTATATATAACAATTGTGGAAGTAGTATATGAACTTAATCTTAGCCCATATGTCCTTCATACAGAATTAGAGACTTGATTTGCCCAAAGCCCTTCATGCTGCAAATTAATAACATGCCATATTCAAATGCGCACACCATAAAGCATTGATGTCGGCCCAAAACTTCCAGATGAATTTACAGTTTATAGAAATAATTTATCAGAATCCCAAAGTCCTTTGAATACCAGTTATTATAGAAATGTATTGAAATAATTCCAAAAGGAAAGACTAGGGACCAGAATCTGGTTTTCAAGGTTTGTTTTGTTTTGTTTTTGCTTGTTTTGTTACGTTTTTTTTGGGGGGGGGTTGCTTTTTTCTTCTCATATGAATGAATATAAAAAACTTCAAGTTTCATTGAAAAATGAAAGATTTCCACGTTGTTACAATACGTTGGATAGAATGACATAATATTTCATTTAATTTTCAGTTCCGAACCATTATCTGTATAGAATGAAGGCAGTAGATGCTTTTTCCAAGTTTGGTATGTAGAATCTAATGGTGAAAGATTGCCTCAATTTGCATGTGGCACTAAAAGATATTCTGTAACACATGTGTATGTGGATATTTAAACCCAAAATAAGATGCATGCAAGGTTTTATATCATTATCCGTCAAGGTCACTCAAGTTACTGATCTGAAAATGTTTGTATCCAGATATAGTAAAAAAAGGAAGCAATAGACCTTCTTTATAAAGTGCTAGATTTGCATTTTAGACATGCTAAGACCTGATATCACAACATTTGACGTTATTTCTAACTGTGACGTCATAAATCTGCTATGACATCACAGTATAATTTATGTCAAACCTTGTGATGTGCCGGGGTTTTAGGATGTGTAAAATGCAAGTAAACTGCTTTAATGTGAAAGTCGTCAATTCAATCATTTATTTGAAAGATATTATTATAACCCCCCCCCCCTTTCCTCCATTTGAAACCACTCAATATTGAATTTTTCCAAGTTTCAAGGGGCATAACATTGTATGTGATTGAGTGACATGACCCACTTTTTTGGACATTTTAACATTGGATATATATTTTGAATGTTAAGAAATACAGCTTTCATATTTCACATTTGTATTCCTTGTAACAAGAACTTTCCTATTAATAATATTTGCAGATGAACTAATGAAATTGGAGAGCATTAGCAAAGAAAAGAAGCACCCAAGTCAGTCAATCAGACAGTACCTGATAGGGCTATGTCATGAACTCCTGAAATCTTCATCATTAGATATTGTCAATCAGTTCTGTGATGCATATGAACACGCCCGGCATGATCCAGATGTAAGTCTATTTTTATGAGTACAATTATTAATTTTGTAGTGTAAAGCAATATGAAATCATCTTTGTCAAGCACAATTCTGTCTGTTATGCTATATGCATTGTTTGTTGTGATAAATTTGTGGAGAAAACCAATGAAAATCAACTGGAGGGCATGCAGAACCAGATAATTCATAAAAGAACAGGAAACTTAAGGACATGCCAAACCTACTGAAAAACTTCTTAAATGTTGTCTCTGTACATGATGTATGATACAAGGGAATCGTGCTCCTACCCACCACTATAAACTAGCTGTTGTTTGCTAGCATCTCTTATGATACAAGGGAATCGTGCTCCTACCCAACACTATGAACTAGCTGTTGTTTGCTAGCATCTCTTATGATACAAGGGAATCGTGCTCCTACCCACCACTATGAACTAGCTGTTGTTTGCTAGCATCTCTTATGATACAAGGGAATCGTGCTCCTACCCACCACTATAAACTAGCTGTTGTTTGGTTAGCATCTCTTATGATACAAGGGAATCGTGCTCCTACCCACCACTATAAAGTAGCTGTTGTTTGCTAGCATCTCTTATGATACAAGGGAATCGTGCTTCTACCCACCACTATAAACTAGCTGTTGTTTACTAGCATCTCTTATGATACAAGGGAATCGTGCTTCTACCCACCACTATAAACTAGCTGTTGTTTGCTAGCATCTCTTATGATACAAGGGAATCATGCTCCTACCCACCACTATAAACTAGCTGTTGTTAAACTTGTTTGCTAGCATCTCTTCTCACTAAAACTTCAAATACATAATAAAATTGGTGGTTTCCACATACACATATAAACGTATATTACAGTATAATTTTAGACCTTAAACCAAGGTCATAACTCATAGCTTCAAGTTAAATGTCAAATTGCATGATCTGGGTCATCACACTTTTAAAATCTCTTCTTTGACTAGATAAAAAATATTTCACATGATAACAAGGTCCCCTCTGTGAAATCAGAATATAAGAAATGGTGACATTTTCTTCTGACCAAATATTATCTTTATCTTATGCATGAATTTGAATAATGTTTTTAAGAATTCTTACCCAAGAACTGCAGAGCTTGTTTATGAACATATCTCCAAGATCAAGTCTGAAGTAAAAAGTAAACGTGAAATATAATTGAAAGCTTTTTTTACTTGCTTCAAAAAGCTTGTTTTGCAAATTTAAGCCTATATTTGTGATTCTGAATTTTTCAGGAGTTTGGAGAAACCCAGTATAACAGATATATACAGCTTCTTGAACAAATGACAGACAGGTAAGTTATATTATCAAATATAGACGGAAGGTCTACACATTGTCAAGTACAATTTATCGGAGTAGGTCAAAACATTTTTAACCAGGATGATGTAGCAAAAAAGTGGTTTAGCAGGCGTCAACAATTTGCTTTTCATGCATGATAATTTTTATCAGCAAATCCGATACAACCGATACTTTTCATGAAATCTGAAGGTTAGCTTACATATAAGATAGCCATCGATACAACCATTACTTTTCATGAACTCTGAAGGTTAGCTTACATATAAGATAGCCATAGATTGTTACATTTATCATAATTTCAATCAAAAATTTTATCTATTTTCTCATTTTTGTTGTCATAGTTAATAAAATTGTTATTGTAGATATGAGTAGTAAAATAAGAAAATAGAACTTACATTACTGGAAGCTTTACAAGATATTTAAATTCTGAAAGAAACATCAAATGTTAATGCCATGGTGCGTTCACAGCAATAAAAATTTTACAGTTTGCTTTATTATTTTTCCAGTTTCAGAAGTGGTATACCTGAACGGTCAGTCGGAGATACTAAGCCTGTTAAACGTCCAGTCAGCACAGAAGTTATATTCTCACCAGATCTCAAAGACGGAAACACAAAAACCTTTGTTTCCAAGGAAAGTACAAACACTAAAAATCTTAAAAGAAATGTTCCTAGTGACTTGCGTTTTCGACCCCGTGCTGGAAGCAGTGGTCATTCAAGCTTACTGGACAGTGGTCATTCTAGTCAACCGAGCAGTGAATTGACAGACAAGGGGAGTACAGAGAAGATAGCCCTAGTAGAACTTGCCAATGTATCAAATAAGGGAGAGTTTGTCTAGGTCAAGTACTAGTATTACGTAATATGTGCAATTATTTTTTAAAGTTATTTACACATCTGTTAATGGGAAGAAAAGTTATCTTAATCAATATGAAAGATTTATATTTATGAAGATGGATATTGTTAGAAGGGTTTTGTATAACTTTACAGGGAATGAATACATTATTAAAAAGGGAATAATTTGGTTTGATATAACTTTTTCATGAAAATATAAGAGTCAAAGTGAAGGGTCTCCCTGAGACTTATGAGGTTTTCAAATTGACTTTTACACATATTGATTTCTGTCATATGATTAATATTAAAGAAAGAGGATCAGAAGACCATAATTTTCTTTGTTTTATGTATACAGTGTAAATATATTTGAAAGTCAAATACAATATACAGTTACGCATTATCAGTAGTTTTTAGCATAATTATCACCCTGAACCTTTTCTGTCATCTATAAAGTGTGTGAGATTCCATTTTATGTAATTAAATACATAGAAATGTCATTCAGAATCACAGGCCATATTACATATATATAAACTGCCAGATTTGTTTCCATGTGCTATGTTTTTTGAAGGTAATATTCATAGTCTCTACTTGTTGTCCGTGCATAGAGCATAAAAAGAATATACACTTGTAATAACTGAAAAAAAAAAATCAAACTTGATTTTGAATACTAAATGCAAATTTTGTTAAGGTTATGTGATGTGACAAGATAATGTTTTACAATTATCTCTCTTTCTTTTTTTGTAAGCATCTAATCTGAAGGGTGTATTTGACTTTAAAAGGATGAGATCTGAGATAACTAATCGTAAATACATGTATGTGTTATTTTTCATCATTAGGAAAACAAGATACAATGCATTAGGTACATGTACATATCTTTTTGTCCCCGCTTTCGCAAAAGCGCGGGGACATTAAAACCGGTTCGTCCGTCTGTCCGTCCGTCTGTCCGTCAGTCACAAAAACTTTAACCTTGTGCATAACTTTTGAATGGTAAGTGATAGGGCTTTGATATTTCACATGTGTATTCCTTGTGACAAGACCTTTCCATGGATACCAAAATTTTTGACCTTGTGACCTTGACCTTGGACTTTGACCCACTTATTAAAAACTTTAACCTTGTCCATAACTTTTGATTGGAAAGTGATAGGGCTTTGATATTTCACATGTGTATTCCTTGTGACAAGACCTTTCCATCCATACCAAAATTTTTGACCTTGTGACCTTGACCTTGGACTTTGACCTACTTAATAAAAACTTTAACCTTGACCATAACTTTTGAATAGAAAGTGATAGGGCTTTGATTTTTCACATGTGTATTCCTTGTGACAAGACCTTTGCATGGATTCCAAAATTTTTGACCTTGTGACCTTGACCTTAGAGTTCGACCTACTTTTCAAAAAACTATAACCTTGTCCATAACTTTTTAATGGAAAATGATAGGGCTTTCACATTTCACATGTGTATTTTTTGTGATGAGACCTTTCTGTTGGTAACAACATTCTGACCTTGTGACCTTATCCATGGAGGTTGACCCACATTTAAAAACTTCAACCTCGACCGTAAGTTTTTGATGGTAATTTAAATCATAGGTCTTAAATATTTCACATGTGCATACCTTTTCATAAGCCCTGTCCCTTGGAAACAAAACAAAAGTTTGGACCTTTTGACCTTTTCTTGGAGTTAATCTTTCATATTTAGAATGTTGATAATATATGAGATATATTATTAAAACTTAAGAATGGGGGATGTCTGTAAGCATTTCTTTAAAGACAAACACCCAAAAGCGGGGGACCACAATTCCTTGAATTTGATTTTTTAGAATTCTTTGGATGTTGACACAACATTGACATTGTTCAAAAAACAGTTGAAACAAGCAGATCATCAAGTTTCTGCAAAAGATATAATTGCAGTATAGAGTAAAATTTCTATTCTATTCTATTTCATTTTGCATTATACAGGATTTCTTGCATCCAATACATATTATAAGAATATTGAAACATGTGTATAAACTACTTGACTTAAAAATATATTGGATTATTTATGGTAATGTATCTGAGATTATCTTAGTTCCACATTATGTTTGTTTTTGTTTTCATGTTTTTTTTTTTTTTTGTTCCCCGCTTTCAAGAAAGCGTGGGGCATTAAAACATGTTGTCAGTCTGTCCGTTTGTCACAAAAACATAAACATTGTCCATAACTTTTGAATGGTAAGTGATAGGGTTCTCATATTTGACATGTGTATTCATTGTGACAAGACCTTACCATGGATACCAACAATTTTGACCTTGTGACCTTGACCTTAGAGTTTTACCTACTTTTCAAAAACTTTAACCTTGACCACAACTTTTGAAAGGAAAGTGATAGGGCTTTCTTACTTCACAAGAGTATTCATTGTGACAAGACCTTTTCATGGTTACCAAAAATTGTGACCTTGTGACCTTGACTTTTGAGTTTGACCTTCTTTTCAAAAACTTTAACCATGACTGAACTTTTGAATGGTTAGTGATTTGGCTTTCAAATTTCTCACGTGTATTCCTTCTAACAAGACCTTTCCATTGGTAACAACATTCTGACCTTGTGGCCTTTGAGGTTGACCCTCATTTAAAAACTTCAACCTCGACCATATCTGTTGGATGGTTAATGATAGGAGTTTCATATTTCTCATGTGCATTCCTTAATTTCTCAAGATCTTTCCCTTGGTAACAAAAGTTTGGACCTTTTGACTTTTTCTTAGAGTTTTATCTTTTGATATTTAGGATTTTGATAATACATGAGATATATTACGAAAACTTAAAGAATAGGGGGGGGGGGTGTTGTTTAAAGTATTTCTTTAAAGACTAACACCCAAAAGCGGGGGACCACAATTCTTTGAATTTGATTTTTTCATCAGATTTGTAATCATAGTCTAAAAGCTTTAAAAAAGTTTTACAGGAATTTCAGTCATAACTATTTTGCATCCATCTTTTGACGAAATTAAATTATTTAAAATTATGAAACTTTTTTACTGTTTTACTGTATGATCTGCATTTCATGTTGAGTATTTAGAAAATGCATGAAATATAAGTACTCCTGTAACAGTTTGTCACTTGCACAAAGAAGCAAAGAGAAGTGTGACCTTGATCTTTGACTTGAAGATCTCAGAATCTATCATGTCTATAGGTACCTTCCTAGGAGGAAGCAAGTGCAAAATGTACCAAAAACAATAATATGCCTTACTTGTGTATTTCCATCTAATAAGTCAAGACTCAGCTAATATGTTCCCAAAGTAACTGGTTGGCTGATGCATCGTTTGAACATCGTATTTGCATCTGTTGCACAGGATTTCATTCATTATTACATAAAGCTGAGAAGGCTACCAAGGGTTCTGTTTACCTCACCATTTTAGACTTACCTGGATATGGTAGAAGGGGGGGGGGGGTTAAGCTATCGCCCTCACTAAGGTAAAGGAAAATGAAGCACCTCCATTTCCAGCTTCCTATAAGTCCTACATTAACCAAACTTATATGGATGCTTACCTCCTTTGTGTGGCACAGATGCTGCATCTGACGCATATTTCATGCTTGAGCAACCAGATTAAGTAAGTAGGACAGGTCCATTTCCAGCCTATTATAAGCCCTAGATAAACCAAACGTGTGTGGAAGGTGCATTTTAGGATTCTGACTGCCATGCATGGTGCAGATGCTGCATCTGACCTGTGTGTATATTTCACACTTGATTGACCAGGTTGAGGTAAATAGAACAGGTCTATTGCCAGACTACTATATGTCCTAGATCATCCAAACTTGCATGGATGATGCATCTGAGTATGCTTACTGCAATGCATGTTACGGATGCATTATCTGACCTATATTTCACGCTTGAGCGACTGGGATAAGTAACAGGTTCATTTCCAGTACGTTATAAGTCCAAGATTAACCAAACTTGATGATGCTTACTGCAGTGCACGATACAGATGCTGCATCTAACCTATTAATCATGCTTGAGTGACCAGTTTATGTAAAATGGGACAGGTCCATAAGTCCTAGATCAACCAATCTCCCTATCATGCATTCGAAGATGTTGCAGATGCTTGAGTTACCAGGTTTAGTTAAAAGGGATAGGCCCATTTCCCGCCTTCAATAAGTCAAAGATCAATCAAACTTTTGTTGTTGATGCATATGAGGATGCTTGCTGCATTGCTGATTATACCCCCCGCAACGAAATTAGGGGGAAGGTATACTGGATTCACCCCGTCCGTCCGTCTGTAGACGAAAGCTTGTCATCGCATCTCCTCCCAACCCAGTGAAACTTTACACAATGAAAGATCATGATATGTAGATGTGCATGAAGAAAGGGGATTGCTGTCGAAAAAGTTAGACCTGAGTTATGGCCCTTGGACTTAGGTTTTTCTTGCATTTTCAATGTCAAACCTTGTCATCGCAACTCCTCCAAAACCATTTCTTGGATTTCAGTGAAACTTTACACAATGAGAGATCATGATATGTAGATGTGCATGAAGAAAGGGGATTGCTGTATAAAAGTTAGATCTGAGTTATGGCCCTTGGACTTAGATTTTTCATGCATTTTCAATGTCAAACTTTGTCATCGCAACTCCTCCTAAACCATTTCTTGGATTTCGGTGAAACTTTACACAATGAAAGATCATGAGATCCTCCGAAACCATTTCTTGGATTTCAGTGAAACTTTACACAATGAAAGATCATGGTATGTAGATATGATTGCCGTCGAAAAAGTTAGACCTGAATTATGGCCCTTGGACTTAGATTTTTTCATGCATTTTTAATGTCAAACCTTGTCATCGTAACTCCTAAACAATATCTTGGATTTCAGTGAAACTTTAGAAGATGAAAGATCATGATATGTAGATGTGGATTGCTGTCGAAAAAGTTATACCTGAGTTATGGTCTTTGTACTTAGATTTTTCATGTATTCTCAATGTCATACCTTGTCATCGCTTCTCCTCCCAAACCATTTGATGGATTTCAGTGAAACTTTACACAATGGAAGATCATGACATGTAGATGTAAATTAAGAAAGATTGCTGTCGAAAAGGTTAGACCTAGTTATGGCCCTTGGACTGAGATTTTTCATGCATTAAATGATTTTCAGCGTTAAACCTTGTCATCGCAACTCCTCCAAAACCATATGGTAGATTTCTATGAAACTTTTAACAATGAAATACCATAATATTTAGATGTGCATGAAGAAGGGGGATTGCAGCTAAAAAGGTTATACCAGAGTCATTGCCAATTGACTTAATTTTTTTATGCATTTTAAATTTTGAATCTTGTCATCTTATACAGTTGTATATATCATAACACATGTACATGTAACGTACGAAGTATTTTATTTGATATAGTGACCTTAACCCTGAATGATGGCCTTTAATGAGAGAATATCCATTTTGAAAATTAAAGTAAGGTCAGGTCTTAAAATGGATCTGCTCAGAAAAGGTATTCGGCGGTGGGTATAATTCGTCCCTTTAGGGCAGTTTTCATTTGGATACTGTGTCTGACCCATCTTTTAACCTTGAGTGACCAGGTCAGGTAAAATTGAACATCTTTTCCATCTTTCTTAATCACCTAAACTTGATTATGCATCTGGAGGTACTTTGTGCAATGTACCATGTATGTGCAGATGCTGGTCAGGAGGTAATGTTGCTCTGTCATCTCTAATAACACGATTAATGTTTACTTCTCGGCAACTGCATTAAACTACTGAGTTTCATTCTAAAAACCTTCTAACTAAGTTTACATATCCCCCAAATCCATCAAACAAGATGATCACCATAGGCTTTGATTAGCTGAAACATTCTCCACTCGTCACAGACAACCACTTCAAAAATTATCAAATGGTCAATGGGTTAGTGCATGACGCTATAATACATATTGAAATTATAAATGCTGGATTCTACATAACATGCTAGTAAACTGACTAAACTCGGAGTCTCCCCCAACCAAATATGTTTCTGAGTTCCCTTTTGCTTCTCTTTTTGTCAGGCGCGTAGCCAGGCGTACGCAAGTACGCAGAAGCTTCCACATCATTTATCTAAAAAAAAAAAAAAAACAAAAAAAAAAAAAAAAAAAAAAAAAAAAACACGTTATTTGTTCAAAATGCATTTTTGTAAAACCGTTCATGATTATGAAATCTTTATTACGTTGTGCCAGCCTGGAAGTGCTTCCACTTGATAAGTACTCTGGCTACGCGCCTTGCTGTACATGTCTTCTCTGTCTTTTTTCTTGGTGTGTTTTGATGTTTTGCCGTGGATGCTGCAACCGAGTCTTGTTGAGATCCTCTCCTTTTTAGCTCTACTGGTCTCAGACCAGTCGAGCTTGTGCGATCACCCTTCGTCCGGCGTCCATCCGTCTGTCTGTCTGTCCGTCTGTCCGTAAACAATTCTTGTCTGGACAAGTCCTCTGAAACAGTTAGAGATAGAAAGTTAATTCTTTTTGCATTTTACTTGGTCCAAGGTCTAGTTGTGCACCTGACATTTAGTTTCAGTCCCTGACCCCCAGAGTCTTAGAAAATGGGCGTGGTCATTAAATTCTATGTAATCTTGTCCGGAAAACTCTTCTGACACTATTAATGATATAGACATAATTCTTTTTGCAATATGATGGGTCTGTGGTCTTGTTGTGCACCTGATATTTTGTTTGAGCCCCTGACCCCCAGGGTCTTAGAAATGGGTTTGGTCATTTTCTCCTATATAACTCTATGTAATCTTGTGTTCACACCTCCTCTGACACTATAAATGATGGAGACTTTAATCTTTTTGCAATATGATGGGTCTGTGGTATTGTTGTGCACCTGATATTTTGTTTGAGCCCCTGACCCCCAGGGTCTTAGAAATGGGTGTGGTCATTTTCTCCTATATAACGATATGTAATCTTGTGCTCTCAACTCCTCTGACACTATAAATCATGGAGACTTAATTCTTTATACAATTTGATGGGTTTGTGGTCTAGTTGTTCACCTGATATTTTGTTTGAGCCCCTGACCCCATGGGTCTTAGAAATGGGTGTGGCCATTTTCTCCTATATAACTCTATGTAATCTTGTGCTTGAACTCCTCTGACACTATAAATGATGAAGAATTAATTCTTTTTGTAATGTGATAGGTCTGTGGTCTTGTTGTGCACCTGATATTTTGTTTAAGCCCCTGACCCCCAGGGTCATAGAAATGGGTGTGGTCATTTTCTCCTATATAACTCTATATAATCTTGTGCTCGCAATTCCTCTGACACTATAAATGATGGAGACTAATTCTTATTGCAATATGATTGGTCTCTGGTCTAGTTGTGCACCTGATATTATATTTTAGCCCCTGACCCTTAGGATCTCAGAAATGGGTGTGATTCTTTCCTCCTATATAAGTCAATGTAATCTTGTGCTTGCAACTCCTCTGGCACTATAAATGATGTAGAATTAATTCTTTTTGCAATGATTGGTCTGTGGTCTAGTTGTGCACCTGATATTTTGTTTTAGCCCTATACCCCATGGGTCTTAGAAATGGGTGTGGTAATTTTTTCCTATATAGTTGTGCTCTCTACCCGTTTAAAGCTATTAATGATGGGGAGTTAATTCTTTATCCAATATTATGGATCTGTAGTCTTGATGTGTCATTGATAGTTCATTTGAGCTAGCAGCCCTTGGCCCCTAGGATCTTGGAAAATGGGTGTGGCATTCTTTTTTGAAATACTTTATCTTGGATATTATGAATTATATGAGTGCTATTATAGTTGCAGTCTAATGGATATGTAGTTTTGTCATGCTACTTATAATTTGTTAGAGCGCCTGCTCCCTATGGTCTTGGTTTAAAAAAAGAAGAAGGAAATTGATGTTTTAGAAAAAAAAAACAACCAGGAGAGCTACAGTCTCGTCAGAGACTTCTGGTTTCTCGAATTCTTAGTGTTGCAAGCAAATCGAATTCTATTTCCGTGAAAAGTTGGAAAATGATATGCAAATTGGCGGTTTCTGGGGATGTCTACTAGTTCTGTCTATTCTATAATTAATTTCTTCTACATGGAATGCTATGGGCTAACTTGCTTTTTAAAGAGCATGTCATTTCTCTCACCCCGGACAGAGATTTCTCCCACTGTGGACTGAGATATCCATGGAAACGCTGGGAAAAGATATCCTTGTCTTACCCCTATGGGGTAAGATAACATTTTCACGTGCCTTTTGACTGTAACGTCAATTGTGACGTCATACACGATTGCTGCGTTAGCCGATCAAAACTATGAAAAAGAATACATAAAATCTATTTTTTTAGCGTTTTTAGACAGTGGGAGAAAAATAATCAATCCCCAGGTGTGATCAGGGACTCGGAAATCCAACCCTCGTGTCCAGGATTTGCTTTTGTCCACGACTCGACAAGCCTCGTCGTGGTACAAGCAAATCCTGGATACTCGGATTGGATTTCCTTGTCCCTGATCACATCTGGGGATAGATTCTATTAATCTACAGATTTACCCGTTCTGAGACAACTCTGTCTCGCACCCCCGAATTTGTCTCGAACCCCCTATTGTGACGTCATGGGCGTTTACGTAGGTTTGGCAGTGTTTGAAGTCACAGAGAGCAACATTTAACGCAAAACAAGCAATGTTTATTCATGAATTCTGTGAAAATATATGGGTGAGAGAAAAATAATCAATCCCCTCCTCGTCGTGGACTGCAAATTTTTTATACTCGGGTGGGATTTCCCTGTCCCTGTACAAAGGGGTGATAGATTCTATCATTCTCGCACATTGGATAGGCTGATTCCCCTTTTCAACGGTGCTGGAGAATTGACCCTTCCGAACGCGGGAAAAATTACATGACGTCACAATGCAATTTCGATGTTTGGCCGAGGTTCGAAGCTTGTTTGTCCGAGGTAAAAGCATTGTGACGTCACGAAATTTTGCATTTTTTTCCTGCAATCGGAAGGGTCAATTCGATCCGGCACCCCTGATCCGGCATTGTTGATTGCTCCTTTATGACGTCACAGACAAACTGACGTACGTTATTTCACGTGCACATACATTTAGCATGATGTTCAGTCATTCTGATCATGCGTAAACAATCTTGAGGACTTTGAAGATTTCAATGTGCGAGAATAATAGAATCTAGCACCACTTTGAGTTCCGGATAGAAAAATATCAGTCGAGGGTGGGAATGATCAAGTACCAACCGAGGCGTTAGCCGAGGTTGGAACGTTGATCATCCCACCCGAGACTGATATTTTTCTATCCGGAATTCAAATGTGGTGCTTGATTATTTTTCTCGCACATTGAAACCTTCAAAGTCCGCTTGTTTACGCATCAGAATGACTGAACGTCATGCTAGATATATGTGCACGTGAAATAACGTACGTCAGTTTGTATGTGACGTCATAAAGGAACAATCAAAAGTGCCGGATCAGGGGTGCCGGATCGAATTCTCTAGCACCGCTGAAAAGGGGAATCAGCTTATCCAGTGTGCGAGATACATTGGATAGGCTGATTCCTCGCACATTGGATAGGCTGATTCCTCTTTTCAGCAGTTAAAAATAACGGTCTCGGTGGGATGATCAACGCCTCGGTTGGGACTTGATCAATCCCACCCTCGACTTACATTTTTCTATCCGAAACTAAAAGTGGAGCTAGATTCTATTAAACTAGCCTAAGTGATCCCCGTTTTAGCTCACCTCACAAAGAGGGAGCTTATGCTATCACCCTGTCGTCGGCGTCCGCGTCCGTGTCCGCATCCGCACTAGTATGTTAAGAAGTTTTATTTCTCAAGTACTAGGAAGTTCAAACTTGCACAGATGATGCGTCTTTAACAGTAGATCACGAATCTACGTGCAAATGTAGGTCATGACCTATATTTTCCGCTCTAGTGCACATGTAAAGAAGATTTGGGTATCAATGTTAAGAAGTTTTATTTCTCTATTATAAGTTCTAGGAAGTTCAAACTTGCACAGATGGTGCGTCTTTAACAGTAGATCACGAATCTACGTGCAAATGTAGGACATGACCTATATTTTCCGCTTGAGTGCACATGTAAGGAAGATTTGGGTATCAATGTTAAGAAGTTTTATTTCTCTATTATAAGTACTAGGAAGTTCAAACTTGCACAGATGATGCGTCTTTAAGAATGGATCATGAATCTACGTTCAAATGTAGGTCATGTCCTACATTTTCCACTTGAGTGCACATGTTAGGAAAATTTGGGTATCAATGTTAAGAAGTTTTATTTCTCTATTTTAAGTGCTAGGAAGTTCAAACTTGCACAGATGATGCGTCTTTAAGAGTTGACTACAAATCTATGTTCAAATGTAGGTCATGGCCTATATTTTCCGCTTGAGTGCACATGTTAGGAAGATTTCGGTATCAATGTTTAGAAGTTTTATTTCTCTATTATAAGTTCTAGGAAGTTCAAACTTGCACAGATGATGCGTCTTTAACAGTAGATCATGAATCTACATTCAAATGTAGGTCATGACCTACATTTTCCACTTGAGTGCATATGTTAGGGAGATTTGGGTATCAATAGAGTACACCCATTCAGGCAAAATTTGGGTCAATAAATGAAATACTCTGCTTCCCTTTTCTATTTTGTTTTTGCGTGGTATCATTTTTGTTGGTTCTCAGTAGGACAGGTTTTCAAATTCAAAACTGTGTATTCTTTGACTCCTGCCATGATAGAATGCTGCCATGAGGTGAGCTTTGTAATCTTTGATTACACTATGTTTATGTCGTGCAATGCCCGGGGGATGCGTACATCCTTTTCTAAACCCCCAGACATTACGTCTACGCAATCCGATTTCAAATATGGAAGTGTTCCAACTCTATACACCTTCTTGAAGAAAATTTCAAACAAATTTATTATGCACAAGACACGTTCTTCGAATAATAAATTCTCATCAGTGATGCTTCCAGACAAAGTGTTTTTCATAAGCCACCCAAATTCATTTCACTAGCGCCCTCAGGCTTTATTTTTAGAATTTAAATTTGTGCGTTTACTTTACAGAGAGTGCGCGGCTCCAAATTCAAAATAACAAAAAGGGACCTCAAGTGCGGTCTCCGCGTCCCGAGATCTAATCGAGCGAATAGTATTGGCATCGAATTGTTTTTGGATCGTCCTTCACCTTAGACTTGCCATTCGGACCCCCTCGCCCTTTATTTGTAACGGCATAAAAAGGAAAAGGTCGAGGCTGATCCGAATGTAGACTTGCCTTACCTTCACCTTCGCACGACAACAGTGCAGTGGGAAGACAGACTACGTACATGTGGTTATTGAAGTCCATGGCGATTTATTCTGAAAGAGATACATGTGTTATATTTTGCCAGCGGCAAAATAAAGTTTCATCTACTTGTCTTGGTAAGTTTCAAGCATGTCATATTTCTTTAAAATCAACGGATATCCCCCTCATCATCACACCTCGCTCAGCTGCTGTATCATCCGGTCATCATGACATAAAATCTTTTACTGAGTGATTTATTCCTCTTATTTGGTAAAATTCAAAATGTTTGGAAATTATTTTTTAGGGAAAGTAAGAAGAAAGTGGGATTATTGTTCTGAATGAAAAAAGATGGAAGAAAGGGGGGGGGGTATAATGTCTATTCATTGGAAAAGGGATAGAAAATGGCACTTAATGGATTGCATTGCCTATATTCATGATAGTGTAAATTCAGTATCGTACCCAAAAAAATATCGTGTAGAGAATTCATGCAAACCTAATTCATTTTTAGTTTTAGGCTGAAAAAAAAAAATAACAAAAAAAGTTACATGCATGTTTTCAATATTATTTTATGCCAAATCATCATATGGCATTGATTTGCTGATTTTATCGTTGAAGGCTGAGGATGATATGTTTTGTTGGTACACTTATTTTTTTGTTGGCACATTTATTAGCTACAAAATAAGTTGTCTTTTCCACATGTTCCAAGCTAGCTTCATAAATATCGCCCAACCCACACTTGTCTTTCTTCGGTTGAAAGAAAACGCAAGAAAAACAAGTGTGGGTAGGGCAATATTTATAAAGCTAGTTCAAAGCATGGAAAAAATACAATGTAAGATTGTGGTGAAAGGCTATATTTAAAAATGAAATTTGAGAATGCTAATCATGTCTGGGCTGTACATGTATCTCTTCCACTCGTCTTGACCCACAGTTTCAATGCATATCTCTTGAACTGTGTGTATTGTTTTTGAAAGAAAAACATATGTATACCCCCTCCCTTATACAAACATGATATTTGGCAGGGCTCTCGATCAGCCTACATGTAATTTGGGACCCATATTGGGCCCCAGTCCCAATGCAAAATAGTACCTTTTTTCCTAATCTATTAACCATTTTTCCCAATTTGATACCAGTCTCTGAAAATTCATAAAAAATGAGTTAAAATTCTCATTTTCTAGTCTAAAGGCATCCAAACTTATGTTAAATATTTCCCAATTTTTGAGAAAATGCTGCTTTTTTCCCCCAATTTCAAAGGCCCCAGGCCCCAGTCCCAATAATGGGTGTGAGAACCATGTGAGGTTATACCTTTACATTTTATCGGAACTTCACATGACCTTGAGTCAAGGTGATGTTAAATCTTTGGATCCAAAACTTAAGAAAATTAAATTAGATGGGACAAACAGTTCAAGAGATATACATTGACTTTGAGGTGCTGACAAAAACATTCCACTACTAAAGACGTACATTTGTACATGTACTAAGTGACCTTGACCTTGGTAGCATAATCTTTATGTCTCCCTCCCAACGGGGAGGAGACATATTGGTTTTGCCTACTTCGTCCGTCTGTCTGTCCGTCTGTCACACATTGTGTCTGGGCTATATCTCCTGAACCGTTTGCTCGATCACTTTCATATTTTAGTATGTTGTTGCTTATGACCCGAAGGTTTCACATCACCTTGACCCAAGGTCATGTGACCAAGGTCAAGGTCACTTAGTGCATTTTTAATGAAATTATGCATACATTCCTGTCCGGGCTATATCTCTTGAACCGTTTGCCGGATCACTTTCATATTTTAGTATGTAGTTGCTTATGACCCAAAGGTTTCACATCACCTTGACCCAAGGTCATGTGACCAAGGTCAAGGTCATGTAGTCAATTTTTAATGAAATTATGCATACATTTCTGTCCGGGCTAGATCTCTTGAACCGTTTGCTGGATCACTCTATATTTTAGTATGTTGTTGCTTATGACCCGAAGGTTTCACATCACCTTGACCCAAGGTCATGTGACCAAGGTCAAGGTCACTTAGTGCATTTTTAATGAAATTATGCATACATTCATGTCCAGGCTAGATCTCTTGAACCGTTTGCTGGATCACTTTCATATTTTAGTATGTTGTTGCTTATGACCCGAAGGTTTTGCATCACCTTGACCCAAGGTCATGTGACCAAGGTCAAGGTCACTTACTGCATGTTTAAAGAAATTATGAATACATTCCTGTCCGGGCTATATCTCTTGAACCGTTTGCCAGATCACTTTCATATTTTAGTATGTTTTTGCTTATGACCCAAAGATTTCACATCACCTTGACCCGAAGGTCATGTGACCAAGGTCAAGGTCACTTACATTTGTAGTGCATTTTTAATGAAATTATGCATACATTCATGTCCGGGCTATATCTCTTGAACCATTTGCCGGATCACTTTCATATTTTAGTATGTTGTTGCTTATAACCCGAAGGTTTTGCATCACCTTGACCCAAGGTCATGTGACCAAGGTCAAGGTCACTTACTGCATTTTTAAGGAAATTATGAATACATTCCTGTTCGGGCTATATCTCTTTAACCGTTTGCACGATCGCTTTATATTTTAGTATGTTGTTGCTCATGACCCGAAGGTTTCACATCACGTTGACTCAAGATCATGTGACCAAGGTCAAGGTCAATTAGTATACATGTATTTTAAATGAAATTGTATTTGTTATGTGTATTATGTCCAGGCTTAATCTTTTGAACTGTAATCGGATTATTTGATATTTTAGTATGATGGTGCTGATGACCCAAAGGTTTCATACCACCTTGATCCAAGGTCATATTACTAAGGTCAAGGTCAAATATTACATTTTTTAATGAAATTGTCTGGACTATATCTGTGGAATCGTATACTGGATCGCTCTGATACTTTAGAATGCTGTTGCTCAGGATTGGAAGGTTTCTTATCATCTTGACCCAAGGTCATGTGCCCAAGGTCAAGATCATTTAGTTCTTTGTAATGAAATTGTACGTACTAATCTTGTCTGGGCTATATCTGCTGAACCCTTCTTACAATTGTTTTCATATTTTGATACATTGTTTCTCAGGACTAAATGTTTCTTATCACATTGTCCCAAGGTCACATGATTAAGGTCACTTCTTACTTTGGTAATGAAATTGTATATGCTAATCATGTTCAGGCTGAAATTGTTATGCTTATCATGTTTAGGCTTTATATTTTGAATGGTGTATCCAATCACTAATTCAGTTTTTTGTTGCGCATGATCCATACAATGTATTTTTCAGATCACCTACATGTATATCCAAGGTCATGTGACCAAAGTCAATTTCACTTAATATGAAATTGTATATGCTAATCATGTTTGGGCTTTACCTCAAACAATACAATGAATCACTTTCATGTTTGAGTATGATGTTGCCCATGACTCAAAGGTTTCACATCATCTTGGCCCAAGGTCAAAGTAACTTAGAGGGAGGGGGGGGGACATCTGTTTTTTTCTGAAAAACATTTGATTTAATTGGTAAAGATGTTGTGAAACTGTGGGTCAAGACGAGTGAGAAAGATACATATACAAATTTCATTTTAAAAGTACTAAGTGGCCTTGACCTTGGTAAATGACCTTGGATGAAGTCGAATTGAATTTTGGCCATGAGCAACAACACACTCAAATATGACGGTGATTGGATGTATAATTCAAGAGTAGCCTGGACAAGATATTTATTTTTATTTCTTCTATACGGGCACCCGGTAGAACCTCTATACCTGTATGTATCAGTTGTATTGATCTTATAGAGACTCATTGACCAACTGTTTGATAGAGTATTATTGCTAGGCAGTTCCCCTTTGGGTGCCTCATAGCCTCTTCTATTATTTAAGGATATGAGTGCTACCCCATATTTATTGCACACCCTTCACTTGTGTATGTAGTAATAAGAGGGTTGTATAGTTATGTACTGCTTGGATGGTCAGTATTTCCAATGTCGTTTACAAACATGACAAAGTACCACCACACCAGGATACCCTTGCTGCAGCATAAACATGGGTACCAAACCAGGCCATTTAAAGTCCCCCAGTCAGGAGACAATCGGACGCATTGAAAAAGTACTAAGTAAAGTGACCTTGACTTTGGTCACATGACCACAATCACATTCAATTTTTAGATTTAAATTAAAAACAAATTATGTTCAAAAGTTAGTACCAATGATTGGCAATGAATAGAAAGGTCTTGTCACAATGAATTCACATGTGAAGTGTGAAGGCCTACCAAAACTTTCCACCTAACTTGGAGTGTGACCCACATTTTTAAATACTACAGAATCAATATCATTAGCCGTAACTTTTGATATATTGTATAAAGATTCGAAATTTAATGTCTGACACAACTTTCATTAACAGAACTTTTCTTACAAAGTAGTTGTGTTTCTTACCAGATGGACAATTAGACGGACAGAAAGACAAACTCTGTCGGAAAAAGTAATCTATACTAACGAACAACATAAAAAAGAAATTGATAAAAAAGGGATCGATAAGCAATAAGTGTATACTCATTACTCTATTAAAATGGTCTGCAAGAGCATTCGAATCCCGATGTATGTCTAAAGAAAATGGTTGACAAGGAAACACACAGAAAATGTACAGTATTAGAGCCAAGACGATACACCTTTTATTTTCTTTGCTCATTCATTCTCTCTCACGATCGTTTCATATAATATGAAAGAATAAACATTCAGTCCTCTGTCATCTCTCACGATTGCTTTAATATCTAGAAAAGTAGAATATTAAAGAATGAACATTCAGTCCTGATTTCGCATAATCATATTTTCTGAATTCGAGCTATTTCATACCGTCAAACCGTGACACCAGTAAAAATGACTTCAACTCAATGTCCGTTTTAATGCAGCAATTACTAAATAACAGATTGCATAAATACTTTAACTTACGAAATCATAAATGGATCTGACAATGAGTTGCATAACGATTATTAAACGAACTGAACGTCGAATGTTACATTGGATCCTCTTTTAACAATATATCCCGTAAATGAGAACTTATTTGTATAACTTTAAACAGAATCAAATTTTACCTAATTTTACAAAAGTTCATCTCATTGTTCTAGAGGAGCCCTGGGTTTTAAGTATTTTGTAGCTAATATTTTGTTCGTTGAAATTATTAATCAAGGCCAGTAAGATTGGATCTCAAAGAAGGGTAGGTGTAGGTGGTTAAAGCCCCTGTCACACCTTCACATTCTGGCATGGCGTTCGCACTACGACCGCCAAAATTGTACGAAACGTGGCGTGAACGTAGTAAGGACGCGGGGAACGTAGTAAGAACTCGCTGATACGTATTGAGGTCGTAGTAAGGACGCCGACGAACGTGTCCGTACGCCGAGCCACCACGACCGTTTTGAACTGTTCAAAACAGTCGTAGTGAGGACGCTGATGACAGAACGTGTTAAGGACTACTTGCGAACGTATTGAGAACTTCATGGACGTATTAGAAACGTGTCGCGAACGTAGTAGGGTCGTAGTACGGACGGTTTAAACTTTTACATATAATATCATATTGATCTGCCGTCCTTATCACGTTCTTGGTTTTAGAGGTCGAAAAAATCAAAATAGACCTCGTACAATCAATTTATCTTTTGAACGTGTTATGATCGTAGCATGAACGCAGTAAGGACTTCGAGAACGTAGTGATAACGCCGCACTGTCGTAACACAGACGCCTTCGTCGTAGTGTGAACTTGGGGCCGATCGTAGTGCGAACTTGACTAAACGTATTAAAGACGGGAAGGACGCGATACTAACGTGTTACGGACGCCAAAGGTCGTGTTGCGCACGTATTGGAGTCGTCAATTATACTTTCGGAAAGCCCTTCCGGGTGAGAAATGCCACGTTCTCACTACGTTCACGAAAATTTTCAAGGACTTCAAGGACGTAGTAAGAACGTCTCCAGAGAACGTGTAGGTGTGACAGGGGCTTAAGGGAGGGGAGAGGGGGGTCTTGATAGCATTGTCCCTCGTAAAAATGGATTGGATATCTTAGTCGGATAGGACATTCCCATGAAAATTCTATTTTAATTTTCGATCCCCGCACAACTTCATTCACGATATCCTCATATTTATTATGGGAAAACGCTAAATGTAAATTGGCCATTCAGTATGAGAAAAATGCATGTATTGTACACATTCTGGTGAAATCAATAGCATCACAGGTAAGAGGATTAAGGTAAAACCCCATTTATCTTTTGTTAACTTTCTTTGTGTGAGGTCGATTGATACAAATAAATTACACTATCAATGATAGTCGGTGATGATAGACAGTGTAAAAAATACTTTTCTACGCCCTTTAGTAGCCACATGTATGAGATATACGGGGTTCTGAGTCTAATCTACGCTAATGCAAATTCTTACGAAAGCCCCCCTCCCCACCCCAACGGACCACATACGGCATTTCATGGTACTAAAACCACTCAAATAAACTCTTCCTCTCATACAGTTATGTTTCTGGATCCGCAAATCTGTACAAGTTGACATCGAGGGCACAGGAGCTCGATACCAACAACCTTCAATGATACCCGCCCCTTCCCATCTCTCTCTAGTCAATGTTCTCTCTACTCTATATAAGGAAAGTAGAGGCGGATATACTTGTGGATCGTTGGCATCGAGCTCCTGTGATCGAAGGGTATACAAGAAGATATATTCAATATTCCAGAGACATAAGATTGGATCAAAATATAGTGTGTTGTAATTGTGACGAGGAAATATCATGATCATCAGCTCATTGCTAAAAAAGGCACTTATAAATCAAACGATTAGCTTCCCGCTTTATGTAAGAGGGTTAGTGGGCGTGTGTAACATTGTCAGACTGTCACTTTGTGAATGGAATGTTAAAGCATGTGGTGTGACCCAAGGTAGTGCTTTAAACCCTCTCCTAATTGAAATACCTGTACTCTGACGACCTTGCGCTTTCATCAAAGATAAAAGCTAAAGGAAGTTATATTAGATTTACGAAACGATTGCACGAACCTTTCCTGAAATAAATATATAAATGTACAGATAACAGGAACAAAACTCATATATTAGGGTATTTTCTGTTCTGAAACTGATAATTATGAAAGGAAAGAGCATTTGGCATGTCCTCCTTTATCTTTTGGCATTAAGAGCCGCTCCCACAGAAAGAAGGAAGAAAGTGGGGGTATATGACTAACTATATCCTCAGGTGACCACTGTCCATATATTTTAATGGGAAGTGAAAGACACAGGAGTATTTTCATGTACACGTAAGTAGAAAAAATAACCTCTTGTACGAAAAACAATGTACTTGTAGTATTGCTTTTTCCTGCTATCTGTCATTATGTTCAAAAACTTTCTGAACGGACTATGTCGAATAAGACATTTTTCATTCTAAATGTATAATACGAATTATACGTACAAGTCACCGGAAGAATTAAACTTTCACATCCCCGGTGATAAAATGAAAATCAGATATGAAGTACAAAGCTGCTTACACATCATACATCATTGTATATGTTTTAAACTAAGTGAGTTTTCGCCATAATACTCGAATTAAAAGTGTTGGCATATTTGTTTTGCTATACCGCTATTGTCCGTCCGTCCGTCCCAACCATTTTGTCCTGACTTGCTGTTTATGGAGTAGTATGCATGGGTTTTAAATTTGTGATGTTTTGATTTGAGGATCAAAGTTATTCAAAAACTATGTTATTCACGCACATGTTTTACTTGGAAGAAGTTTCCAACCCGGCACATTGCACATATTGCATCTCTGATGTAGCTTTTGAAAAAAAAACTTGATTTCTTCTCAGTTGAACGATGGAAGCCGCATGGGTCATGGGACTGTCATTCGAACAATTTGTGTCGAAAAAGTTTCACATACTGTTTAGAATCCGCCGCGTTGAAGAACGACACTTATGAATCCAGATATCACAAAAAAAAAAAAGATCAAATAGACAAACTAAAGTTAAAGCAAATTAAGATCATTGTCATTATACGTAATGTTAGTGATGTATATATACGATCTGCCATCCTCCATCATACATACCACACGTGACTTCGTGAATAATACCAAAGATTTGGTCATGATTAGGCTGAAATTTTAGATTTTCTGTGTGCATTTATTGAATATGTGAATATTATATTTGACAGTTATGTTAGGGGGTTGGCATGGAACCGTTGCGGGAATTACCCCATAAACTGGAGGTGGAGTCCCGGGAACTGGCACGCACCATAAGCAGTCAGGTAAAAGAAGTTTGTTTTCTTTCCCTATTTCTTTCAATGCTAGCTTTTCTTAACTCAATAAAAAACCCCCAAAAAAACCCACGCATACTAAATCCAATGTATATTTGTAAAAGTGAATTTTTGTTGCATAGTATACTGAACACAAAATGTTTAGAATTTACTTTGATTCAACCAAAACATTTTTTTTTCAATAAGGATAAAACTCTTTATTTGAGTTTCAGTTTCCATTGAATGCTTTATGCCTCACTTCCCTATTATTTTGATAAAAAATGCATACATTTTGAAGCAGAATATAGGCGAAGTAGGGTTAAAATTTCAATTTCTTCCAAGAAATCAAATATAGATGAATTAGGGTTAAAATTTGTTTAAACTTAAAGTTTCAGTTTCCTCCAAGAAATCAAATATAGATGAATTAGGGTTAAAATATGTTTTAAAAGTTTCAATTTCTTCCAAGAAATCAGTCAGTTTCCGTATATTTGCCGCATTAGAATGATGTCCTCGAGTTTTTAGGGGATTCCGCTAACACAATGTAGATCGTGGCCATAGCGGGTATAAAGGGGAACTTGTGAACAATGTACGAGTCATTGCAGCAATTTGCTTACTTGGAATAAATCGTCAAAGGTTCCTTCAAGTGAATCCGAAGAAGAGAAAATTTTTCTCATTATGTTCAACAGTTGTTATACCCCCGCCATAAAATGGTGGGGGTATATAGTGATTTTATTTTCATTTCGTTTTTCGACAAGAAAACGTGCAAAAAATACAGATTAGGTGATACTCAGCCAAGTTTTGACTGATTCATGTCCTATTATCGAAAAGTGCATGTATACTTATTTAGCGGTTAGCAACTCAGTATTACAGAAGTCCCGTAAAAAGTACCGGCACGTGTATTTATAAATCATATTGAGCACTATGTTTCACATATAATATGTTTTTGTTTGATCACTAAGTACCGTCACATTATACACGTACCGGTAGATTACGGTGTTTCTTCCCAAAAATTGAAACAAGGATTCACGAAATGAATCTTATACATGTATTTTATGGATAAAGCGAGGTAATTCTGGTAGCCTTATCAAGTTTTTTTTTCTTCTTATTCTTAGCTGCATCTTTTTATCCATAAGAACAAAAAGGTAGGTGACTGTACATGTATGTACCTAGTAACATTGACAACATCTGACCACCGATTCTATTTTATGTGACCACTATTTTTCTTTTCCAGCTTGTTCTTTGTTTGGCTTTGCTTGTGAAATACTAGTATAAGCTTATCGCATTTATAGCGTACGTATGAGTTTGAATTTTCACAGATAAATGAAATTATGAATATACCGAAATGCTATCTAGGTCTTCAATAATAACACTACATAGAATATCTGTGTTGAAAAGAGAATGTGATCTACCTTCGAATTTAGCGTTTGAATACATGAGTATGAAGAATAAACTGCACTTCTGTACTAAATGTCCGGGGAACTAAGCCACAGTCATTTAAAACATTTATAGACCACTGTTTGATTTTTTGTACTGTATCCTCATATATCCAAGTCTGTTTGTATTTTTTGTACTTTATCCTCATATATCCAAGTGGGTTTAATAGGAAACAAAGAAACCCGTCTGCATTATCCTATTTGTGACATATGTATCTTTATCTAGCTCTTTGAAAGGGGGGGGGGGGTTCCCAGATCGAGCTGCGTGCCTTTCAAACTCTTTCTGTCTGTGAAATACTGGTTATTGTTTAAAAACAAAACATCACAGACATGTATACAATACACAGACATATACACTTCTATATTCTGTGTTATATACTGAAAAATGTCACAGAACATAGAAGTATATGTTTCGGCCGACCAGAAGTGTATATTTCGGCCGTCCCGTGGTCTTAGTGAGGCTCGAACCAGCAACCTTTTGGTCAATGACTCGACGCCCTTAACACCAGACCACGGCACCGACAAATCCTCGGTATTCTTGTATCAACACACCGTACCATGATTTGATGTAAGTACTAAGAGGGAGCATCCTCCATTCACAGACCTGTTTAATACCCTCAATATTTTACATATGTTATATACACGAGATACGGAAAACGATTTGAAGTCGAAAGATATGGATCCATAAATTATGTAAAAAGGTATTGATATTTTACAATTGGGACATATAATGTATACATAGTCAATCCTTTGTATTATCACATGCATAGACTGGTGTGTGTATTTATATAAATTGAAACGCAATATTGAGATACAAATTGGTATTTTAAACTTTTCTTTGTGAAGGTAGGATAGTTACAAGAGTCCCAGAATACGGATTTTTCACACAAATAACAAGTCTGCAACAGCACCATTCTTCTCTATCCAAAGAATCAATGTTCAGAAAATATATTCTGAACAATCATACATTTCTTTATATGGTTACCTTTTGTTACTCTCATTGATGTACTTTTTCGTTGAATACAATATTCGAAATATTATAAGGGTAACATTTTGTCAGAAGTCGTCGAAAAAATGAAACTTTGCATAGATGAACTCGATTTCAAATATCGTGAACGGTATTGCCAATCTGTTATGGAAGTGAATGAATATTCCTGGAGTCAGAGCCAGTTGAAGTAGACATTGGATGATCATTTCAAACAAAGAAAATACAATCATTTCATCTTTCATATATGCTCCGGAATTCTTCATGTGATAGGCTATATGCAGAAAATCAATTATAAAGACACTTGGAGATGGATAGACGTACAATAGCACAGGGTGATTAGGCTTCCTATAGGACTTTTTATGGTGGAACCCGGAAATTACTATTGGTACTCCTATCTGATTCAGTGATTATTCATATCAACGATTTATGGTGAAGAGTAATTACACATGAATACTGTTCTTACAAGCAGAATGCGCGGTTCCAGTAAAAAATATTTTGGTCGGGGTAGATAAGTCATACATGGTGTGTATATTTGGACTCAAACCTTTTCCCTAAAATTGATAATAAAAGTAAGGTTGGTTTGCGATGTTTTATATTTTGTTTAAAAAAAAAACAACACGTTTTTGGCCGGATTGCGAAGTGAAATCCGGCCTATGGTAATGGAATGGCGATGTCCGTCCGTCTGTGTCAACATTTTGGTTTAACTGTTACGTTTAGGTTAGTCATTATAGAACTATAAAGGGTACAATCTGCAAACTTTGTATAGACATAAAGCATAGTGATAGGATCTGAACGCATTTATTGGCCTTGGCCTTGAAGTTTGACCTTGACCTGGAAGACATTACTTAAGCTTCTATTGTACCAATACCTTATGAAATGTCACATTAAAACTTAAAGAGTGGACGTGGACATCATTGATTTCATACATTTACCTTGACCTTAAAGTTATAACGTTGAATGAGACTACGTGGTACCAATTCCATACAAAATACATATTAAACTTAACTTATGGAATTAACATGACGAGTTGACTTGATATCGGCTACTGCCCTTAACATCAAACATGTCTAAGGTTGACATTGACCTTGCAAATATAATTTTGAGTAAGTCATAGACATTATTGTACTATATTAGAACATAAAAATTTAACATGGAGATAGAACATGACGGCTGGACTTGATTTCTGGTATAGACCTTGACAGTATTACTTTGAACTGGATGTACACCAATTCTCTTTAAAACTGGCATGAAGGTAAGACATGATTAGTGGAACTGATTTCTGGTACTGAAGTCAACCTTGAGGATTGACCTTTACCTTGAAGATATGATATGGCATTACGATATAAAATATCACATTGAAACTTTGAATGAAGATAAAACTTGGTAAGTGTACTTCATTGATATGAAATTAATTTTGCACTCCGTTGCTTTCAGTGGACATATATTTCAAAGCACAATCTGCAGTCAGCAATCCGGCCTTAAATACAATCTTTAGCGGTGTCTTCTTAGCATATATAGTAATTTTTTTTCAATAGGGAGTACTAAAAATATGTAAGCGTCTATTTGAACACTCTCTCGTTAACATTTTTTAAACGTTTACACAGAAGGCGCTCCGCTACTTTTAATGTAGCGCCCTCTATGTAAGAGCTTGTTTCATATGTACTCCGTAAACACCATTTGAAATCATCCCAAGTTCGGGATAGGCAGATTTGCCTCATATTTTATTCGTCTCTGTCAGACAAGAAATTAGTTGAAAAGAGTGATGCTATATCATTTTAGAACTCAACTAGTGGAGGCATTTTGTGCAATTTATAGAAATTTGATCCGTATTGTACGTCAAATTTGTTTGGAAAATGTCGCGCTAAAAGTAGAAGTTCTTTAATGAAAGTAAAACAGGCGAGTGAAAACGCTATAATTTGGTTAGCTCGGTCAGACTCCAATATTGCGTGCTGAATTAGCTTTGGTCACACTGGATTCTTATAGCATTTCTATTGGTCATGAAAGAAAGAAGAAAATCTGTTTATATTTCGTGATTTACATGTTATGTCAGCTTGGTGTTTAAAAGGAGACTAAAAAACGATATAGATTGAACTTTCTGTTTTGGAAATCTGTGATTGATTTTCAAATAAACTTTATATCAGTTTTACAAAAATCTTTCAAATAATTCTACAAAACAAAGATGTTCTTTAAAATAAATGCAAACAATCAGATTGCAATTACACAATGTGTAGATTTAGAGTTCATTTCGTAATGAAAATCGTCCAAAACGTTATCTATAATGTCATCGTATAATTCTTTAATTCCTGGTTCTAAAGACGTTATACTGCAAAGCATGCGCCTTCGGTTTATATTTTTGTAGCCTATTACTCGGTGCGTTGACAAAGCTATTTTCTTTGCATATTTCTGGACGACGAGGCTGATTTTATTTTCAGTTGGATGTCAGATTAGACCGAGTTTGCAGGAGCAATCAGCAATTTTAACCGCCAAGAGGGCAATAAAATGTAAGGCAATGGAGTGTACGGTCCAGACGTCACCCATCTCACCGAGGAATTGTCATCATAACTTACCGTATAATATGCTTAACGATTTGTAAATAAGTAATTTGTAAATACATAGTTTGCCAATTCTCAGCGATCCGCAAATTTTACTGGTCCGGAAAGTTTCATCTTAGAAATTTAGAAATGCGACTTTATATGTACTTGCTCTAGTTATACGAAAGGGCAATGTAAAGTCTGTGGTCACTTTAGGTTGACCGTCTGTCAAATGACCACTAGATGTCCGTCTTAATTTTAGCTCTGCCTCTCAAAATAAACAGATGAAAGGAAGAGCTGACAATAACGTTGGTTTTATACTGTCCATAAAAAACATAAGGATCAGAGTCCCGGAGACCCCGTAGACATAAAAAGTGGATGACTATATAATTATATGGTATAGAATCAGATATTTTTGTACAAGGACAATAGCATGCCATAGCTAAAGATGTCATTCTTGATTGTAGCTGCTAATTTACTTTAAAAAATCGAAGTACAAATTGCTTGAAAAAGTGAGAAGAAAATTCGTCTAATATCCAATTATAAAACCTAGGAATGAAACCAGATCCTTTCTCGGCTAGCTTATTGAGATGTAAATTTAACTGTGGTATTAATCAATCAACAGTAATCAAGCTTTCCCTCAGATTTCCATTTTGATCTCTCTGAAATTTGAGGCATCGCTATGGAACATTGATACTTTAAGATTCTGCAAAATCACGACGTCCGAAGTATCAATATGAGTTTCTCGAATTACGCTTGTTTTGATTTGGCAATAACAATTTAAGTTCATTATAATTACATGTATTCATTTTATATAGCATGGAAGATGATCTATGCTCAAAATGTGAAAATGAGATTAACCACAAAAGGTTTTTAAGTACATATAGATAACTATTTCCTTTATCCTGTAGGAATTTAGTGTTCCTTTAATTCCACACCATTTCAAAAGACTGAAAATGCCATTACGGTACCATTTCAAACTTTTCCCCAGTTTTTTTTTTCTGATTCTTGTTCGTGTTGTTACACTCAAGCTCAACTTAGTTGCAAATTTCGCACAAGGTAATGTAAGAGAAACCTTGTCATTAAGAAAAGACAGGTCTATTTTCGACCGATGAATATACGACAAGTAATCACCAATAGCATAGTTATTCATACCGGATAGGACCAGATAAATACATATTTCAGATGATAGTCCATCCCCACTAGTCGTACGTTGAACTTGAAACTAAATACAAAAATCATGCGACATCTATAATGGGATGTAATGTGGGCTTACTTGATCACTATAAACACGGATAAAGCATTGAAGTATACATTCTCACAGTTGATGTGGTAGAAAAGATCGAGAGTACCTAGTGAAGTTGTCCCGGATATACTTCTGTATTAGATTAGCAAAACGATCCACGAAGAAGCATTCTTTCTTTGAATAACTTGCATACTTAGACTCTGTGCATTTTACAATAATTTAAATGTGTACGTTATATAAGTTGTTTAAGCTCTATGTGAGAAAACAATTTCGTAGAGCTGAAGTCAAACCTTTGTTGTTTCATTTTGGGGAAAAGGTCAAGATTGTATGGTAAAAAAAAGTTGTGATGAGCTAATACCTCGCCCGGTATAAAACCTAGTGACCCGGCATCATCCCGTACCAGGTCACTTGATGACTAGGTACATGTAACTACCAGTACCAGGTGTCCCCGTCGGCGTCCGCTTCCAGTAACACTGTTTTTTTTGTTATGCCCCCCCTTCGAAGAAGAGGGGACATATAGGTTTGCCGCTGTCGGTCGGTCTGTCGGTCCGTCGGTCTGTCGGTCGGTCCGCGACATCAGTTTCCGTTCAATATCTCTGGAATGGATTCACATATTGAAATGAAATTTTGTATACAGACACATCAAACAAAAGTCTAGGTCAAGTTCATATTTGGGTCCGATCAAAAAAATTTTGACAGAGTTATGCCCCTTGCATTTCGAAAAATACCAAAATTTCGGGGTTTCCGTTCAATATCTCTTGAATGGAGTTACGTATTGAAATGAAATTTTGTATACAGACACATCAAATAAAAATCTAGGTCAAGTTCATATTTGGGTCCGATCAAAAAAAATTTGACAGAGTTATGCCCCTTGCATTTCGAAAAATACCAAAATTTCAGGGTTTCCGTTCAATATCTCTTGAATGGAGTTACATATTGAAATGAAATTTTGTATACAGACACATCTAACAAAAATCTAGGTCAAGTTCATATTTTGGTCCGATCAAAAAAATTTTGACAGAGTTATGCCCCTTGCATTTCGAAAAATACCAAAATTTCAGGGTTTCCGTTCAATATCTCTTGAATGGAGTTACATATTGAAATGAAATTTTGTATACAGACACATCAAATGAAAATCCAGGTCAAGTTTGTATTAAGGTCCGATCGAAAAAAATTTTGACAGAGTTATGCCCCTTGCACTTGGAAAAATACCAAAATTTCAGGGTTTCTGTTCAATATCTCTTGAATGGAGTTACATATTGAAATGAAATTTTGTATACAGACACATCAAACAAAAATCTAGGTCAAGTTCATATTTGGGTCCGATCAAAAAAAATTTGACAGAGTTATGCCCCTTGCATTTCGAAAAATACCAAAATTTCAGGGTTTCCGTTCATTATCTCTTGAATGGAGTTATATATTGAAATGAAATTTTGTATACAGACACATCAAACAAAAATCTAGGTCAAGTTCATATTTTGGTCCGATCAAAAATATTTTGACAGAGTTATGCCCCTTGCATTTCGAAAAATACCAAAATTTCAGGGTTTCCGTTCAATATCTCTTGAATGGAGTTACATATTGAAATGAAATTTTGTATACAGACACATCAAATGAAAATCCAGGTCAAGTTCGTATTAAGGTCCGATCGAAAAAATTTTGACAGAGTTATGCCCCTTGCACTTCGAAAAATACCAAAATTTTAGGGTTTCTGTTCAATATCTCTTGAGTGGAGTTACATATTGAAATGAAACTTTGTATACAGACACATCAAACAAAAATCTAGGTCAAGTTCATATTTGGGTCCGATCAAAAAAATTTTGACAGAGTTATGCCCCTTGCATTTCGAAAAATACCAAAATTTCAGGGTTTCCGTTCAATCTCTCTTGAGTGGAGTTACATATTGAAATGAAATTTTGTATACGGATACATCAAATGACAATCTAGGTCAAGTTCATATTTGGGTCCAATCAACAAAATTTTGACAGAGTAATGCCCCTTGCACTTCGAAAAATACCAAAATTTCAGGGTTTCCGTTCAATATCTCTTGATTTGAGTTACATATAGAAATGAAATTTTGTATACAGACACATCAAATGAAAATCTAGGTCAAGTTCATATTTAGGTCCGATCAAAAAAATTTGGACAGAGTAATGCCCCTTGCACTTTGAAAAATACCAAAACTTCAGGGTTTCTGTTTAATATCTCTTGAGTGGAGTTACATATTGAAATGAAATTTTGTATACGGACACATCAAATAAAAATCTACTAGGTCAAGTTCATATTTAGGTCCAATGAACAAAATTTTGACAGAGTTATGCCCCTTGCACTTCGAAAAATACCAAAATTTCAGGGTTTCCGTTCAATATCTCTTGAGTGGAGTTACATATTGAAATGAAATTTTGTTTCAGACACATCAAATAAAAATCTAGGTCAAGTTCATATTTGGGTTCAATCAAAAATTTTTATGCCCCCCTTTGAAGAAGAGGGGACATATTGCTTTGCCGCTGTCTGACTTTCTGTCTGTCGGTCCGTCGGTCGCCCACGACATCAGTTTCCGTTCAATACCTCTGGAGTGGATTCACATATTGGAATGAAATTTTGTGTACAGACATATCAAATGAAAATCTAGGTCAAGTTCATATTAATTACCTTGTAGAAGTTTATTAGAAGAAGAGCTTTAACAAAGCATAAATGCTGTACATACAGGTCCTCCTGACAGTTATACTTCTTTTACTTTTTTTTATTACACTGTTACCTTATACCCCCATAGGTTGTATCAATGCAAGTATAAAGTTGTGACAGACTTTAATCACAGAAGGGGTAGGGGGGCATTAATGTTTTACAAACATGACTTTTAACTTGTTTTGTTTTGTTTTGTATTTGTTCTTGTTTTTGTTTTGGTAAATCAATTCTGGACATACTACAAGTAGTGCTGCATATTGAAATAATTTTTTTTCAATACAATACAAAACAATACATTTTGCTTCAATACTCAATATTTTCAATACAATACGCATCTTTACATTTTTTCTCAAAAAAGTCATAATAATGAATCAATAAATGGAGTTTTTATATTTTAATCATTGAAAACTTTATAAAACAAAACAAAAATAAACATCAAATGGATGTTTTCCATTATTTCAAAAACAAAAAAGGAATAAAAAGATAACAATGGCAAGCATTGAAAGTGTCTACTTGTCTACGAAAGAAATTTGGTTGGTAACGTGCAAATTCCGTGAATCGCGAATTATACACCTATTAAAACCAAACATTTCTAAAACAGATAGATTTTCAGCATGGACCAGACATGCACGTTTAGGGTACTTTATCTTCAATCTAAGCAATGTAATATGACCAAAGAGTGTAAAAGTTATTATGTCCTAAAATGTACCGAAAGCCGTAGCAGGATGGGTGGGGTAATTACAGCGTCAAAAGTATTCTAACGTTGGCAAATTCTCCCTAAATTTGGAAGTGACGTCACATTGGAAATTGTATCGGAATATCATTACGATAGAAACTTTAATTGAACTCGTATGTCTAAACGATGGTGTGATCAGAGAAGATTCAGAAGAAATATGAAAATAAGATTCAAAAAATGAATGAAAAGTCTAGGGACCTTATTTTCTTATCAAATGTATTGAAAGTTTCGATACTCAGCATGTGTGTATCGATACTGAACATCTCAAAGTATCGATACTCTTCTATATTCCAATATCAATATACAGCACTAACTACAAGTGCTTATAACAAGTGGTCATCTTGGGATGCTGACTGTTAAAAATGCATGTTTTGGACGTTGTATTATGACTCACGATGTTTGAACTTTGACCTATCTTAAAACCCCCAAAACATACAATTTCATTTTGTTATATCTTTTGAAATATATTTTGAGACTTTGATATTTCACACAAAGAGTCCTTGGGACCAGAACTTTCATTTGGTACTTTGACTTTTTGCAAAGTGAAATTGACCTTTGACTTTGACCTACTTTTGAAATGATTTACCTTTGTCTTTATTTAATTTGAATCATTGTTGATAAGACTTTGATTTTCCCCATCATGGTTATGAGACCGCAGCTTCTTTTGGTACCGTGACTTTTGACCTAGCTTTCTTGATACTGAAATTTGGCTTTTGAAATATCTTACGTTTGGCTGTATGTTTTGAACGATTTTGGATAGGACTTTGACATTTCACATAGAGATTTCTCAGCATAACTGTTTGTCCCTGACCTTAAACTTTGAAATTCTTTTGAAATAACTATATAACCTTTGGATGCATGTATATATTTTGAGTCATTTGTTGGAATTCAAGGCTTTTAGCTGTTTCTTTTGGACCAGAATTTTCATGCGAGACTTTGACGTTTGATCCGATGAATTTGACCTTTGGCTTCCTCTTTCTTGTAAAATCAATTTGAACTTGCTTTGTTTCTTGACAGTGAATTGTGTTCTTGCTTTTTATTTATTTTTTATTCGTAAATTAAAAAAAAGAAGACTTGAATTTATTTTCTATATGTATATATGTTTTCAAATTTTATGAACTAATGCCTATATGTGCATATTAATCTAGTCGAGGTGAGCGTGCTAATCTGTGATTACATTATCATGAAAGGTCAAATGTACAGAGATAGACTGGTATACACTTGAACAATTACGAGTAGAATTGAACACATCTCCCTAAAGGTGTTAGATTGATCTGAGGTTGTTGCATATGTTTGACACAATGTGTACACGTGGTAGTGGCATTAAATGATCAGTAATTGTTGGTACCCTCTAAGGACATGGAACGGCTTCCTTGTTAGCTCTTGTAATGATTAATCACTTTACGACTGTCTCCATAGAATCATCTTTACTAGCATAGAACGCGGCCTTTTTATTTTATGACGGTATGGAATTTCTAATATAACACAGAGTAACTCCGCGTGTTCGATTTGTCTTTATACGTTGGGCAATGTGAATGTTTTTGTCATTTTATATGTAGGAACAAAAACTGATGGAGTCTTACTTGATTCTAAAAGTTTGAAATCTTTAGGCGAATTCAGATGTACTTGTACCGCTAACCATATCGCGCATAGACATGTGATTTTGCGAAAAAATTATCCATGTATGCGTCATCGGTCACGTGATGATGGTGACTGTGGCGAAATGAATTAGCAGAGTCATGGAACATATAAGATAATTCAAAATCAAAAGATTGGTTCACGCTTGGTATAGTATTAGAGGTGTGAATGCGGATTGAGCTGACACTTTGATCTATTAAGGCATTGTAGCACTGGAATTACTGTTGATCAGCACTGCGACATCACTTCCTTTGCTCCTATAGAAAGTCGATTCTCTTATTCACTTTATCAAGTTATCGATGGCAATTTATGCAAAGTAGATTTTGTTTTTGTTGACGATTCCCTCTGGAGCGAAATCTATACATCTTCTAAGCAAGTACTTTGATTTTAACCCGAAATCTTAGAAGACATTTTTTGAAATTTTAGAACTAGAAATACTAACGATGGAGCAAGTAATCTCGAATTGCTCGAGTTCTATTTTAAACAAGAATTCGAGGTAAGATAATTCGAGAAAAGTGTTGAAAAATTGCGTGTTGTGGATATTGCACTTTTAAGTAACAATGCCATCTGAGAATTCAAACAGAGTTGGCTGGTTCAAACGATTGGAAACTGACAAAGTGCGTATGTACATAAGATAGTTCACAGAATACATATGGTTCAGTGTTTACCAGAGAGTCTAAACCGATAAAAGTTTTTCATATAAGTTGGTGCACAATGCAGACAATGAGGAAGTTTTCTGTGAGTTTGAAGTCTCAGATCGAGGGGATGTTAAGAGTGGACAATGATTTTGAGACCAGGTCCCGCAGTAGTATCGCCTCTATGTTAGAAGACTTGGTCCAGCTAAGGAAATCATTCCTAAGGAAACAGAGTGACGCTCTGGTTTGTATGCTGGTGCCAATGTAAAATCTATTTTACTGAATTTTAAAAAGTAATTTTTGCGCATATTGCAGTGAATTTAACGTCATTTTATAATTTAGATACATTTTGAAAGGTACGATGTTTTATATATTGCTTAAGTGTCTATACTTCTTCCGATTCTTGCATCTCTCATATATCGGTTATCGGCGCAAACTTTTAAATTTGCACATTGCATCTCAACCTAAGAAATATAGCCTAGAATCTAAGGTTTGAATAGTCGTTTCACAATAATTTCTCTATACTTCTCTCTGATTTAAAATTCTCGAACAATAATTGGAAGGGAAGTGGATTTAGAAATATGGTCATAGGCATTGAAAAAAAGATAATAACGCAAACTAATCTTTCTTTGTGTAACGAAAAAAGAAGATTTTTTTAGAAGTAAAGACACAAATAAATAAAAAAATTAATTTAAAAAATCTGAAAGTGATTTATTGAAAAAAAATTACAAAATCGTTTTGTACCAGATCTAATTTATTTTAATTTAAAATTTTTATATTACCCATGTTATCTATACAAAGTTAATTAAATTGAATAAAACAAAGTGCTGATCTATATATATATATATAATGGCTTAAAAATGAATACCCTTCAAAGATGTTTTGAGTTTTGGAGACTGTGATATACAATGTATAATATATAAGTACATGTATGTATATGAATACAAAAAGTAGAGGAAGAAATTCGAATCTCTCATGTATTGATTGATCGCTCTACGTCACTTACACTTTTTGTCTTATTTTGATATTTTGACATTTTGAATAAACCCACCTTTTTGTCATATGAACTAGATATTTACCAGAATTAATGAGAAAGATCATCATCGACTTGCGCAATAGACAAGTTTAGTTTTTATTCACATGTAAAAATATACTAGAAACGCAATATCTTATTCACTTTTCATTTGTCAAGCTGTTTGAAATGTAAGTTGCATTCAATGAGGCAAACGCATATACAGCCTTAATTCCATACGTGTATATGAAGTCGTTTTCATTGTGGCCACACGGCATCTTTGGACTTATTCTCGGCACCAATGATACTGTATTATACCATTTTGCCCGCTTGATTGTCATTTCTTATGACAGAATGGTGTGAACAAATGTCCTATCCTGGTCGTTTGTATGGCCTTGGGGGAGACGCGCTGGGAATTAGCTGAATGTGCAGATTCTGTGACAAAGTGTCCGTTTGATGTTCTTATAAAATAATTTGTTTGTTGTGTTTTTAATTAATGTTTATCAGTGGCAGAGAAACAGTTATTGAAGCAATAAACCTCTCATTTGATGACGTTTTATTGTCAGTTATGGCTCAAGTTACAAGGGGCGCTATTGCATTACAGTGAGCGTTCACAAATGCTCGTACCCCCTCCCCCAAATCAAACAAGCAAATAAACAAAAAGAAAAACTCGCAGGTGGAAGTTTGCTTAAAAACTTTTTTTTCTCCATACAATCTTAATTTATCTAGATCTAGACCAAATACTCTTATTAAATTGTCTTAATTCTTTTGAATGTATCATTGCCCCTTCTGTCATCATTTTACTTCAGAATGTTTGCTTTCCAACTTGGTCAATTCGGAAAGGTCAAGGTCACTTATTAGCAAAAACTTATAATTGATCGTGTTTCACATATAAGTTATTCAAGATATGAGATTTTGCCCCCAATCCCCCGCCTCTCTCTCTCTCTCTCTCATTATTAAACTAGAACGAGAACTTGATATGTTTTTAAGATTGAACTTTATTGCTTGTAAATCCGTAAGACATTCCAAATGTGATGTTGAAGTTTGTATGTGGAATGTCATTATGCTGCCTTTAATGTATAAATGGATATGACAGCAGAGGATCGATCCGGCAGATCTATTCCTTAAGTCAAGTATCTGTAGATAAAAAAACAAGCAAAGAATGCTATCGGTGTAATGTATTGACAGAAAATCGAGTAAAGTACCCGTTAAAAAACAGTGAAGGTATTTGATGCCTTAAGACAGGGAAAACACCTTTAGAATGAAAAGGCTTAGAATTAAAGCTCAAAAATATTGTCTACTGAAACATATCTCGGCATCTAAATACTCAACGTTATCTCATCGAATAGACAGGAAGACAGACAGATCAGACAGATAAATCTGTAAATGTGCACTACCTAATAAAATCAAACACGGAACGCGTGTTACATATTGAATATGAACCCAATCATAACAATTCATGATGTTCCTCTTACATGTATATGCAGATCGAGATAAAAAGCTTAAAGAGGCTTTCCTTATCTTGCCAATGACACAAAGCATCTCTCTTGAATCGTAATTTCCAGTTGGTGTTGAGGTATTGATGATTTGAATCGATTTACTTCTGTTGTAAAGATAAGATTGGATTCATTTTATTGGTATTGGACAATACCGATATTTTTCAAAGTGATCAAGGGACAGACGAACGAACTCTCCTGGTATTTAAGAAAGTCTTCCTATCAATCTCTCTACAAGCACCTCTCCATCAAAGAAAGTATGGTCCTAGGAGATTGAGCCATAATTTATCGCTGGGGCGACTTTACCATGTTACCTATGAATTGCAAAAGAGCAAACTTTCCTAAACAAAAATCCCCTGTCCCTTTTGTTTCAACACCTCATTTATCTTAAGAGTCTTTAAGGTTGGTAACGAGATAAAAATCTTGTTATAAGCCGCATTGACGTTTTCGTATCTCTGGTGAAATATATTTGTTTTCTACAATATGGAAATCACCTAGGAAAGAAAGTGTAAACTTGTACTTTCAATTCAACCCGGAGCTTCATAGAACGTAGAATAATTTTCTTCATTTCGTGGATTTTAATGCCATTGCCAATATTAGTTGTAGAAAGATACTTAAGCTTTGTGTACCTGAGACTAGGAATGACCAGAAACATCACCTTTTCTTGACATTGAATATTATAAATATGCCCGAGTTCTCTCCTACAGCAGCTTGATGGCATTTTGACAAACCTCACAATGAAGCAATCTCACCAAGTTTGGTTTTTCTGTCCGATCCATAAACAAATACTATATCACTGGCGCATATTTAACTTTTCCTCTTCCGCATCCACAGGACCTCTGGACATAATTAGGTCTTCCGACTTCCGTCGGAAGACCTATTGTTTTCGTAACCGTGGAAAATTGGATCAGCGATTTCTCAAGAACCCTGTAAGCTAGGACAATGAAAGTTCTCCAACGTTACGTTTGGAGTAAAAGCTAGATTGGTCTTTTTTATTTTTGGTCTCTGTTATTTTTTTTATCATGTTTTTTAGTAGATTCAAATATTCGACGGGAGCGTCGAATTACTCAAAAGGACCGAAAATTTCATGTTTTGCTATTTGTAAGCTTAAATATCTCGTATTTTGCTATCTACAATTTCCATTCTTTTTGAAAGTCGACAGCCATGCAAGATATGAAATGCTAGATGCACACTGTAACGATTTATTACGATGACGTCCTTCACCGTCCTTCATATTTCCAAATTCAGAAGTTCATAGGAGGAAGACACTTTTTTGCTTATAATAGTAAACAAAAATTAAGCTTATGAAGTTTCCTAAAAAATTCAATATTATTATTTTTTATCCATAAATCTGTCTTATTTAGTCTTTCTGATTTTTCCTATCTCTTACTGTTGAAAAGATATGAGCATCGAAATTTTGAGTTGGGTATTTCGATACACCTTCACGCCAACAGATCGGGCGCACACTAAAATTGGTAGTCCGAGTCCGAATCGAGAAAAGCAGTGTTGAGATTTTCAAATTCCGATTTCACGGCAATGATGAATATGCATTTCATAAATACATTTCGATATACACAATTTGATTTTAAAACAGTTGATTAATTTAGAAGAGATCAGCTACAAACCAGAATTTACACACAAAAAGTGGTAGTTTGATTCCGATTTCTAACCTACAAACCTGTTTCTAAACTTCAATAACTATATTTTGAACATCAAGTTTAATTTCTAATTCTAGCAAACGTTCGAACATAATTTTCGGTTGGTTTATTTACAAATTGATGAACAATTTCTCCAACATTCTTCCCTCCCCTCGTTTTTCGAAAACAGTTCTGTTTATATTGAACGATGTCGCCATGATGGAAATTCAAAATAAACTTTGAAAAAAGGGAAGGGGGGGGGGGTCCAAATTTGAACCTGCACAGCGAGAACCTCATGGTATTTATATATATATATTGAACTTAAATTGTTATTACCATTTCTCTTCTCAAGAAAATATGTTCTACAGCTACGAGCTCGCCTTTTTTATGGGGGAAGGGGGCAGGAAGAATTTGCAAAAAAAAAAAAAAAAAAAAATCCCGGCTCTGAAAAATGCTGAAAAAAATATTCCGGCCCAAAGGGCCGGCAATTTTTTTTCCCGGACCATGCAAAAGTAAGGAAACATTGCATGATATGGAAATTTTTGCTGGCCCTTTGTGCCAGACAATTTAAAGTCAAAAAAATTAATTAATATAAATACAAACTGTTCACATAGCTGTATCTACCAGAGACCTAATACGCATAGGCACAAAAATCTAGAAAAGGTTCTATTTAAACATCATACAATCTGTCTTAAATTCGCTAATTGCAAAGAGACATCTGAAGGAACGGTTATTAACTCATACTCTGTAACAGCGGGGAGTTTAACTTACACAGACATTCACAACATTTGACAATTTGTTTAAATCCGGCCCGAAGAACCGGCGAAAATTTTTCTCCGACTCTGGTAATGGCTGAAAAAAATGGCCTGCTCAGAAAATTGCTGAAAAAAATTTACCGGCTGGCAATAGAATTCCTGCCCCCTCCCCCCAAATCAAATGGTTGCTCACCAACAATTATCGGTTTGAAAATTTAATGTTACTGCTATTTGAAAACTTAAATATATAATATAAATACATGTAATGTGACGTCCTTCATATTTCCAAAACAAAAATTGTATAGGAGGAAGACACTCTTGTTGCAACCGCAACAAGAAACCTTTCTAGTTATCATTTACCATTTCAAAAAGCAACTACCCCAAAACATTCCCCGACCCAATTCGTCAACAAACATGACCATTGGTCGTTCTGGTTGGTCCATATTCCAACGTGCATACTCTCGCAAGGAGCAAGTACCCATTTGTGTTTGATTCAATGACGGATTTTCAACTCCTTTGAATTTCAGACCCAATTCGTCAATAATATAATGCAATCAAAAACTATGATGATGGGTAACACACCCTCTGTATCTACTCAAGGTAAATTCACCAAAACAAGTGTTCGATATCCTCTACTGGTATTAGGATATGGACCATTGGATGTTTTTCAATGCAATCTGCCAATAAATACTGCCACCGACGATGGACCTTACCAATTTGTTGAAGAAAATGGGTTCAAGTTGTTGTTTGGGTAGCCAGAGTACTTGTACTATCGTAACCGACCTGTGTATGTGGACGACGGAGAAGCAGCAACAACATCAATATGAAAACCTTTCTTGATCTAGACTAACATAGACAGACGATCCATGAAAGACGGAGAGTCTTGCACTAATAAAGACACACAGAGGGCAGTTAGTAACCGCTCTCTGTGTGTCTTTATTAATGCAGTGGATCTTACATGATCTTACATGAATGGAAGTGTAGTCGGACCTAAGTATTAAATGAGACAACGGTGCTTTTAAAACTTTGCTGCGTCCTTGTCAATGAAGTATGCCCTTTTCGACCTTCCTACCTTTTAGACTAAATGCACTTAAGGATCATGCATATTTGAAAATATTTTGTCGCCTACACTCTGACATGATGTCCATATACTTCAATAAATGGAGAAAAAAATGCATAATGTCAGTGTCATTTAGAATCTCGCACAAGGTCGAAAGTCACATTGAGAAAATTATTTGATAGTGATGATAATTTGTTTCTTCTGCACAGTGGGCCGAAAAACAAAACAGAAAGAAAAAAAAAATCCCGAAGGAAATTAAAAGCACATGATTCATATTCAGGTACAATGTATCTTCAATTATAATTCTGCTTTTAGAGAAGCGGAAGTATGGTTGACGACTTCACACATTGGTAGCCAGCCATCCAGAATTTCAGACTGGGATCGGACAGGATTGTTCACCTAATTAGCGTCATTTGGCTTTCAGTTGAATCAGAGTCTATCACTCCAAAAGGAGTTAGCTATATAAATTCTGATGTGTTGAAAGTCATCTATATAGATAACAGTGGAAATCAATCATATATATATCACTGCCCGATCATCACGGCGCTTCATTATGATCATAGTACTGTGATACTATTACAAAACTCCATTCTATTATAACAGAATCCGTATACCCATCTTTATGTCTTTATATCAACGAGTTGTTTCATATATGGTATGATCATTTGGGAATTTTTTGCACGAGCACACGTAACCTTGACGAGAGATAGATTGATCTTGATTCGAGGAACGGCGGAAATTGATGTACATTAGGATAGATAATGCCAGGATGATACGGGAAGAGATTTCTGGTCATCCTCTTTTATAGCAGCTTATATTCTGGATACACCTTCTCATACGTTGTCAGGGAATAGCCATTTTGTAACATACAGGATTTTATCAGATGCCTTTATTATGTGCTTCCATGATCCGATCTGAAATTTTAGACATAGACGAAAATTTAGGGGAAAAGTGAAAATTGTCGAACTTATGCGCCAAATTACCAAGGAGGTAAATTCTTACGCGATGTTGACGGTGGAACGCGAATACGACGATAATGCAAGGTCAAGGACGAGTTTGGCCTCTATCTGGGAGGATATCATCCAGCTTAGACGTTCGTTCCTCAGCAAAGAAAAGGTGGGAGCTTAAAAACGACATAATTTGCATCGACAAGTTGTAAGGAATACATATTGGCATGATAGAAGTCGTTTTTATGAAACACTTATGTATTTCATTTTGGAGGTAATATAATTTGGGTAAGGAAGAAAACGTGAGATTATTTTTTTTCCACTTTGCATGTCCTTGTATCGTAGACCGACAGGCATTATGTTTTTGGATCGTTTGTCTGTCTGTCGCTGTGTATTCGAAGCGATAAACTTGCGCATGACTTTTGAATGGTAAGTAATAGGGCATTCATATTTATTCTTTTGATGCCAATTAATATTTGACCTTGTAAGGAGTTTGATCATGAATTAGCCTATGCACTAAATATATGTGCAGATGGGGTACAGTATGTCCCAAACACATCTTATTTCAATGGTTGTTTTAAAATATCTTGGAAATCCCCCTCCACTCAATCGCATCTGAGTAATATTCCTTTCCTAGAAGAGCTGACTAAGACGCTCGATACATGTAGAATTATGGTGTTCCGATATATTCCCGATATTTTGTGTCTACTTGTATATTTCGATCTGCACTAAGTGGACGAAACGACTACTGGAATTTTATTGTCTTTGAATAAAAGTGACCTCAGGATTGCTGAATGATTTTTCAAAATTATACAATATAAAAAAATGAAAAGAGAGAAAAAAAAGAAGAAAATGAATTAGTATGTTACAGTACTAATGTATCGAGAATGTTTCAGATTTCTTAACTTCATTTTCTATACCTTTCTTTGTTCCTCCATTTCAGCCTTCACTTCGGTGCGATTAGAAAAAAAAAAACTTGTCGTTTGCCGCATCTCTTTGATCATAAAAGGCATAATGGCTCTACGATTATTGAAATTCCTTGAAACAAAATAAAGCCGTATTGTAATGGAGTATAGTTTCTGCGTTAGATGTTTTCTTTAAAGAACTACTGTGGAAATATCTCCATTCAAAGCAATTTATCTAGCTTTTATAAGTTGTTCAGGTCGTGAGAGCTATTTCGAAATTCCATTGGTCTTCGTTTATCTGTCCATCCGTTAATTGGTTTCTTGGGAAAGTACCGTGTACCTTACAATTTGTTTTAAATTTCGTGATTTTTTGTGTATTTTCGTGTAAAATCCCCCTCCCTTCCCATCGAATTCCGCATTCTCTACAAATTTTATTACATTAGCTTTGCTTCGTTGAACTTATTATCTGTATTAGCCATTACTGGATTTCGAAGTTACACTGACGTAAATAGAAGCTGCGACTGCTGAGTTTTTGATGAAAGTGAATTAGCTTTCTGAATTTATGAAGTACATGAATACTTTGCTCTGAATATTAGTTCGATCACTGAAAGAGTCGCTCCCACAATATGAATTTTTTAACGAACAAATTACTAAAATATTTGATTTCTAAGAAAAGGTCAACGATATATGATTTATTAAATATGCAAATTATGCTAATAAGTACATTAAAACTATGATATCAATGACTTAATATTATTTATCGATGGCAAACTGTTGATTTTTTAAGTGATCAGACGCAAGCTGCTCATTATCATTTGAAATCTATTTAACACTTCCTTGACACTCTTGGAATAAATTAAAATTAATATTTACATAGTATTAACTAGCGGCTAATTTGATTGAATGAAAATATTAAAAAAGTAGAATTATAAATTAGGAATGTGTTTGTTCGTTTGATAATGAAATGTTTCAAACAGAGGGGCCAGTTGGGATCCTTGTATGTTCAGTTGTACATCTGAGTTAATGACGTATGGCGACATGAATGTTGAGGACATAAGAAGTAAAGATGAATCAGCCGTCTGTCAAAAGTTGTAAGGTGTTTGTCAGAACATATGTAAGATTAGCATAATGCTGTAGCTACTTGCAGCGTGTATTATCCGTCTATCTCACTCTTGGCTCTGGTCACGGAGGGTCCAACATTCGCCGTCTGTCTGTCTCCGGTCTGTGTTACGGGACTCCATCCACGAACCTTGTTTGTGATAGTGCTGCCTGACACAGAGAGTGCTAACATTGGTCTCACCATACAGTGACTTTAAGTGTTGGATTTAACAGCGTAGTCCCATTTAGATTGAAGGATGCTGAAATGTGTTCCGTCATAAAGCCTCACCTAGCAAGATCTATTGTTTAGTTTGCCGATATCTAATGGAACGATCCCGTTCTAGGAACAGTTTAGCATCTATCTGGGATGATATCGTCCAATTTCGGCGCTCGATACTTAAAAGGGGCAAGGTTGGAATTGCTTTTTTTCTTTCTAAACGTTTTATAGTCTAAGTGGAATTTTTAGTAATTGGACAAATATTACATTTGCTCACACAATGTCTCGATTGTTTGGGACCGCGAATCCACTGTTTTGCGTTCTCTCTACATTAAACATCCAAGTAATTCAAAACGGTATGTTTAATATGATGAAATTTTTATGTGCCATTCGACTCTTTACGTAATTTGTGCAAATTTTTAGGATTCTTGGGAAAATAGAGTGGAATCATGCCATTGGATGCTATCCACGTTCTCTTATTTTTTTTAATTTGTTTACAAATGAAAAATGGATATTTTTAATTCATATAAGTGGAATGGCCTTGAAGGCTGTAGACCTTTGTGTTGAAAAACGTCATGACGTACTTGTAAAACACGTTAACAATGGTCAACTGTTGTAAGACATTAATCATAACAAAGCTCTGCATTCATTAGTGTTATGGACCCTTTTAAAACACGTGTTTGACGGTTGTTCTTACAAATGAGCATTAATAATGTATTTTATAATACTATCTAGGGATATACAGATGACTTTCTTTGGTCTTCTTGATTTTTGCTGCGGGCATTAAGAACATTGAATTATGAAAAAAAAAAAAAAAAACAAAAAAAAAAAGAAGTCTTGTTCAAGGCCAACTAGATGGCATGACGACACTCTTAATACATAATAAAATGTAAGAACAAAAGCTTATATTTAATTGACTATAAAACAAGAATAAATGTTCATGCCATTTCGAAATAAAATAACAACAAACAAACAAACACAACGAAAACAAAAACAAAAACAAAACAAATCGAAACAGCGATATCTAAAAAATAATGCGACTAACACTTTAAAGATTTATTTGAAGAAATGAGATGAAAGACAGAAAAAATACAATCAAGAATCCGAGAAACCGAATCAAAATTTGAAATTGCTTATACCTTCGAAACGAACAAAAATAAAAAAAAAAACAGCTTTATTTTTAACTCTATTTTATATGATGGCACATACCTATATATCGGTAGTAAATGCGACAGGACATTTGTACTTTACGCCCAAAACATTTGTACAAGTTTTACATTGGCGGCTATAACGGTGTCTCTCAAAACTTTAGACTTTATTAATTACTCACTTTTTTCTTAAAAAAAAAAAGAAACCCAAAACAATCTTACAAATTTTTTTCTTAAAAAAACAAAACAAAAAATTGTGTATTTTATAACTGAATGTTTACAGAATATCTACCTTTATGAGAATTTTAATGATACAAAACAAGAATGCAATTTATCATTCAATATATGAATGCAACATTTGTTTCTACAATATTTCAAAAAAAAAGTATAATGATGGAGTTTAATATTTAAAATCAGTACTCTAGATTCATATCAGAACATTACTTGGTTCACCGAAAGAAATTGCTTGTCGAATTTGTTTGAAAAAAAAGATAAACTTGAATTTTCATCCATATGTGACAAAGGATGTTCTTTCAAAAAGTAGAGGACTATTTATTTCATACCTATCATGTATCGATTGCGTATATTGAAGATCTCAGATGACTTACAGATTGCCTATGACCTTTAAAAGTCGACCCTAATGATTTTGGGGGCATATTTATGTCTAAGTATTTCTAAATGCAATGACTTCGATGGAATTTTATATAGAGACTACCTATGAGCAACGGAGGACCCCCGTACCATGTTGAGGGCAAAGGTTAACGGTCACTGTCAGATCTGTCATGTACGGAAAACAGTATTTCCGCACCAAACGTCAGAAAAACGATATGACCTAACCCAACCGCCAGAGATATTTTCTACTTCGATAAATGATAGTTTACTCACAGTTCTAATTTCCATATTGAACAATTTAATAGTTTTTACATTATTAAAATTGATAAGAGTGTATATTTTTCCCAGAAAAGCTAGAAAAGAAAAGAAAGAAAAGTCGTATACACAAAATAACGGCATATTAGAAACATCAAGTTCAGACTTCTCTATCTATTTTTGGTACTAATATTTCACTTTTTCGTCACCACCTAGTACCTGGATCTATCCTTCTTACTAAACGGAAACCTTATAATTATGATTCACTTCTCATTAATCAGTCTCTCCGTAAACCAACTCTGTGCATCTTGTCTTTCCTATTATGTTTAATGTAGGTTAGTAAACCGTTATAAAAGCACTTTTACCCCGTTATTTACTCAAGAAACAGAAACCAAACCTGGAACTGAATAAACAAGCTCTATGTGATAGTCAGTTATGATTGTTTAATTTCCTTTTTGTCTTCACAGAATCAGAAATCATGGATCGAGAAAACTTTCTACAAACGAGAATGCTGCAAGTTCATAAAGAGTCCCAGAGATAACTCAAAGTATGTGCTAACTCTATTTATTCTTTTATTCAAAATGCATTTGTTTGTTGTCGAAAAATTGTTTCTGGTCCAAAAATGTATGAACTAAGTTATTTCTCTGTATGATGAAGTTATTACATTCCTATCATAGCGAGATAAGAGTACACTTGGACAATCTATTCGTCTGTCATGTCTGTTCAATATTTCAAAAAATTTCTATACATGATAACAAAAAGTAATAAAAAGAGAAATGTTTTGTCACGCAATGGATTGGTGACCAATGACAAACGGGATCACTTGCTCTTTGGAACGGCAGGTCAAATGTCAAGGCTCTGTCTTTATAATGCTTTAATAGACTAGATAAGGTGCAAAAGTACAATTATGAATATCAATGCAAACACTGAAGTTTTGTGTACAGATGTTGCTGTGGACGTCCTAGTAGTCACCATGCCTCAGTCCCCCGTAGTCTGGAGGAGCCGGGGGGTAACGAACGCTGGCATCCATACGGTCACACCGAGGCACAACCCACTGACGCTTATGGTACAGTAGAGTTCCAGGGAGCACCACACCCAAGTAAAGCACAGGTAAAGGAGAAATATCATCTACATGTATATGTGTAGTAAGGTGATTTTGTAGATCGATTGCTCACACGTTTCTCTGTATCCGTTGGGATCCCGTTAAATTATTTTTATATGTCTGTTTTTGACAGAATGTATTATATACATCTATGCCTATCCACCAGCCTAACGGTCACAATATGTCCATACCATATGTGTCTGAGCTTATCAATCATCACAAAAAAGCTGATGTAGTTTTTCTAAGTGAAAGCGATATTGTGTATTACTCTAAGGACCAAGGTCTCTATTTGCACTTGTCTTGTATCAATTTGATGCTTAGAGATGCATATATGGTAGTAAAATTATGCACCAATTATTTGCTGACATTAAGTTCAACTCTCTCTTGTCTGATATCGGAGTAAGAGTTTGAAAAAAATCTATCTTGTTTTCAGGACAAAAACAGTACTATTCTCAGCAATTTTTAAAAGACCTCACTCTACAATTCAATTTCAATGAATCTGATAAGGTGTTATGCTAATTATTTATTTATTTAACTGCAAAGAATGAGTTGTGTAATTCCGAAATTGCACTTTTCCTTTTTTTTCAACTCTAATATTAGGAAGCAAACCATTTCAGATGTGTCAATATTTTCAGTACATACCAATCAGTATGTGTCTGATGTATGTATTTTCAGTATGTGTTTGGTGTGTATATTTTCAGTATGTGTTTGATGTGTATATAATCAGTATGTGTTTGGTATGTCTATATTTTCACTAAGTGTCCAGTATGTCTTTATTTTCAATATTTTTCTGGTATGCCAATCAGTATGTGTTTGATGTGTGTATTTTCAGTATGTGTTTGGTGGGTTTATTTTCAGTATATGTTTGGTGTGTATATTTTCAGTATGTGCGACTGAGCAGTTTTGACACCAAGGCAGAACATGTACTCCAGCTATTACAGCGACACTGGGGACTGACCCTGCCAAAGCTGCTCATCACGGTACATGGCGGCATCCTGAACTTTGACCTTCAACCCAAATTAAAACGGGTATTCAGGAAAGGCTTACTGAAAGCTGCAAAAACAACAGGTGCTTGGATCATAACAGGAGGGACAAACACAGGTATGGGAAGGAAAATTTGAGCAATGTTTATCATGGTAATTTTAAAGTATGATTAAGAACTATGAATTATCAGTCTTCAAGTTTTATATAAATAAATGCTACTTTGTCGAGATTTTCCTTTGATTCTGCTAAGAATATAGGAAATACATTGCTTTTGAAAATGGGTACATGTTTTGTGCAGGATGGGGAAACAGCTAATTATTTGGTATGCATACTCCACTGTTGAATCCCTTTCCTTTCTCTGTTTACTTCTTCACCGTCAATAATTATTAGTAGTTACAGGGTACATGTAGTTTTTCCATGTGCACATTTCAATGCATTTGTATTGGTACATTAGAGGGTTATATTTCATCCCTGACTTTTTTTAAAAGCACAGGTAAATTAGATCAGGTTGATGTGTCTTTCTGTTAGTCACAAAAGCTTTTGAGTTTGGATTTAACCAAGATATTGAATCGTTAGTGACAGGGCTTTTATAATCCACATGTGTAGACTTCCTTTTAGTATGAATTTTTGACATGGTGTCCTCCTTGATCTTGGAATATGACCAATTTTTAAAAGAAATTTGAACTTTTGAATAGTAAATTTACAAGCTTGCATATTTCACATATGTATTACGTATGGCAAAACTGTTTTTAGATCTGGACATAACTTGATTTGTATTGATAGGATAGTGTATTACTTGTACTCTTCTAATCTTGACCTTTGTTTTTTTTTAACAAATAAACAAAAAAAAAAAAAAAAAAAAAAAAAAAAAAAAAGCCATTGAGCATAATTTTCAAATTGTTAGTTTAAGGTCTTTAATTCCACAGCATCTTTAATTTGTGAATGCACATTTGACTTAGCAGCAATGGCTTAGTTTCACTTATTTCTTTTTAGAAATTTTTACATTTGGTAAGATAATGGGAAAAACATGAAAACAGTTTCAAGGAATACATTTATTCTGACAAACACCCAAATACGAGGATTTACAATTCTTTTTATCTTTTTCGGTCTGTTTTAGATCTAAAAATTCTATAACTTATAGTAAGACATACTAGTATTTGAGATTAGAGATTATTAAGGCAAGTTCAAAGTCAAGGTCATTCTATTGTTAGCTATCTTATTGACTTTCTAAACTTGATTTCAAGGTAAAATCTTTCACTTTTGATTAGTAATCAAACTTTTGACTAATTATCGTACAAAGACACAATGTAAACATTTTAAATATCAGTACTTCTTCCAGCAATATATGTAATTCAGTGTATCAGAATTGTTTCCACTTTGACCTTGAACTATGGCATTCTTTAATGAGGGTATGCAAACAGCTCAGTATATGCCCATCAAACACTATATCAAAACTAAGACCTTGACATTTGACCTTGAAAATTAGTAGGGTTCTTTTTCTCTCCATAGTGAATTGGTGCTACTTTGTGACAAGCTTGAAGATTCTTATGGCTCAAAGTTTTGTCTGTATCATCCTGCCTGTAACTATTTGGGGATATACAGACAAACAGACAGATGACATTATATGATATATATATATACCATTAGAATGATTGGTATCTCAATAAATGTACATAATATGAAAAAAAGGAAACTATTGTATTATCTTTCTCTTTGGATCAAGAAATGAATGAAATTGCTGAATGTTTTATTCCGTTCTGTAGTAACCATTTTTACTTAGTTTTTGACTCTTGACTGTGACTTTGTTCTTTGAGGCTGAGCCGGGCAAATTTCAAAAACTGTAATGATCATTACGATCATTTTCCCCAGTTTGCATGCACGTTTGTTTTTGGAATACCAAATTTTCCTGACTTCAACCTTTAAAGTTTGTTTCTGCTAGAAGTGAATTTTTCACATGCAAAAACCTATTAAGAAAATATAAAAAAACACACACAAACCATTATTTTCACTCAAACAGCATCAATGTATCAGAATGATAGATCTTGCTGCACATTTAATATTTCAGTATATATATTCATTTAAGAAACAATCTTAGTAGGTAGCACATAATTTTCATTAGTCTTTCAGGTACACTAGTTATTGTTAAGGTAAAAGGTCAAGGTCAACCCAATACAGGTTTATGACAGGTGACTATACATGTTGTAGCAACAAATGAGAATTACTCAAGTAAAAATGAAAATATTTAGAATATTAAAATTTCTGTACTTCATGTGTATATAATATGGTACATGGTTTGCTTCTAACCAAGTAAATACAAGACGCATTTATCAAACAAAATTGCTCTGAAGCTGTTTCTACAGGATATAATTTTTTGAAAAGATGTATAGGAAGTTGCATAACATCTTATTCTAATTAGATTGTCATGGAGTTTACATATATAATGTTACAGGTGTCACCAGGCATGTGGGAGATGCTATTAGTGACAGAACAACAAAAACAAAAAACAAAGTGGTTGCCATAGGAATAGCTCCGTGGGGCATAGTGGAAAACAAGGAAGATCTGCTTGGGAGAGATGTAAGATATTTCTCAATTTATTTTTGGTTTGAAGTTACCAATCAGATTGCCTCTTATCATCAGGGATATCCTGCAGCCACTTAGAGGATTTTATGACGTGATATATATGGAAACTACTGTCATTAATGGTGCACTTGGGCAATGTAATTTAATTTTGAATGTAATATCTTTGATGCTGTATACCCCAGAGGATTTAATAATCTTGATTGAAGACTGGTATAGTTCTTTATAGAGTGTTATTGATGATGTGAAGTATCAAGATCAAAGGAGATAAGATATATTTTAAGATGCTACCAAAGCCTCTTATTGAGAACTTTACTTTTAATAGTCTAAATAGATAGACAACAGTATGTACATCCTGGTCTGCCATCTTCCCCTGCCTTCACCCACTAATCCTGCCCCCTCCCAAAATAGAAATTTGAGACATATATTTACATGAATGTGCAAATTTTGATATGTGATTTTCTCAAGAATGACTGATGATATCCCTTGTGGCAGTTTTTTCAAATTTCTCCCTCCTTTGACCAGGGACCTTGGTGCAAGGTCATGACACACCCTAAGGTCATATTAAAGAAATGTTTCTGTTAAATATTATAGAAATCCATCATAAGGGTAAGGAGCTATATTCCGGACAATTTTTATTCTGTTGACAATATAATACATTTGTATATTTCAGAATGTAGTGCCCTATCACTGTGTTTCCTCACCAAAAACCAACTCTGCAGTACTGAATAGCAACCATTCATACTTTCTTCTTGTTGACAATGGCACCGTCGGTAAATATGGTGGTGAGATCATATTCAGAAAGAGGCTTGAGAGATTTATAGCACAACAAAAGATTTCAATAGGTGAGTACAATTTATATGATAGTGTATAAATTGTTGGTAATTAAGAGGAAAAGAAACTGACCTCTTGATAAATTTATGCCTTTAATACTTTTAACTATGATATGAATTTGCTGTAGAAGGCATGGGATTGATTTTCAGTCCCCTACCAGCAAAATCAGAGGATACTCATAGTTTCTACTTTGACAGTCTCCATTTGTCTGTCGGTCTGTCTGTCACATTTTAGTTTTCTAGACTTTTCACTATTTATAGAGATATTAGTCTGAAATTTGGTATATGACTGTGAGTACACAAAAGACACATAAGATTTTATTTTCGTTTTGGTTGGCATTTTACAGGAAACTTATGGGACTTAGAAGTATGCCAGTAAAAGGACTTAGATTAAGCAGCAACGCTTGTTCTTAAATTTAGGAAATTTCGACTGAAATGGAATTTATAGTATGATGAATACTGGTATGGAATGACAGTATGATGTAACCTTTCTGTTTTAAGGAGTTGGTTATCATGTGAATTATCCTGACGATCCATATAAAAATGTCATGATCAGTCTTGGTTTTAATGGGAATCCATGCTGTTGATTATTCAAACTGCCTTTCTCTTCATCTATCACTTCATTAAAACTCTTCCACCAAACTGCAAAATTCTATAAAATTTTCGCTCAAATTTAGTCTAAATTCAGTCAGTGAAGACTTTTTCATATTCTTCACAATTCTGAACTACAATGGAAAAGGACGAAAGCTAATAGTAGAAAGAATTTAAGGTGCGCCACCATAAACTGAAAATAATTTAGCCCAGTTTATCAAAAAGTAGGCCTCCAAGGGATTTTTGTTAATTTAAACATTTTCAACTTCACTTCCCGTACCATTGTGTTGGACAGAATTAAACCTTACAAGAAGCAAATGTTCAAGATGCTCTACCAAATTTGCAAAATCTGACTCCAACTGTCTCTTTAAATATCAAGAGATCTGATACTGTCTCTTTAAATATCAAGAGATCTGCTACAAATTATAGTTCCCTTCCATAATTTGTAAATTTTACCCAATTTTTAATTCAAGAAATAAATTGATTAGGCATTTTCAATATTTTCCCATTACAATCCTTGCATGTAATGATATCAAACCTTAAAGAAAACAAAAACTTTGAAAAGGTTCTTTTCTAGCTTTGTCTTTTTATGTCCCATTAGGGCCATATCAAAGACTGACAGGCATACTGTTTGTCCTGTCCGTTAGTCTGTCCAAAGTTGTTACCTTTTACACAACTTTTGAACTGTATCAAAATGATATACATGTAGCTTTCATATTTGACATATACATTCCATTAGACGATGCCGTGAGTCTGGATCCTAAGAAAGCTGCTGATTGAGGCATATTCTTTTTACACCCCTGCAAAGTTGAGAAGATGGTCTTGTATGTGGGAATCAAAGTCTTTTTGTTCATCCGTCCATCAGGCCTTTTAATAACTTTTCAGTTTTCAATATTTTCAAAGAAGAATTAAATATGAAAGTGACATTTTTGCTAAACATACAGTATTTTGCAGAATGTATTTTAATCATGGTACAATATTTCAACAAATTATTTGTGGAAGTTTTAGAAAGGGGATAAATTTGAGCATTTATAGAGCTATATCTCTGAGACATGTTTATGAGCTTTTTGAATACGTATGTATACCAGTATGTAAGTTACTTTGTCTTCTTTGTACCTGCTCTAAAATTTTTGTCAACACTTTCACACGATTTGAGTCTGAAATACATTATGATTAAACATTATGTATTGAAGGATTTCTATACCAAATGATAAAATTTTCATAACTTGTGGAATGAGACCAGTTCAAAATGTTTTTATTTTTGTACGGAAACCAGCTCTGCACATAGGAATGTTGTAATCATTATTATTGGTTGAAATAATGACAACCTGAGCTTGTTAGGGTGGGATTAGGAGGTGGCAGTGACTGGTTAAGTCAGATTTAGATTATACAATAAAAAGGCTAACGTCCAACGTGGATGATGGATAGATGGTTTGCTGGCTTTTATAGGATTACACAGCCTTCCATAATGTCCCATTCAAATGAATGGCTGATGAATAGTTAAATCTGATCATTACATCAGGAAATAAGTAGGGAATTGCCCAGAACATGACAGCTTCGCCCAGATATATCAGATGAATTCCTATCCAGCAATTACTATTTTTCTGATTGCTTAAGCAAACAACAGAGGGTGTTGTAATCTCGTCTGATGAATCTGGACCACGCTATATATAGACACGGATATTAGTAGAATTATGCCACGAGTATTGGGACTCGTTCCTTGTGGGCATTATTAGACAGAAATGTTCTGTCTGCATGATACCTCTCAAATTATATTTATACTCTTTTCGGAGAAAGGCAATTTGATGTTAAATTTTTGATAAACCTTCATTCTTTGTTAACAAAATTTCGACTCCGTATATGAACTGATTGTTTTATTGCCATCATATAATTTACGTTCGTCCTCCTATCAGGCAACTTGTTAAAGGAATATACATCGAAGGTTCAACCTTATTATTTCTTTATAAGCTTGCTTGTCTGTACTTCTTTTTCTTTCCTATTCTCCTGTCTTTATGTTTGGCACAGTACGTTTGTCTTTCCGTTCGTCCTAGTTTTCTCTTTGATGGGGTGCGGACGAAACCGTTATCCCTAGAGTATTCAAACGTTCCTAAAAGGACCACCAAGACAAGTGGAAGAACAATATTGAATTTCAATGTCAGTGGTCAAAGGTCAAGTTTACATTCAATTCACTAGTAACCACATTGTCGGCAGTATTAAAGATGTTCAAATCTAGTTCGAATGGTATCCATGGGGACCATGTTGATTTCCATGCACCGTAAATGTCGAGGCCACAGTCGTAGAGCAGTCTCTGACGTGTGGGTTTTTTGTGCATTTTGCGGTACTATTCACTGTAAAAAAATGTTTACAAACGCATTATTTCTTCAAGTAATAGCATTACCCCGATTTACTGTTTCATTTCAGCAAGCGGAGTTAAGGGACGAGGGGTACCTGTAATATGTGTGGTTCTGGAGGGCGGGGCGAACACCATCAGATCTGTGTTAGAGTACGTCACAGACACGCCCCCTGTCCCCGTGGTGGTGTGTGATGGCAGCGGACGGGCCGCTGATCTCCTGGCATTTACCCACAAATATACACTGGAGGACGGGTAAGATACGAACAGTATTGTGTTTTCATAGAAGGGTTTAAAAATCTAGCATCATTACCCCAACGCTCACACGATGGAATTTTGGTTATATTTCGATCGACTCACTTCGGGAAAAGTGAAAATATCCTACCTCAATAATTACTTGAAAATAATATATTTTTAAGAAGATGCCCTCCCTTTAAGCAGATATCTGTAGTGACATATATGGGCGTTTTCAATTAATTTTAAAGTGACGGCCATGACGTACAACACTGAGTCTGAGCGTAACGTTTCCGACTTTGCCACGTTAAAAAATAATCCTGGCTATAGGGAGCAAACGATTCTTTGATCACAATGAATGCTTGCATGGTGTATTAATTCAACTATGGCGTAGAGAAACATATTTGAAATTAAAAGTAATCAACAAAGCGAGAAATGTCAGAAGTTTCGATTTCGATATAGAGTCATAGACACAGTTTTCCTAATTTCGAATCAAACCATGCGGACCAAATGATTCTCTACGGTACTGATCGTCCGAGTTCTTCAGAAACCTTATTTTATAAATTTGCAGGGGAAGCATAAGTTGCATTTATGATGTTTATATACATGTAGTACGTTGTCCCATTTCACGACCATTCTATTTAGCTCTAGATGCAAGTTCACAAAGTCACCAGGTAAAAAGTAAATCATTCTTGTCGAGGATAGAAAGATCATATGGAGCGAAATGGAAACGTGCCCTGACTTTGTTGTTAAAGGAACATATATTTAGCAGTAATCTACAACCTTTTGTCAATTTTGACAATATTGAGATTAATATTTTTGGTCTAACAAAAATTTAAGGCAGAGGAATTTCGTAAATATGACTTTCTTTTTTAACACAAAAATTCTTAGCTGAAGAGTTTTGACTAGTGTTGGGAATCAGATGAAGTAATCAAAATCGATTAATCGAATAAGCCTTTCGATTGATTATCGATTATAATCGGATTCTTATAGTATACTGCAAAACTGTAAAATATTTCATGATTTGTCCACAACTTACTTTTTATTGACAGCAAATTTTATGAAAACTCGCGAGAATGTTTCATACGGGTATGCATACTGTCAAAGATATATCAGTTGACTTAAATTATTAGTACGACCTATGGACTGTTTCTCTAGCAAAATTACGGGTTATTGATTCTTATGATATTTTAAATTTCCGGATTATAATCGATTATCAAAATCATAATCGATTATCGTAATCGTAAGGGTCTGGCGACGATGTCGCCAACGTCGGTGGTAATAGGCACATTACTAGTTTTGACGAATGTCCAACTTGAGTCTCGTAGATGAATTTGTAACAAATTACATAATAAAGATATTGCTATGAGTTACGTAACTTCTTATTGTTTAAGGATATTTATGCAGCAACAGAGATTGCTTAAGTAATTTTGGTGCGTCTTGTCATGCTTAACTGTTTCCGCTGTAAAGAAATGGCGCGTATAGTTTTACAATAAGAGAGGGTCGGTGCTCGTGTAAAATTATAGTATGGAGTGATAGGTAAGGTAGGGATGTCGTTTGTTTAAAATTGATTATCTTGACAAAATTTTGAGTTTTTATCCGCTTTTGGAATGTTTTGTAACGTGATTATAGAGTTTCTTTTTGGGAATTCCGCCAAAGTCCCGGCTAATTGAGTGAGGATAATAGCGAAATTTAAGTCTCAAAACGACACACCAATCTTTCTTTTTCGTCTAAAGAAACAAATTGTCAATAAAATTGATAGTATTTTCAGTCACGAAAGTCCGTCACAAACAGTTTATTTGACTGTCAATTGCGTGGTATTAAGCTACATCTCTCAGAGGAAAGTCGGCTTTTGGAGAAGGCTAATTGTATTGAAGGAGCGACTATGTAAGCCGAACGCTGTGATTGGAGACAGTTGATAAACTACACTGTCATGTTATCATCTCAGCCAAATGTAATGCCAGTTCCACATCATTAGATTTCAATCACGAAAACGTATTGTATCTTATATTCTGTTCACTGGACTGTAGAAAGTCTCCCCTTTCACACCTTAAAATTCCTCCAATTTTAATTCTGTGATATTGGTGCCTTAAGACCTGAAAAATTAATTACATTCGTTTATATTATGAGGGAATCTGAAATTAGTTTTGAGATTGATTTTGCTAAAATGTCACAGATTGCACTATAATTTCACCTTGATCCTGTATCGACCATCTATATAAATGAAGTGCACTGTCTAGGACTGATGTAAAGGTGACTTTTATCTTATACCACGACATGCAATAATTAGATAATTAGGTGCATGATTAGGTCATAGATAAATCAGAACAGAGTTTTTTCTCGTCAGGATGTATGATTGGATATACATGTATGTTGTTGTTCATATAAATGGTTTTTGTCTTATTACCAAACTCACTTTTTGAAGGTTCACAAAAATCGGACCCTTTTGCTAAACATGCACTAGGTTACATTGTCCGACTGTTCTGTTGAAACATCCATTATTTATTGATTCATTTATTTAATTACAGGTACTTATTTATTATTCATTCTTTTGGTTATTTATTCAGTTATTTACTATATATGAATGCATTTACCTAGTTACCTTTAGAAATACAGACTTGTAAGTCCACCATACCTTACGACAGATGACTTCCTTTTGTACATTTTGTTTACAAATTATTTTCCATTCACATCTATTGTTGTTTCCTCCCCAACAGACGTCAGACAGTGAAGAAACCATTGCATATTGAACAACTGTTAGCAAAAAGCTGTTGCCAGTTTTATCTGCTTTTAGGTCATTTTCAAAACTTTCTACACATACACACATAATGAATGATGACAGCAAATAATCATTTTTTTCTGTTTTGGGAATTTGTAAGCTATATAGAGTATGTTTAATTGACAGGACGATGCCAGAAGGTCTGAGGGACCAATTGGTACTGACTATACAGAAAACATTCCAGTATACACAGGAACAGGCAGAAAAACTATTCATAGAGTTGATGCTTTGTGTCAAGAAGAGAGAACTAGTAAGTAGTATGAGACCATGTAATCATGTTAACCACTCATGAATAAGAAAATCGTTTGGAAACCTCCCAAAATTCATTATTATAGTTATTGTCAAATTTTTCCAAAAGCATTCAATATGTGAAAGAAAGATAAATAAGTAGAAAGTATGAACGGATACTATCAACTGTAAATGATTTTCTTATACCTGTAGCATCAATTCTTTAAGGTTTAATATAGACGCTGCCGTCTGTCAAAAAGGGAGCCAAGTTTTATAATTAACACTCATATAACACATGTTTCATTATTTTACGGGAAGTTTCCTTCATCTAACATTTTGTTCATGACCTTTTCTGTACGAGCCTTCCTCCTGATGCAATTTGCATGCAAAGGATGGCTTAGGATGTGGCGCATGTGCCAGGTAGGGTAAGAAGTGCCACTCTCTGTGTGAATAATGGATCGTTAGTCATTTATTCTGATACCTTCTGCATGGTTTGTCATGTGTAAAGGCTCCATTACTATGCATTGCAGTAGAGGATGCTCCTGATATATGTATCAGACTTGTACTAGATGTTGCTTCTTGCGGAAATATAAAGAGGTCTCTGGGTCAGACAGTTTGGAATAGAACACAGAGTTTCAAGATTTATTTGTTAAATACATGTACAAATAGCGTGTTAACAATTATGAATTATAAATGAAAAAAAAATATATTCCCCTGCAACAGGTTGTTTAGGATGAAGTTTTCTGTTTTACATTCATAAACTTGGCTCATGTGTGTTTCTTTGATGATAACATGGTGAAATGTTAAAACCTTTCAATAATGTTGCCAAGGTGCTCAACCTCTATATCTTGATAATGGCTAATTGCCTATTTTACCAATTGAAAACTCATTTCTGAATTTTTTATCCACTTATAAAAACAGCTTTTTTTTACTCCTGCAAATACATCTCTATTGTCATACCAAGATGTCATCTCTGTAAACTTAAGATTTACTGGAGGCCTTTTAAACTTCTACCAGCGATCGGGTACCTAAAAACCAATTCAGAAGGGAGCTCGGCCGGGGAGTTTGAAGGCCTTTAACAAAAAATTAAGAAAATTAAGAATAGCTTATAGGTAAAGTTAATTATTCCCTCGCAACATTATTTCAAGGAAATATATATGATATTCATTTCTAAGGAAATAGTTGTAAGTGGAAGATTCCTGAAGTGTAATAAAATAAGATGATGTTTATTCCATGTTATGGGATGCTATGCTAGCATTGTCTTGTTTTTAAATGGATCTATGAGATTAAAGGCAAAAGAGGTTTTGAATATTTAATGATTATCTGATTGTAACTATCTCTTTCCTTATGTAAATGTATATTATTTCAGATAACAGTGTTTAGGATGGGAGAGGGAGCACAGGATATAGACTTGGCTATACTAACAGCTCTGTTGAAAGGTACAGTAAAACTCCTATGATAAGTAGTAACGGTAATTAGTATCTGTTATGGTATACTGAAGTTTAGGCTAGCCAAAGAATCTTGCTAAAATTGAAAATTCTGTATTACATTAGACTCTTATGTACAATGATAGATGGAGTATGTTTAAAATAAACAAGGAAAAAAAAAAGAAAAAAATATAGGTTTGAGGTAATTTGCAGTATTTTGCTGTTTCGGGTATATATAAAATAATTCTATGATAACCATAGGAAATTTGATGTGCTATACTTACCTATCATTTTAAAAGGTACAAATGCTAATGCCCCTGACCAGCTGAGTTTGGCCTTGACCTGGGACAGAGTGGACATAGCCAGGAGTCACATCTTTGTGTATGGACAAGAATGGCCTGTAAGTACATAATCTTTAAATCTGATTGTCTGAAAGAACAATACTACAAATCCATGAAGAGTGGCCAGTACAGCAATCATCCGAAAAAAGTCCGCAAGAGTAAATACTACGCAAGCAAAAAATTGCGCTTGCAATTATCAATCCCTTCAAAGAAAAGTCATTGACTGTGCTAATCCACATGAATGATCTGAAATAAAAGATCATAATCCAGTAATTATTGTCAAGTAGTTATTTCAAAATTGTCAAAAGAATAACCAGAGGTAAAATTAAAGAGAATTTCTTCTCATATTTTATTCTGAGGTCAGGAACAGTGAGTTTTATTATTAATTTTATCACAATAACACTCTGTTTTTGACCTTAAGAGGATACTGGTGGAGATCAGAATGTTATAAAAACTCTAAATCTGTGTAGGCTTGCTGAAAGCATGATTGTATATAAGCCTGCTAGATAAAAAATACATTATTGTGTATGTTAAAACAAAGAGAGTCTTGAAGACATTGTTACACCTGTTGATAATGGACTATTACAGTATATCAAAATTAAATAGAAAATAATTGACATTAAGCTCTCTATGTGAGGCTTTACTATACTGACAGAGTTATGAGAAACACTCTTGTTGATGTAGTACTGTTGAGTTTAATTTTCTATGGTTAAAAGAGGATAAAGTTACTGTATAGTGTTTTATAATGAGCGATGTGTTATGTCCCCAGGAAGGATCCCTAGAACAGGCCATGATGGATGCTCTGATAAATGACAGAGTGGACTTTGTCAAGTTACTACTGGAGAATGGTGTCAGTATGCATACCTTCCTTACTATACCCAGGCTAGAGGAACTCTACAATACCGTAAGTACCTGTAATACTATATACTATATACTATGATAAATGACAGAGTGGACTTTGTCAAGTTACTGCTGGAGAATGGTGTCAGTATGCATACCTTCCTTACTATACCCAGGCTAGAGGAACTCTACAATACGGTAAGTAGCTGTAATACTTTATACTATATACTATGATAAATGACAGAGTGGACTTTGTCAAGTTACTACTGGAGAACGGTGTCAGTATGCATACCTTCCTTACTATACCCAGGCTAGAGGAACTCTACAATACCGTAAGTAGCTGTAATACTATTTATCACATGATACACCCGTTATGCAGTTTCATAAAGCCATTTCATAAATATATGATATGATAACACGTTACATATCGCTCTGCTTGAATGCGATTGGTCAAGTTTGGAACCTCATCACATAAACCTTGACAAATGTGACCTTTCAAATATCGGTCAACTGTTTAATTCAGACCCAGAGTCAATATCAATGATTAAAATTGTTGCTGTTGAATTAATTCTTGCATTAAAATACTATTTAGAATTGAAATACTTTTCTCTTACACACAGAATGTCTATGCGATGAGGACACTACTTCTCATGGCGTAGCAGACGACTTCTAATCACGGCGTGGTTCGCCTCTGTGGTTCTCGGAAACGTTGATTTCACGTTAGAAATACACATTTTAAGGCAATATCATGTGATAAAAAGAATCTCAAATGAATTTTCATTTCATACGATGTATCATGAAACTCGTTGTGCGTTTTATATCCCCTCGCCAAGGCTCGGGGATATTAAAACACACAACTCGTTTCATAATACATCGTATAAAATGAAAATTCATTTGAGATCCTATATATACTATATACTATGATAAACAACAGAGTGGACTTTGTTAAGTTACTACTGGAGAACGGTGTCAGTATGCATATCTTCCTTACTATACCCAGGCTAGAGGAACTCTACAATATCGTAAGTAGCTGTAATACTATATACTATGATAAATGACAGAGTGGACTTTGTCAAGTTACTACTGGAGAATGGTGTCAGTATGCATACCTTCCTTACTATACCCAGGCTAGAGGAACTCTACAATACAGTAAGTAGCTGTAATACTATATACTATATACTATGATAAATGACAGAGTGGACTTTGTTAAGTTACTACTGGAGAACGTTGTCAGTATGCATACCTTCCTTACTATACCAAGGCTAGAGGAAATCTACAATACAGTAAGTAGCTGAAATACTATATACTATGATAAATGACAGAGTGGACTTTGTCAAGTTACTACTGGAGAACGTTGTCAGTATGCATACCTTCCTTACCATACCAAGGCTAGAGGAAATCTACAATACAGTAAGTAGCTGAAATACTATATACTATGATAAATGACAGAGTGGACTTTGTCAAGTTACTACTGGAGAATGGTGTCAGTATGCATACCTTCCTTACTATACCCAGGCTAGAGGAACTCTACAATACTGTAAGTACCTGTAATACTATATACTATATACTATGATAAATGACAGAGTGGACTTTGTCAAGTTACTACTGGAGAATGGTGTCAGTATGCATACCTTCCTTACTATACCAAGGCTAGAGGAAATCTACAATACAGTAAGTAGCTGTAATACTATATACTATATACTATGATAAACAACAGAGTGGACTTTGTCAAGTTACTACTGGAGAATGGTGTCAGTATGCATACCTTCCTTACTATACCAAGGCAAGAGGAACTCTACAATACTGTAAGTAGCTGTAATACTATATACTATATACTATGGTAAATGACAGAGTGGACTTTGTCAAGTTACTACTGGAGAATGGTGTCAGTATGCATACCTTCCTTACTATACCAAGGCAAGAGGAACTCTACAATACTGTAAGTAGCTGTAATACTATATACTATATACTATGGTAAATGACAGAGTGGACTTTGTCAAGTTACTACTGGAGAATGGTGTCAGTATGCATACCTTCCTTACTATACCAAGGCTAGAGGAACTCTACAATACTGTAAGTAGCTGTAATACTATATACTATATACTATGATAAATGACAGAGTGGACTTTGTCAAGTTACTTCTGGAGAACGGTGTCGGTATGCATACCTTCCTTACTATACCCAGGCTAGAGGAACTCTACAATACAGTAAGTAGCTGTAATTCTATATACTATGATAAACGACAGAGTGGACTTTGTCAAGTTACTACTGGAGAATGGTGTCAGTATGCATACCTTCCTTACTATACCAAGGCTAGAGGAACTCTACAATACAGTAAGTAGCTGTAATACTATATACTATGATAAACGACAGAGTGGACTTTGTCAAGTTACTACTGGAGAATGGTGTCAGTATGCATACCTTCCTTACTATACCCAGGCTAGAGGAGCTCTACAATACAGTAAGTAGCTGTAATACTATATACTATGATAAACGACAGAGTGGACTTTGTCAAGTTACTACTGGAGAATGGTGTCAGTATGCATACCTTCCTTACTATACCAAGGCTAGAGGAACTCTACAATACAGTAAGTAGCTGTAATACTATATACTATGATAAACGACAGAGTGGACTTTGTCAAGTTACTACTGGAGAATGGTGTCAGTATGCATACCTTCCTTACTATACCAAGGCTAGAGGAACTCTACAATACTGTAAGTAGCTGTAATACTATATACTATATACTATGATAAATGACAGAGTGGACTTTGTCAAGTTACTTCTGGAGAACGGTGTCGGTATGCATACCTTCCTTACTATACCAAGGCTAGAGGAACTCTACAATACAGTAAGTAGCTGTAATTCTATATACTATGATAAACGACAGAGTGGACTTTGTCAAGTTACTACTGGAGAATGGTGTCAGTATGCATACCTTCCTTACTATACCCAGGCTAGAGGAACTCTACAATACAGTAAGTAGCTGTAATACTATATACTATGATAAACGACAGAGTGGACTTTGTCAAGTTACTACTGGAGAATGGTGTCAGTATGCATACCTTCCTTACTATACCAAGGCTAGAGGAACTCTACAATACTGTAAGTAGCTGTAATACTATATACTATATACTATGGTAAATGACAGAGTGGACTTTGTCAAGTTACTACTGGAGAACGGTGTCAGTATGCATACCTTCCTTACTATACCCAGGCTAGAGGAACTCTACAATACTGTAAGTAGCTGTAATTCTATATACTATATACTATGATAAATGACAGAGTGGACTTTGTCAAGTTACTACTGGAGAATGGTGTCAGTATGCATACCTTCCTTACTATACCAAGGCTAGAGGAACTCTACAATACAGTAAGTAGCTGTAATACTATATACTATATACTATGATAAATGACAGAGTGGACTTTGTCAAGTTACTACTGGAGAATGGTGTCAGTATGCATACCTTCCTTACTATACCCAGGCTAGAGGAACTCTACAATACTGTAAGTAGCTGTAATACTATATACTATATACTATGATAAATGACAGAGTGGACTTTGTCAAGTTACTACTGGAGAATGGTGTCAGTATGCATACCTTCCTTACTATACCAAGGCTAGAGGAACTCTACAATACCGTAAGTACCTGTAATACTATATACTATATACTATGATAAATGACAGAGTGGACTTTGTCAAGTTACTACTGGAGAATGGTGTCAGTATGCATACCTTCCTTACTATACCAAGGCTAGAGGAACTCTACAATACAGTAAGTAGCTGTAATACTATATACTATATACTATGATAAATGACAGAGTGGACTTTGTCAAGTTACTACTGGAGAACGGTGTCGGTATGCATACCTTCCTTACTATACCCAGGCTAGAGGAACTCTACAATACTGTAAGTAGCTGTAATTCTATATACTATATACTATGATAAATGACAGAGTGGACTTTGTCAAGTTACTACTGGAGAATGGTGTCAGTATGCATACCTTCCTTACTATACCAAGGCTAGAGGAACTCTACAATACCGTAAGTACCTGTAATACTATATACTATATACTATGATAAATGACAGAGTGGACTTTGTCAAGTTACTACTGGAGAATGGTGTCAGTATGCATACCTTCCTTACTATACCAAGGCTAGAGGAACTCTACAATACTGTAAGTACCTGTAATACTATATACTATATACTATGATAAATGACAGAGTGGACTTTGTCAAGTTACTACTGGAGAATGGTGTCAGTATGCATACCTTCCTTACTATACCCAGGCTAGAGGAACTCTACAATACTGTAAGTAGCTGTAATTCTATATACTATATACTATGATAAATGACATAGTGGACTTTGTCAAGTTACTACTGGAGAATGGTGTCAGTATGCATACCTTCCTTACTATACCAAGGCTAGAGGAACTCTACAATACAGTAAGTAGCTGTCGTTCTGTACAGAAATTATTGTGATTCATGTTATAGAGTGGTTAGCACTGTCATTTGAGTACTGATTCAAAATCAGGCTATTACCGGTACTTTTGTATTGAGTAGCAATAGAAAAGGAGTCAAATGCACATTTTTGTGTCTCTACTAAAATTTGCCAACTCTGAAATAAGTTCACAGTATGAGTAATGGTAGTGTATTGGAAGAAGGGACAATGAATAGAAGTACTGTGCACAACTTCCTCATTCTAACAGTTCATGTACTCTATAGAAGGACAGTATCTTCTTTGTTTCATCATACAAGAACTCAATACATTCTACAACTCTGTATGAAATAACTATAGATAGGACAGGGGAATACATATAGGAGTTAAAGGTGTCTCTTTCTTTCAGAGTATAGCTAGTTGAAGCTGCATGTACAAATTTGATATTAAGTATGCAGAGAGTAGAATCAATAGAAATAATCGAAAGTTAAAACTTAGCTAATGTTGATTATAAGTGACTTAACCCAATTTCGTCTTAATTTCCCATGTTCCAAAATAATCAGCTAAGTATGATGGATATACATGTATATACTATTTTCATTACAGAGACAAGGTCCATCAAATACTCTAAGATATTTAATTAGAGACATCAGAAAAGTAAGTCAAATGTTCTCATATTATTTAGATATTGAATATAATTACCTCAGACTTAAAAATTATACAAGTGATAACTATGTACTTCTCTACATTTTGAAGAATACTTGGTTGATATCTACCAATTCCATTAAAGAAATATATATCATGGAAAATTGATTGATTTCTTATCAGTTTCAAAGTACATATATGATTAAACAAAAATCCCCTTTAATTTCAGAAGAATGAATTGTTATGATCTATATACTATCTGAATGTTAATTTGTTGTTTTCTGTATTTAGCACATCCCCACAGGATACCGATACACATTGTTGGACATAGGCATGGTACTAGAACACTTGATGGGTGGGGCTTTCAGATCAGTTTACTGCCGCAAAAAGTTCAGACAAAAATACCATGCATTAAAAAGAAATGTAAGTTTAAAAACATACTGTAGTACAATTTTAGTATTTACATTAAGAATTGGAATAGTTTTATTTGAAACTTTAGAAAGTAAAAACATTGAATTTTATTTTCAGTAATTTACAATGATTGTGTATTTCCTGATTAAGCTGGTTAGTTTTTTATACCAGAGGAAGTGTATGTCTATTTGTTTTTGGATATGAAGGTTGTTGTGTCCTTTAAATTATTTGTGAAGAGCACAAAGATTTGGATATTCCATCATTTTGATGTACACCCCATTTGGTAATCATGCATGGGTCATGGCTGTCCTATAATTTCTATTTTCCTTATAAAAATATAGGAACCTATAGAAGTCCTATCTTTGAGAAATTTGTCCCATAAATCCTATATTTTGGCCTCAAAAAATGTCAGAAAAAAATTGCTTTGCAAATTTATTTGCTGCTTTATCTATAACTTTATCATGTACAAAGTGTGATTTGCAACAACTTCATATGAAAATTTTCGGCTCACTTTGCTCGTCACCTTTCCAACATATATACATGTATGTATCAAACCTCATACTATGATACTGTGTTATTTTGATTCCTTATGATAATATAAAGTAAAGTAGAGATACCAGGAGGCAAATATTCTCTCAAATGCCTTTTCAACTTTGGCTTTGAACATTCAAAGTGTCATATAATCTTCTTATTTTTCTCGAAAAATTCCTATATTTACTCTGTATTTCCATACAAGATATACCTATATTCCTATATTTTGAGTAGAGGAAGTTACTATGACCCATGGGAATGGTATCTGACATAAAGGCATTATGAGTAATGCCATTGCTATACTTTATTAGAATTGTTCTATTTGAACCATTTTTCCCATTATCTTATGCTTGTTTCCATAGAATTTGATGACATTACAATTAGTGTATTTCAGATACTGTCCCAAATGGGAAGTAACTCTCTCTCTCTCTCTCTCTCTCTCTTTCTATGTATATAATGTATATATATAAAAGCCTAATAATAGTTGATGTATATACTATGATGTATGTTTTGTTTTTGCTCTAGGGCACAGCAGGCAATTTACAGAGTATGGTGACTGCGGTACCACTTATGATAGACACCAAGGCTAATGAGTTGTTCCAATATCCGTTCCATGACTTGATGATATGGGCAGTACTAATGAAGAGACAGAAGATGGCGCTGTTTATGTGGCAGCACGGGGAGGAAGCCATGGCCAAGGTGTGTAGATTGATAAAAACTGTGATGTTTATATTTTGTCAAAGATGTAGTATTTTTCTCTCCTTATGAATGCGTTATTTAAGTTTCACCAAAACTTACTAGCCTGATTTCTGGGCTTATTAGAAGTAAACATTCTTTTGTAAACTATACAATTCTGTGTAGGCTAGTTGTTCAAACAAGTTTTTGTACATACTGTCATTCTTATTGGACCATAACTTTGATAGCATATTTGACATCTATCATGATAACTAAATACTTATGTTATATTTTGTTTCATTCTGTCATATGTGCTTTCATTGAACTCTAAACCTACGATTTAATTCAGAAAAGACTTTGTAGAGGAAATAAAATATACTATACATTTTATAACAGAGTTTATTAGCGTGTAAGCTGTACAAGGCGATGGCCCAGGAAGCAGAAGAAGATGACCTGGAGGTGGACATCTCAGACGAACTGATGAAATATGCAAAGTAATGTAACGTTGTTATCAACGGCTGTAAGATCAAAGAAATTATCTTAGGCTTTAAGATCAAAGAGAGATAACTCTTACTTTGAGATTTCACTAGGAACCTGATTATGAAGAGGGCTAACTTTTATCACTTCAGTTCTAATGATACATTACTATAATATTCTGTTTGTCTTTTTTCGCTATCTACTAATAATCTTAGAAGTAGATTCTCATATTTAATATGAGCAACTTGGTTTGAATCGCACTCTTTAGATGTACACTACAATTACAGAGAGTTCCAGACCAATGCATTGGAGTTATTAGAGCACTGCTATAAGATAGACGATGATTACACCATGCAATTACTAACATATGAGCTGAAGAACTTCAGTGATCAGACCTGTCTTAGTCTAGCCGTACAGGCCGTACATAAGGAATTCTTAGCTCATACGTGCTGCCAGATCCTCATAAACGACATGTGGATGGGAGGACTACAGATGAGGAAGAATAGTAACCTAAAGGTAAGAAGAGTCTGTTGTCATAAGTATAATACTATTGTCTTCTATTCTGTGAATATCAATAGTATTTTAAAAACTCTCTTTGTGAAATTAAAAAACAAATTGAAGCAGTTTTAATATTCAATGAGTTTTCAGGATTGAATATAGTAAAGTTCAACAGAGTTGATATTAGGAGCTTTAACATTTGTTTTAAATATTCTTTTAAAAATGTCACCTCTCTATCAGTAAATTTTTTCTCTGGTTTAGACACAACTCGTCTTTAACTTTTACCTGAAGTTGTTTCTTATTCAAGATACATTGTACAAGAAACATAAGAACATGTTTCAATTTCAAGTAAATGTAATGTAAAAAAAAAGTAAAAAAAAAATTCTTCAAAATTTTATTGAGATATTGTGAATTTTCTATGACACAGGTCCTGATGGGTTTACTGTTACCACCTTCCATCATTTGCCTGGACTTTAAGAGTAAGGAGGAGTTACAGTTAATGCCTCAAACAATGGAGGAACATTTAGACGAGCTGGAGGACCAGGCCAGCGAAAACGAGGACGTGTCCTTCAGCTCGATAGACGAGGACAATGTACATGAGGTCAGGATGTGTTTAATCTACATGTTTCATTATAGCATGCATGCTTCTTTATTTCAAATCTTCAATTATCGTATGATGTAAACTTTCAATACTTTTAATTCCCAATTTTCATTTGCTGAATAATTTAAGACTTTCTTTTCCATTTCTTTTATTATTTATGGTATCCTTGGTTTTAAAATTGTTTTGCAGAATTAGATGCTTATAGATGTTTTACCATTATCTTATTTTGTAGGAAGTTTAAGTGTAAGCTTAAAACACTATGATGTCTTATCAACACCTCTATATCAATCATTTGATAAGATGTTCAAGTCTTTCTCTCACTCAGAAAGAAAGATTTAAGTAATCAAATATCTGAAATAAAAAAATCTGTCTTTAAGTTTTCTTACTGAATGCTGTGAAATTAACATTTGGAAATTTAGAACTTTTCCTTTAAAATTTTTAAAATATGGAAGCTTCTCTATGACGGATTAGATTGTCCACAAGATGAGTAGGGTTATTTCATGGCCTATTTCTTTAAATCAAGATGTTTTAGAACAGTTAAAAGACAAAATTGATGCACAGATTTCAGCTATATTAAACACATTAGTACTTTGTTGATCTACAGAAGCCCCCTCAAGTGAGCGTCCTCCCAACCTCTGCCTCCGCACCCAGATTACAAACACTGGCCAAGTCACCCGTCATCAAAAAATCTGTATATAGATCTCAGGTTTACTCTGCTTAATGTACTATCGTAGCTTGAACTGACCAAGATATATAGATCTCATATCTGTGATAACAGCATGCAAATTATACAGGAGGAAATGTGCATGTTGAAATTTTGATACCATATTTGCTGAAATTATATAAAAGAAATGTGCATGTTTATGCTGGTATATTCTGTTTAGCTGATTTCAAGTTTTAACAGCACATGTATTTTGGTACATTTGCTTGTTACTATTAATGATATTCTCCCCATGGATTGTTTAAATTTCTGACATTGAGAAAATAGCTATATACAAAATGTAATCAAGAACACTTCCAAGTTATCACAGACGCTCTTCCTTGTACACAAGTGATTTTTCAAAGTAATTCAACAAAGCCTATTCCCTAAAGCTATATGTCAAACACTGTATACCTTCAGATTCAGCTCAAATCTAAGTAGAATCTATATTTTATTGATACAAGAATTTAAAAGATGTTTAGAGTTGGTCAGAGACGGTTTTTACCTTCAATCATCCATTTGATGTGAAATAGGAGAGGGCACAGACATGACTACTAACAGCTCTTTGGTTTCTTGTTTCACCTATAAGGTTTATGGGCTTGGAGCTTTATTTGCACAAGAAATAACAAATACAGTAACACATTTCAAAATTTTTGTTAATGATTATAATGTTTTCAATTGAACATTCTTTTTATTCTTTGAAGCTATTTTCATTTGAAAAGCATTTCTTTTATTTTTCAAATAATATTGCTTTGATCATGTTGATTCATATGAATAATTAAGAAACCGTTTATATTTATATGTTTATGTTCTATCGAATAAAAGCTGTAACGTAAGTGTAAAACAAATGGGATGAAGTGAAGGATTCTAATTAATCGGCCTGATATTCCATTACATTGTAATTATTTCCTGTATTTACAGAGTCTGTTTTGTGATGACATGAACCCAGAGAAGAACAGTCTCCAGTCGTCAGGACAGACAGCCGGTAAAGAAAACGGCTTTGTTAATACCGACATGTCCTTTGAGTATACGGCTACTCCATACAAGAAAAAGAAGAGCCCGCTCAGACTTGGCAAGAAAATTTACGAATTCTACAACGCACCTATTACAAAATTCTGGTTCTACACAGTAAGTCATAGATAAAAGTAAAACCATTAAAAAGTAATGCAGACCCTTCTATTCTCTGATATTGAGTCTTTGCGGAATACAGAGTTTTTTCCCTTTACAGACGGTATCTGACGTAAAACTATTGTGACGTCATAAAAATGTTATGGTAACGTTGATTTTATACTGTCATTTCCCAGACTTTTAGGATTGTTTCCATAGAATTTGATGATGTCATAATCAGTCTACGTCAGATACCGTCTCAAATGGGAAGTAACTCTGGTTTTCGAAAATAGGGAATATGCCAAACCTTCTCGGCAGGTCTGGTTATGTACAGGATCATACATAACAACATAATTCTTATGTCCAAAATCCAGTCTGTATAATGGAGATTAGTGTACGGAAATTAGAACAGTTAATTGTAAGTGCTTATTGAGTATGCGTACTGAGTACTAAGTGACTATGGGCTTTAACTATCTTTAGTATTTTAATGGGGTATTGATTGATAGAGCTGTTCAGAGTTTAGAGGCATTCTGTGTCAAACCATTCATAGTATTTGTTAGTTGTTAAACATATTTATAGCTCCAAAGCCACTTTGTAGCATTGTTCAAGACTAAAGGTTTTAATCTGACTGTTTTTCTGTAACACAGAAGCTTTTCTGACTTTCCAGTGTTACCTGTGGAGATATTGGTATGGAACTTGCTGTCATTCTTCAGAACATGTTTAACGAGTTACTGATCAACTTTTACTCAAATTGTTGTCGAACTTCTTTAACGTAGTAAATGACCTTGAAGAGAATTTTTAGCTTGCCGGGACAAAAAAGTTCGGAGAGCTATTGCCATACCCTCGGCATTGTTGCTGTCGTCATCCGTAGACAAAACTTTAACCTTGGCTATATCTCTTGAACTATAAGGGGTAGGGCGTTGATATTTCACATGTAGATGAGACCTTTCACTTGAGACCTTGACCTTTGACCTAGTGACCTTGACCTTGGACTTTGACCTACTGTTCAAAAACTTTAACCTGGTTTCTGACAAAAACCTGTATAGGCGAGCTATGTAATCTTTGATTACCCTATGTTTCAAGATTTTCTTTACCACTTTTACATCTGTTGCTGTGAAGCATCCAAATGATGAGCTATTAAAGTTTGACTCTTATATTTGTATGTGTATCAGTAGCAGGCATTCAAGCGGCCCCATATTTCCTATTGTTCCTATGAATTCCCTTTATTTTTGGATGTGCCCTATTTTCCATATATTTTGGCTAAAAATGGCCCATTTCCCTATATTATTCCTATAATGTAAGATTTCATATGATAGCAAAATCTTGCTCTAAAATGATAGAGTTCACCATTTCCTCTAAATTGAATAATTAGCACAAAATGCTGCTTTACATCTCGGCAATTTATTGAATCGCTTCGCCCACCAAAGTTTCCTCTAAACACATGGTTGCCTTAGAGATTATAATGTAGCTGTATACACAATAAGGTCCACATTCAATTGTATTTTCAGTTTTGAAAAATTTTTGGTATTGAAAAAGACCCTATAATTTCATTATATTATGTTTCATTTTCCCGATTATGTCCTATTTTTCTTGAAATTTGGCCCTATAAAAATCAATATTTTTTTTGGTTAAACACCACTTAAAGGCCTGCAGTATTTATGGTCACAACATGTATAGGAATACTTGGTCGGTTTATTTCTATGGCATAATTTCCTCCATCCAGGTTTTATGTCATCACTTACCATTTGACCTTTACTCTTGATGATATACAATTAAAACTATTACATCATGGTAAAGAAGATGGTAAACTTACCTTAAAATGGTAAGTCATTTTAAATATTTCATAGAATATAAAGTCTGATTTTATGATTTTTAGCATAACTATCTCTGTTTTCTTCATGTCGTTTCAGATGACTTATTTTATGTTTTTGATGCTGTTTACATTCCACGTCTTGGTGAAGACATACCCTAACCCCACATGGCAGGAGTACTCCCTGATTGTCTACACCTCTGTAATGGCCATGGAGAAAATCAGACAGGTAAATAGGGGTTATTTAAACTAGATATGATATATTTTGCTTGTCTGTTTGTCTGTCAAAGCTTTATCCATGGTCGTAACTTTTAAATGGCAGTCAATAGGCCATTCATATTTCAAATATGTTTTACTTGTGGTAAGGCACGACATCTCTACTTTTAACAAAAGAGGTGACATTGACCTTGACTTTCAGCCAATTTTGAAGGCAAAATCACTTTATATAACTTTTGACTTCTAAGTGATACATATGCCTTTTATTTGTCACATCTGTGGTACCAACATTGTTGAAGGTTAGGTTAAAAGATAAAATAAAAGTCAATTGCCTCATATAATATCGATATGATCTTTAAAATCACTGCCAGGTCACAAAGATTGCCCTATGTGCATTTCCCATTTCATTGTAATACAACTGTATATGAAGAGAGAGATATGCTTGATTAAATGAAATTGTCAAAGAAATTAATTATTTAGGGTAGGAAGAGAGAATATGGTAGGGGTTGTGTTTAATATTTTCAAATGAAGATTAAACACTTATGAAGTTACATTTGAATCACTGGTGGAAAATATCAGTCATGAAACACACAGAATACATAGTAGCATTTTCATGCATGTTGGGAAATGAATGAAGAAAATTATTGGTTTTAGGATATAGGTAGTTTTGAAATCATCATTATAATGGAGAAAAATTAATTGAATATATCACGACTTTGCGACTGAGACAAGGGAATCTCATCCGAGGGTAAAAGATTTGCAATCCACGATGAGACTTGCAGCGTCATGTATGTAGCAAATTTTTTGCACGACGATGAGCTTCCCCTGTTTCTGTTGCAATGTCATGATTGATTATTTTTATCACTCATCTCATTCTACAATCAATAAAATGATTTTTCCAAAACCTGAATGGATCCAAAATGTGCACAATTTTAACAATGGCATGATGTTACGTTCTATGACGTCATAATATGTGTCACTTGGAGTGTGAAACAAGGAAATCTCAAACTGCCACGTCAATGTTTTTAGCTCGCCGGGACGAATGTCCGGAGAGCTATTGTCATACCCCCGGCGTCGGCGTTGGCGTCTGCGTCTGCGTCTGCGTGCGCGTGCACAAAAACTTTAACCTTGCTTATAACTTTTAAACCAATACAGATTGGGCTTTCATATTTCACATGTGCATTCCTTGTGACAAGACCTTTCCATGGATACCAAAATTTTTGACCTTGTGACCTTGACCTTGGAGATTGACCTTCTTTTGAAAAACTTTAACCTTGGCCATATTTTTGGAATGGTAAGTGATAGGGCTTTGATATTTCACATGTGTATTCCTTGTGACAAGACCTTTCCATGGATACCAAAATTTATGACCTTGTGACCTTGACCTTGGAGATTGACCTACTTTTGAAAAACTTTAACCTTGGCCATATTTTTGGAATGGTAAGTGATAGGGCTTTGATATTTCACATGTGTATTCCTTGTGATAAGACCTTTCCATGGATACCAAAATTTTTGACCTTGTGACCTCGACCTTGGAGATTGACCTACTTTTGAAAAACTTTAACCTTGGTCATATTTTTGGAATGGTAAGTGATAGGGCTTTGATATTTCACATGTGTATTCCTTGTGACAAGACGTTTCCATGGATACCAAAATTTTTGACCTTGTGACCTTGACCTTGGAGATGATTGACCTACTTTTGAAAAACTTTAACCTTGGCCATTTTTTTGGAATGGTAAGTGATAGGGCTTTCATATTTCACATGTGTATTCCTTGTGACAAGACCTTTCCATGGATACCAAAATTTTTGACCTTGTGACCTTGACCTTGGAGATGATTGACCTACTTTTGAAAAACTTTAACCTTGGCCATATTTTTTGAATGGTTAGTGATAGGGCTTTGATATTTCACATGTGCATTCCTTGTGATAAGACCTTTTTTATTGTTGTTGTTGCAATTTACATATGGTTGCCACCGGCGAGCTATGTTGTCATTCTGACAAGTCTGGTTTCTTTTGTCTTGAGGCGAAAGTGAGTCAGAGAAAGTCCAGTTCTACATTATTAAGCATTTGATTACATAGTCAAAATTAAAACAAAATGTATCAGAAAAATAGAGTGTGTAGGATGTGACCTTCAGTCATCAGATGAACACTTTACATGATATTGAACCACTAGACTTCCTTGTACTCTCAAGCTCTTAATGAGTTTCACACAGACTTTGAAAACAGGACTCAGTAATGGGCCTTGTCTTGGGAGTGACCTTAAGTCATAGGTTGAACACTTTACATGATACTGAACCACTGGACTGCCTTGTTCCTGCAAGGGTTCAAAGAGTTGCACACTGACTGTGAAAGCAGGAATCAATGATGGGTTTGTCAAATTCTGATTGGAGGATATATGCCAAAAATACCAGAGACACTGTTGAATCTATGTGGCAAAATATGAGCCTATTTGAGCCAGCAGAACTCTGTATTTGTCTACCATTCATGCTTTTGATCCCTTTGCACAACTTTTTCATTGAGGGGATATGATTATACCACTGAATGGATGTGTGGATTGCTTAGTGTGTCTGCCTGTGTGTCTGTGCACGATTTTAGACTTTCTAGAAGACACAGTATACATGGTCATAAAAAGTTCACATGTGAAATGCCCATGTTGAAAAGATAACACCTAATGCCTTGCAAGGCCAGGGGTCAAAGACCAAGGTAACAACTAGCAATATCAGGAAACCCCTGTTGACACACTAGCTCACATGTTAAGATGAAGTCTGTCTATCCTTCAGATGTTCAAAAATCTATGTGTCTACAAAAGTATGTTCTTCAAGACCTTTGAGTTCCTGCATAAGTGGAAGGTTTATGTGCAAGTAGTCCAGATAACCACATCATTTTCTGTAATATACAAATCACCATTGATCTTGAAGGTACATGTGTAGTTGATGATTGTATGTGATTGGTGTTTATGTGACTTGCTTCGTTGGTGTATTTGCTATCCAGGTTGAATGTTCATACCTTGTGTGTGTTTTTAGTTAAGTGTGTTGTATGTTTTGCATTGAAGTCTTGCTGGAGATCAAAAATAGATTTAATTTTCATCTGTCTGCTCTCGCTCATTGCTGGAATCAAACTTTTCTTGCATCACATCTTTGTCAAACTTAGTTGAATTTACAAGGTTAACACATGTAAGGTTATTTAGGTTGCTGATATTGAGCAAAATAATTCCATGCACTAGGTTGACAGTTGTACTGATCAATTTTCATATGACAAAATTTCCACAGGTGTATGTTACGTATCTCCCATTGGGATACGTGTAAATATTATGCATTGGGTGTCTTACTTTTCGAGTTCATGGGATGCATTTTTAAGAGTTTTTTTTTTCGTTATTCACATGGTATTTAAACAATCATGATCAATCAGAATTCTATATTACTCATTTCATTATACTCTGCTATGGATGTAAAACAGAAAATGAATAGTTTGATAGATTTTCAATGTATTTTTTTTATTTGTACGAAATCAATAAGCTGAGCCATTATCAGAAACAAAAATAAAGTACAAAAAAAAAAAAACATATCAAGTGAGGCTACATATTTTTTCATTCCTATGGATTGATGTAAGCATGCATTAATTTTTTCAATAAATTTTATTTATTTCTATAAGATAAGTTATCTCTATGCATTAGGAATGTTTGCATTGACCATTAGTATAAGTGCTAAACTCCACTCCTATAGGAAGAGAAATCCCTGTTACTAGATCCACTCCATCCAAACTTTCTCACACTCTCCGTGCAGTAACCGACACTTTAACAATCATAAAATATCTCCGACTTTTATCACGGAATGTTTTGATACGAACTATTTGTTCCCCGTCATAGAACAAACACTATGTTAGCAGTACCATTGTTTTCTAATGGTTTCTAAATTGAATTGTCTGTTTTCCCTCCATTAACAGAGGAAGTACCAGATCAATTTGTCTATTAAACTTTACATTTTTTCATCGCTATAGCGCAAAGACAATCCTTAAAGTAATCGTGAAATTACTATTTCTGTCAATAAAAATGTGTATATTTTGTAGTAAAAATTTCAATTTTCACAAGAATTTTAAGTGTCTACACACAAGTAAAACATTTATCACTCTAGCTAAGTGACATGTATAGTACGGATTATGGATTTTATCGTACGTCGAAGTTTATACTGAATTGCCTCTTAACTACATGTAGGATTAAAAAATCATATCGACATATCAGACATCTACTATTTTGTACATGATATCAATGCATATATTTAGGCGAATGTTGACATTTGTATGTCCGTATTGGGTGTGGTGACGAGGGGTACGGAGCTCTCCTGTCCAGAACCACTCCCACTTGATTTAAACATCAGTCTAGGTTGTGGTTGCCTGGATTTAAAGCTTATTTTACAAAGTAAACGTCGTAGTTCCATACGAAACCTTTGTCCCGTTATACCATAGATAAAGAAGTTGATGCCATGATTAACGTACATCAGTAGGTAGCATATGACACGACCAAGCATGGCCTCCGCCCTATCCTGGGCGCTGAGAAATCGTCTCCCCTTCATTACCAGTTGCTGGACAGGCCTTGGCACTGTGGTCACTATCCAGACCAGAGAAATGACCACCAGAGTGGCCGCTAGTCTGCGATGGTTCGTTATGTTTTGTCTGTCATCTTTGGTCATAGATCCTAGCAATGGTTTGTTTATAGCAAGACTGTATATGATAAGGGAATTGAATATGAGTAGGATCAGTACAGGTAAAAACGAATATAGAACGAGGTAAATCCATGGAAATATCTCACATACAAAATTCTTATATGCATAACTGTCGCATTGATACATCACTTGTCCCGTAGGAGTCGTTCTTTTTAGAAGTTCCGCCGTGAAAAACACATGAGCATTTATTAGCACAAATATTAAAGCTGTCATGAAGGTGACGAATTTTGCGCGGGAAACACTGCACATGGTTGTTGCTTTTAGCGGGAACCATACCGCCAAGAAACGCTCTATTGTCACTGCAACAATTAACCAAGCTGAGAAATGTACAGAGAAATGCGTAATGAAAATTAATACCTTACACGCCGCTGGGCTGACATGCAACATCTCAAATCCAGAAATCACGCGGACCCAAGTTTTTAAAGCACTCAGCAGAAGTACAACGGTGTCCGCAATAGCAAGGGCAGCCAAATAGAAGAAGGTAGATGTATGGCGCATCTCCCGCTGAATCATTGTCAGAAAGCTTAACACATTCCCCATTATTCCAACGAAAATAATTACGGGTAGCACGTATCGTAGTAGGTCCATAGCCCATACATAGGCTGGGAGGCTGTCAACACTCATCCGTAGGTACAAATTGGGAATTTTTGTTGTAAAGTTGGTAAAATTTTCCGTTACCATGACATCGGTAATCGGCATATAAGTTGAATCATGCATACTGCTTTTCTATGAACTCATCTAATTGTCGTTTTTCATCAAGGTCGTCCAAAATGAGGCTTCATCTGTACCACATACATCATTTCTTAAATCCAAAATTAAAACCTTTCCTTACTTTCGACATGATTTTCAAGAAAGATCGAATAAGTATTAATTTCCTGTTCCTTTCTTGGGATCTTTTGTTAATTATTCTGCCTTTTAGCATTCACGTTACAGTAAGCTCAAGTTAGGCTTAGAAAAGAGTCTTTATGCCTTCATTAGCATGTTCTATTTTCGACAGACATATAATAAGTCCCAAGTCAGGATTAGCTTGCTTGTGTATGCCCGTTTAATATAGAATCCTTCCGGAACTGGCTGACATAGGATCCCTCTGATTACTCCATGAGCGGATATCATTTTGTAGAACATTACATTCTTACTCCTACGGTGCTTCGGGGAGACACGAGTACTATCCGAGAACATAGCCTCTAACGTTTTTTGGTTTCCTGTTTTCCTTTTATATAGTATGAGTAACCAAGATTCAATAAAGGATTTCCCTCAAGTTGTTCGTTGTAAGCATCAGATTTACGTCATAAGAGAGGTATTCATATACTTCTATCTAATCGTTTGTTGACTTGCAGTTGAAATGCTTTTAAAGTAACAATTCGATCAATGCATAGTGATGTTAGTGAATATGATTGGAGTACTTAATTGCATATTTCAAGTTTCCATATCTCTCCAAATCAATTCTACGCCTTGTAAGTTCGACTACTCATCGCTTAATTGTTCCTCTGGTCGTCTAAGAATCTTTAAAAAATATTTTCATTTCCATTTTTGCGATGTAAAGAAAGAAACCCATTAGAAGCATATTGAATATCCAAAAAAAAATAATGGTCCAACGTATTGACTTCAGGCAGAGAATGGTACATAAAATAACAAATAAAGAAGCTGGCTTCCGTTTTTCTGAAATTATTATTAAAGAAAATAAAATACGTCTAATGGACTTTATAATAACATGGCTGAGGTAGAAGTCGCCATGTTAGTGAGAGTAGCTGATGACAGTGAGAGCAAAGTAAATACCTGACAAAACCCACTTTCCTAAACAAATTGTAACAGATGTTGCTCTTGCATTGTGTTTATTGACCTGACGTTTGGTCAAGTGCAGCGAGGTTTTTTCCCCATCATGAACAGTTAGAAATAGATGATAATAGAAGTTATGTATCGTCAATTTATTTATCAATTACATTCCATCCGTTTGCTGTCACCATATTGTTACGAACAATAGTGTCTTGTATCATTTACAGTATATGTCATTTCAGTAAAACATTTTAAATTGATACTTTTTGTATATACTTGTATGGAGACGGCTTTCTAAATTGGGAAAACTTGTTTACTGAGACAATAAAATATGTTTCATTCATTCATTCATTTAGTAAGCTATGGGTAATCATGTCAGAAGATTCTAGTTATGAATGCTCGGTAGAACACAATGCTCAATACTTTTCGAACTTGTTCCCCTAAAGACTATGGTTGTAGTATGAAGTATTTATTTTGTTCCGTCAAAATGTCTGTCAGTTCATTATTAATCCTCATTTATCTTCTACATTGATCACAGGTACTTGAAACCTCTCTCGATAATCATATTTCCATATGGATAAGGATCTATTTATAGGCAAAGTATGATTGTCGAGAGACAAATTTTAGTCCCTGTGATATTAATGTACATTGTACTAAAAATGTATAAGGGTGTATTATAAGGTCAAGTACATTATACCTTGGCATTTTTGTTAGGTTCCTAAGCCTTCCGTTCTACTCAAACATTTTAAATCCAAAAGTGTCAAGTCCGATTTAACTGAAATAATTTTCAAAATGACCGTCTTGGAAAGACCTTTTCAAAAATATATACATTACTGAGGGTATCTCGAAAAATTAAATCTATGAAATTTCGCCCCGGTAGCAAATCTGGAAAGGACCTGGTGAAGCCACTTTTTATGGGAATCTTCTGATCAAATTTTTGTTAATGTGAGGTACAAGTCAGCGCAAAGCTATCCGATGTTTGATAATCAAAATGGGAAAAAAAGGAATAGAAATATATACTCGCATATATCGTTGTTTATACGCTGTGTATATATACACTGATAACAGCATTGGGTGTACCTTACGTCATCGCCACGGGAGGTAACCTGGGCATGCTTTTTTAGATTTTAAACGGGACGTATTTTCACCCGCTTTATTTGCTAACGGTAACCGGGACGAATTTTGGTCAAATGAAAAATTGGAATGTGTTAATATAGATCTTCTTGATCATCTGAACAAGAAAAAATGAGATGAGTATGGGATCTTTGCGCGTGACCTTTAAACAATTAGTATAATCATGCAAAGAAGATGATCAAATACATGTATATTGTATCTTATTACAGGTGATAGCCTCAGAGCCAGTCCGGTTCCGTTACAAGTTGAAGGTTTTCAGCAGTCAGTACTGGAACATCTGGGACAGTTTTGCAATTATTACGTTCTTCATTGCTGTGGGACTGAGATTCCATGATGACACTCGTAAAGCAGCACGAATCGTCTATACTCTCAACATTGTCTTCTGGTACATTCGTATCTTGGAGATACTGACAGTCAATAAATATCTAGGACCCTATCTCAAAATTATAGGCAAACTGGTATGTACTTTCATGGGCTTTTGAATGCAAAACATTGAAGAAATTTTAATAAAAAAACATGGATATGAAAAAAAATATTTGGCATGTATGTTTCTTGAGACTAGCCTTTTATTGGTACCAAAAGTTTTTATCATGTCATCTTGACTGCCATTTTTTAAACCTAGATTCAAATTTTCTTGAATTGGTCGTTACTACATTTACTCTACTGTAAGAGCTAGGACTCTCATATTTGTATGTATGTTCCTTGTGATAAGACTTTTATTTGTTCCAAAATTTTGATCATGTTACCTTGACAATGACTTTTGATTTACTTTTCCTTGAAGATATTACTCTCATATCTTGTATGTGGGCTCCTTGTGTCAAGAAAAGTTGAAACAAGATATCTTTGACTTTGTGACTGTAACCTTTGACCTACAGTTGATGAACTTCATTGTAACTCACCACAAGAGAATAGACTTGATTGTACCATATCATTGGAAAAAATGTTTTGACCATGGCCCACGTTTAAAAACAAACACTTCAAATAAGTATCAATTTTCCAGCTGCCTATTATGATTATGTCAGGTTTCTAGTTCATTTTCGTTTCTTTTTTAGCTGAGAGACATGTCCTATTTCCTAGTGATAATGTTACTGGTTGTAGCCAGTTTCGGAATAATACGCCAAGCTGTCCATTTTCAGAACGAGGAACCATCTTGGTTTCTGGTTCGCTCCATGTTCTTTTATCCATATTGGATGATATACGGAGAATTGTTTGCCGATGAAATAGACAGTAAGTTACAGTAATTAGATCTTTTTGATCATTTGAAATTAAATTATACAAGTGCATTAAAAACCAGCTATTGTTATATCCCCCTGCAAACAAAGTTTTGGGGGGTATAGAGGGATCACCTTGTCTGTCCTTTCATCTGTCTGTCCATCTTACATTGTCCAGAGCATAACTCCTCCCCCTGTGGATGGATTTCAATAGTATTTCACAGAAATGTTCCCTAGGACATAAGGACGTATCTTGACCTTGAACCAGGGTCATAGATCAAAGGTCAAGGTCACAATTGACGCCATGACAAAAACCTTGTCAGGGACATTACTCCTCCCCTTTTGTTGTATTTTAATTGTCAATATTGAAATATATGTTCTATAGTACCAATTTTATTGTACTAGACATGTGTTTCGGATATTGAATCCTTGTCAGTAGTACTTCATGTCAAAAAGTTTAAATAAAGCCAAAGTGAATTTTCCTTGTGCCATCTACAATATAGACTTTTAATTTCCTCTTGCCAAAATGGGCGGCTCCAATTTTGTGTAGGGTTTATTCAGAAGCGTATTAAAGTGTAAAATATGGAAATATATATATATAAATACATATGAAATAATATTTTACAGACCTAAGGATGTGTCATGACCTTGAACCAAGGTCTTAGGTCAATGTCACAATAGACACTATAAGTAAAACCTTGTCCGAGGCATAACTCCTCCCCCTATTAGTTTTCGTATTTGATTTGCTATAGAACTTGACTTGAAATAAAGTTCTATAACAAATCAAATCATTTGGCTTGTATGACGACTGTGTTTTCAGTTATACATGTAGAATAGATATATTTTGGATATGTTCAATGAAGAAGATACTTGTGAATAAACATAGTAAATTGTTTGTCTGATTTACACACACCACCACTTGTCCACTTCTATGCTGTACTGAAATTATTTTGTACTCTATGTGTAATTTCTATTTCAGCCTGTACAGACAAAGATCGGCATGATGAGTGTGTATATGGGTCCTGGGTTGCTCCTCTTTGTATGTTTGTCTTTCTACTTGTTGCCAATATATTGTTGGTCAATTTGCTGATTGCAAGATTCAAGTAAGTCCTTAAGTGTATAGAAATTAAGTATTATTTAATTCATTTTAGTGAAAAAAGTGAAACCATTATTTTATCTGCTGATGATGATCTTCTCTTCACATAATAGTTATCATTAGTTGGTGAATATTTACACCTATCCATAGTACATGTATAAAATACTTTGCTTTCTCTACCTTTCATGTAAAAATGATATTAAAGAAAGAAGATATAGAAAAGAAATAATTTGTAGGATAGATGTTTTAAAAAGCTTTATTTTTAAAATTCAATGAATTGGACCTTATTAATCTTTATGTAAAATTCAGTCTGTCAAAATTCAGTGTTCTTTTGTAGTGCAACATTTATAAGAACCAATCCCCTCACTCGCCAAATATGGAAGTATCAACGCTACCAGCTTATTCTGAATTACGAGCTACGACCAATTTTACCTCCTCCCATTACATTCATCAGTCATATATATCTGTCCATAAAGTACTTAGTGCGGAGATGTAGAGGAAAACGGGACTTCTTTGATAACGGACTCAGTATGTTTGCTTTTGATATTTTTACTCCAAACCTTGAGAATTATACTCAATATAGGATAAGGATATAAGATCCGTAGAACAAAACTTTACCATTTCATTTCATGAATTGTTTAATTATTTGCACAGTTTAACAAAATTAAGGTCTTTATAAAGGAGTGTCCTCTTTGGACCTATAGTTGTGTCTCTTTGTTTCAGTTTAGTCACTTGCTGATACAATCACATTGCAAAATAATTTTTGGAAAAGCATACATGTACTATCAATTATAGATGCAAAAACAATTCAGAAACACAACTCCCATTACATTTACACTTGATATAAATAATACCATGTAAATTTTGATATTAAAATTACAAAGTTAAACAAGGATGGCTAATATTCAAATTGAAAACAAAGCATTTGTTGAGAAATTCTCCTGTCAAGGAACATGCACAAGGAAACATTCATATCTTAATTGTAAATAACCTATTATTCATAAAGTCTATTCAATCGGCTTTGTATTTAAGGTATCCGTTGTACAAATAAATATCAAGTGTTTTATATAGTTAGAATCATGGCATACGTTTACCTAAATATACCCAATACAACATAAATAATTGTTTCTATCATCAAAGGTCAACATGCCGACAGTCACTCAAGCCACGGAAACTATCGAGACACTGCAGATTACCGAGATAATTTTAACACTGTTTAAATGGACGAGACGTCCGCGAGATCTTCATTTGTACATTGGATACGTTAAGATATAAATATTTATCAGTACTTGTATATAAAATTTGGTATTAACATGGAGTATTTCAATATTAACTTGGAGTAACATGATATTTACAGAGTTGTTCCTGTCTGCGGAGGACAAGGAGAAGTTGCATGACTTTGAGGAAGAATGTATGGAGGATTTATTCCGCTGTAAAGAAATCAAATTTCAGTCTTCCTCTGAGGAACGCATCAGGAATATAAACGAGAGGTAAGGCATTCTTATTTTTTTAAGCAACTTATGCTTACATGCAAAACATGACGTACAGGTTTTACAGAGTTGTTGTCCATGAGCATAATGCTTTGGGCTCTCTCAGATTTGTCTTTCTTAGAACAGAACATCCATTCATACTAAGCAGCTTTCAAATATTGACCAGATCAATTACCATGATTAGATCGTTGATGTTATAAATTGTTTTCATTCATGCAGAATCTGTTCCTTTTAAGATTTCTCCAAGAGTTAAAAGATTACTTTGAGAGGTCATATCTCAGGATTACAGAAAATTGCTAAAGAACGTTTTACATTTATTTTTGTTACAGAGTGGAGAATGTGACCATGAGGATGGATGACGTTAATCAGAAAGAGAATTCTATCAAGCTGTCCTTACAGACGATGGATTACCGAATGTCAAAGCTAGAGGATCTCATGATACAGAACAGTGAAACTCTTAATATGCTTAGAGTATTCCTGGCTCGGGGAGGTGGTCGTCATATCAGTACATCTAGTGTAACATCGAGCCATGGACCTATAGAGAGCCAGGACTCTATTGTAGAGCATGACTACCCCATGCCGGATTCCCCCGCTAAAATAGACGCAGAAAACCAGCAGTCACCCTCTGGCTCCTCTTTAAGGGCTGATGCCACATTCAAAACTCCAAATGATGCAAATGCAACCATGCGTAGCATTCCATCCCCTCTCCTAGTACATTCCAAAAAACATGTCAAAGATGACACTCTACGGAAATTTACCGACTACAGCAGACATGGTAAAGGAAAACATAAGATGGAAAAGAGTGGATCTGTAAAGGGTAAAAGAATACTACCACGGCTGTCAGAGTCCAGCCCGACCAGAGAGGATAAGAATCTGATGGCAGAAATGTCTCTACATGATCGCAGACATGTACAACCAGAACTTGTTGTTGATATAGACAAAGCGAACAGTTTAGTCACCGATGCAGATACTAACGTTGTAGAGAAGGATTTTACAGGTCCTAACCTGAATCAATCGTCCTCTGTCTATACCACAGCATCTATTCCTACAGAATTCTTCCTATCTAGTCAGGGTACTGATGACACAGAGTTTGACTTAGCTCAGTATAAGAGTATAGAAAATGCTGTGTACATGAGACCTTCTGCGTCCCCGAGACGGCATAATTCAGGAGGTAGTATAGGCATGCCAAAGACTAGCTCCTCCTCCTTTCCTGCCATTCTTACTTCCCAGAGTTCAGAGTATACCACCATAACAGATGAAATAGACACTTCATGTATTATAGACACCAGTCCACCTCGTAGCCCTTCCACGGCTGGTTCTTTCTTTGCTGATGGTTACAACGACGGCGACCCACAGAGACGATCCTCTGTCGTTACCTCGGAAGAAAATGCACGACTGAAACAAGCTGAGGACATGGAACATAGGAAGATGGAGAGAGTTATCAGACATCGACTACGTCAGATCTCGTTAGATGATACAGACAGTATTAGTGATATAGCACGTTTGGTGGTTAGTGAGCTACAAACTAACGAAGAGGACCATTCTGGCCATGACGAGGATCCAGATGATATACATGGATCCATGGAAAGTGTCGTTACAGGACAAATATTCCAGGAGGTCATCGAGATAAAAGTCAGGCGCCCATCATCAGAAACAGACAATAGAGTTTAAGTTACCTCTGATTTGTAGAGGTACTTAATCTGTTGACAATAAAATCAATACATTGTTATGATCAAGCAACAGTCCGTCAGGTTTGTTTCTGTTGAGTTTTACATTTTTTAAGATCTTGTTATTGAACCCAGAGTCTCAGGTTTTTAAGATATTTCAATCATGTGTGATCCATCTTTCTCAGTTGTATGCATATTATCAATTTATTTATTTGAATTTAAGCAAAACCTTGATGCTTATTGTTAAATTTGAGATTTATTTATTTATTGAACAAACATCAACTATTATTTTTAAAATATGCATAATGCCATTTGTGATAGCTATTATCCAAAAATATTTATTTTATTTATGATAATTATAGTTTTGATAGATAGGGAATAGGAGGAACATTGTTATCATGTTTCACCCAGATCTGACAAAGAGAACAAATGAAAAATATTAACCATGTGTGATTATTAATTGTACTTCAGACAAAATATTTCTAAAGAAGAGCTTTCAATTTTTTGTTTTGTCATTCTGTTACTAGTCCCTCATACGGAGCTTGTCCCACTTGTTGCTGCTTTAATATTCAGACACTAAATAAAGAATTCTCAATCTACAATCATTTGGTACATGTAGTAATCGTTGATATATTCAGAGAGATTTGATCATTTTTGGATACTTTTTGTTCCCTGCGATATTTATATTCAAGGTGCATGATAATAATTCACAGCCTCTGAAGTTGTTATAGTAACAGATTAGGTCATAGAATCATATCTAATATTATCTCTCTTTGTCTAAGTGGCTATTGTTTTAAAAGGCTGGCTCTGAACTGGCCTCAGTTGCTTGTTACTTTATAAATTATTCAGATTTTTTTGTTTATGGGGGCATTAAAAATAAATCATTATTTTCATTTATATTACAATCTGTATAATGAAATGTAGATGCAAATATTGGGCATCAAGCAGCAACTTGTGCAATCAATACTGTCAGTATCTTGCCATGCCTTCACATGGATGCTAGCTATATGAAATTCATGGCCCTTTTGTTTATTATTGGATGACCACCACATACACCAATTCTACAATACAGTGATAGCTCACCACAGTCACGGCAAAACCATACCGTCCTGAGTATACACATCGTAACATATTGTTTCTATGAAGCACTCATCTTGTATGTTCTAGTATAGATGTTGTTTTGTAGGTATTCATTTAATTAAGAATGATAATAAGAAATTTTGTCCCTATTGACTCAACTAGGATTCTTATGCATACGAAGAAAGCAATATTTGTATATTTATTAAGATATAGAGAATACTTTTTGTTTGGATTTGAGAATTTTTACAAAAGGTAAGGATTGTTAATTGTTGATAGAAAATATTCATGAAATAAATATTTTAAAAATTGTGACCTATCAATCAAAGAAATATGTTGAAAAAGAACATGCACGAGTCAACTAGAAATAAGTTTTTCTCCATAACTGTTCACTCACAAAGTCATCATTTTTATCTACTGTCTATTTTTTTTTTTAAATTAGATTAATGAGAAAACAGAAATTAAGATTTAAGCAGGTGCTTGCCAGTCTTGTGTTCTATGATATTTGACTAGTCTGGTAGTTCCTAAGATTTTTGATTGGGGACGCGCTTTGTGCAAGATCTTACAAATCTTGACAATTTACCATGTATCATTATTGATTTTTATCATCACTAATGAATTATGTAAAGATTTTTATTATTAATGTATTGTTTCACTCTTTTTTTTTACCTAAAGTTAGACTCATTCATGGAGTAGGAAAGATTTGTGTTATTGATCATTCTGCTCCCTTATATTGAACATTCATGTCGTGCATTTCTTAGCCAGGGAAACAACAGATGAACTGATAGAACTTGTAATTAAACGATCTCTTGTTTTTATCTCCCATTTCTTTTTAAGGTCTGAATTCTTGGTCGTTGTGGGAATGAAATTTGACGACTAAATTATTGATGTCCAACTTAATGTCTTTGTTACACTGTTGATGTGGACAAAGTATAGATTTTCTGCTTTAGCACCTGAGACTTCAAGGCTACCGTCTTGAATAATATAATATGATATGTTTTTTTTTCCGATAATGCTGATCTTTATAGAAAGATATAAGGACCCAGCTTGACTTGTGTTAATGTTTAGGATACTGCTTAAAGGATTTTCCATTTTTTAGAAAATTTATCTGTAGTCATATTGTTCTATTTAGCATAGGGGCTGATCGCAACTTTAACATTAAACATTATTTTAGAAAGATGTTTTCATATAAAAGATGCTTAGGTACCCTGCTTGATGTGTATTTTCAGTAGGTTTATCTCAAGTTATGACTTTTGCAAAGAAATGTTAGCTTACCTGAACAAAAGTGCTGATTTATGCTATTTTAATGTCATGCATGTGTAACTTATATTTGAACCAGAAGTTTTATTTATTATCAATCTACTTCAAGAAATAAGGACACCTTTATAATTATTTGTTAATTTTACTGTTTATGAACTACTCAGCAAATCTGATGCCAAATATTGCCACTTAATCGAATGATGTTGCATTAAAAATTTATGGTAGCATATTTTTTTAAACCTTAATGCAATAAAATGAAATTACAACTTAATTTCTTGTGTTTGTTTACCACTATATTTGTGTGAGCAACTGAGATAACAGTGCATTAATATCAACAAAGAAGTAGTCATTTAGCAGCTAGTATTTGGAATGAACCATACTCTAAATATTCAAAGTAACAGAATCAAATTTGGAATAATTGAAAGAATCATGGTCTTAAAATTTTTATTTGGGTGCACACACAATACTTGCATGCTTCCATGGAATTAGTTACCTACCAATTAAACTTGAGGAGACTATAGATTACCACTCTGTCTTTTCATCTATGATTCTTAGGTTTTTTATGCATCCCTGTCATATTAATAGATACTGAATTGAAAGTGTGATGCTTCACAGCATTCACCAATAATTGTAGTTTACCTACTTTTACTTGAGTCATTGCCCTTTGAAGATTTTTATGCCCCCGTAATCGGAGATTCGGGGGCATATAGTTTTTAGCTCACCTCGACGAAGTTGAGTGAGCTTATGCTAAACCCCTGAGCTTCAGTGTCCGCGTCCCCGTCTGCGTCTGGCTAAGAAGTTTGGGGTAGCTCGGTTTTTGGCAAAGTACTGATGCTACAGTAACCAAACTTGCACAAGTGATTCATCTTTGGATGCTGAGGAGAACCCATGCATCGAATGCTGCATCTGACCTACATTTTCAGCTTGAATGACTTGGTTAAGAAGTTTTGGGTAGCTCAGAGTTACTTGGTTAAGAAGTTTTGGGTAGCTTAGTATCTGACAATGTACTGATGCTACAGTAACCAAACTTGCACAAGTGATTCATCTTGGGATGCCAAGATGGACCCATGCATCAGATTCAGCAGCTGACCTACTTTTTCCACTTGAGTGATTTTGCTTTTAAAAGCCAATTTTGAGCAAATTATAAGTGCTACATGTCCCAAACTTGCATATTGGATGCATCTTTGATCAAACTTTCATAAAATGACATTGACCTACTTTTTCCGCTTGAGTGATTTTGCCTTTAAAAGCCGATATTGAGCAAAGTATAAGAGCTACATGTACCAAACTTGCATATTGGATGTATTTTTGATCAAAATTCCATGAAATGATCTTGACGTACTTTTTACACTTGAGTGATTCTGCCTTTAAAAGCCAATATTGAGCAAAGTATAAGTGTTACAAGTATCTTTGATCAAACTTTCATAAAATAACATTGACCTTCTTTTTCCGCTTGAATGATTTTGCCTTTAAAAGCCAATATACATGTACTTAGAAATATGTTTGAATTGAATTTTGCTGCCACGAGGTGAACTTCGTAATCTGTGATTACCTATGTTTGGCCTGTCCGTCTGTTTGTTTATCTGTCTGTCCGCAAAAACTTTAAACTAGGTCATAACTTTTGAATAGTAAGTGATAGGGCTTTCATATTTCACATGTGTATCCTTGCAACAAGACCTTTCCATGGATACCAAAATTTTTGATCTTGTGACCTTGACCTTGGAGTTTGACCTGCTTTTGAAAAAACTTTAACCTTGGCCATAACTGTTGAATGGTAAGTGATAGGGCTTTCATATTTCACATGTGTATTCCTTGTGACAAGACCTTTGCACAGATACCAAACTTTTTGACCTTGTGACCTTGACCTTAGAGTCTGACATACTTCCGAAAATCATAAGGCGTAGGACTTTGATATTTCACATGTAGATACCTTGTGACGAGACTAAACTTTAGCCATAATTTTTGAATGCAAAGTGATGGGGCTTTCATATTTCACATATGAGTTTATTGTGGCAAGACCTTTCCATAGATACCAAGTTTGACCTTGACCTCAAAGTGTGAACTACTTCTCAGCTGTTTGACCAACAAAGATGCCAACGGGGGCATTCGTGTTTCTCAAACACATTTAAAAAAATTCTCCCCCCCCGAGAAGTATGTGCTTGTTCATTATAAGATGTGTATGCAAGTAAAAGAAGCCCGTACGTCATGGTAGAGTCGGACAGTCTTCAACATCTATACTTAAATCTGGATAGCTTCTGGAGTCTTGCTCGGATATGGCCCCAGGTTTATTCATCTTGATTGACATTAGCTTCGGATGGAGGTTGGTGGATAGTACAAACCCTTCCATGACATCCTCATATCCCCTGAATTAAAGAACCGGGGCATTATATTTGTCCGTTGCAAAAAAGGCATGAATATTGAATGGAAATTACAGTACTTTCAATGCACCTTTCTGTTAGCACCAAAAACGTTTGACCTTAAGCTTATGACCATGACGGTTTGACCTTGGAGTTTGACATACTTAAAACATCTAGACCTTTCTATTAGTACCATGCTTTCTTACCTTGATGTATGACCTCATAAAAACCCCGCAAAACGTTAGACATTATGTTAATACTGAAGTTTTTTGAAACTTGCGTCCTTGACGGTCGAATTTGACATTTTGGTATTAGTATGTCGCGATGTTTGTCGTTTCTTATTTTACGTCCTGGGGATATTGATGAGTGTTTCACTAATACATCTTGTTATATAAGAGTTTTATAATCTAGACACAATCTCTAAAAGTGAAATTATGTTCTAAATCCAGCTATGTCAAATTGCCTAACGAGAGCCTCATCTTGCTTGTAATGATTTTCAAAACCATTCCAGAAATTAACTTTAAACCTTTTAAGGCTTCGATTTTGTCGCGCAAGTATTTTTCATTCACAGTCAAACAGCATGTAATGTACCTTGTTCTGTAAAAGTACATGTAACCGACTCTGGCCCTGTATAGGACAACATAGACAACCTTGTCAGTCACACACAGAAAAATACTTTGTTTCGCACTTTAATCAGTCATTCTCCTGACATTTGAGTGATATTAGTGTACCCAATGCCACAAAAGAACAATTAATTTTTCAAAACGTTATAATTTCATTTATTTTTCTCTTAACGTAAGAAAAACTGATTGATTATCTAGTTGTTTTTTTCTGGGAATGAAGTCACGGATCATTATTCATCCAACCTTACAAGCACTTTTCTTCATGGCGACATTTTCATTTTCTTTCTTTTTTGCTATAATTATTATAAAGTATCGCCTTCATTTTTATAAAGATACGATGTATTCATTTGGTAAACATCGAACCCCTTTTAACGTAGTCAATAATATACAAGACCAGCTGTTTTACATGCTAACTCTGAGCTACTGTGATGTAGACTCCATTCTCAACTAATTCCCCATTCTCCATTCTCAACTAAAATTCTCTAAAATTCTCCATTCTCAACTAAAATTCTTTCCTTCAAATATCTGTCATCTCGTAAATTCTAATGATGACAAAGAAATAAAGATTATCCCTTTATTAGGGATATTGTATTGAGTTTCAGCACGTTGTGCTTCAGGACATTTTGTTGATGTCGTATGTAGAAACTGTATCATTAGCTTCATCTATAGATTTAATATCTTGACAATCAGAAAGATTGTCGAGTTTGTCGCTGATAGATAAAACTTTGAAAAAATCCTATCTTTATACATTTTGTAGTAGGCAAATGTTTTTGGGTATCTGACGTCATTTCAAGTTAAAGACCTCCTGATTGAAAGTGATAATGCTCAATTCTGATCCAAAATCCGGTATGTCACGTGGACGGAAGCCATCTTGTCCAGGGGCAATTGAAAATGTGATCGACAAGCATATCAGATGAAAATAATGACATAAAAATTGGCAAGCAGATCGATGCTTTGTTGAACGAATAAAAGGTCTGAATGCTGGAATGTAATCAGGAATAAAACTGATAGACGATAAGAAAGTGAATTCAATGTATTTTCAAAACTAACCGACATGCCGTATCGGAGTCTCCGGATCTTGACATCCAAATCCAAATTTGACCCCGACATGAACCCTGAACAAGTTTAACTGTATGTCCTTCTAATGAGGAATTTCAGCGATCTCCAGTACAAGAAATCATAGATTGGTCTTATAAACAACAAAAGAAAAAAAAAAAAAAAAAAAAAAACGAATAGAAAAGAAAATCGCAAAAAGGAGACAAAAGTACAAATATCAGAAGATTTTTTGCTTTTTACTTTATTATGAAAATACAGACGAATTGTTATGTTAACCTTCATTTACATAATCCAAATACATATTTTGTTGATGAATCATTTTAATCTTCTCTACTTAAATAAAAAACAGAATAATGTCTTTGTTGTAGACATTTTAATATTTCCATAACAAAGGAGACTTTCGTCACTAGAAATTGAATTTACAGAAGAAGATAATGAAATTTTCTAATCCATTATTCCTCTTGATAAAAAAAGAAAGAATTGAAATCCGACATTTCTTTGTCCTTGGGCATCTTTGAAATAATAATAAGAAAGAAATTGTACATTATACGTAGTGAAATGCAATACAATTTAAGCATGTCTCCATGCATATTTTTAGATTTTGTAAAGTACAAAAGAAGAAGACGACAAGACATGTTAACTGTTTTGTTTATTTCATTGTGGAGAAACAAATTTTTGAACGATTCAGGTACGAGAATAATAAACAAGCGAGCATACAAGACCAGATGAAAACCAAGAAAGACAAGCATCTCCCATAGAATTTGATCACTCTACCATCAATCATACTATTATAAAACAAACGTATGTACATGTAATTGATAGGTGACCAATTTTAGTTTCTGTGTGGAATGGAGGCCCCCCCCCCCACTCACACACATAAAAAATGCGAGACGAGATGCCTTGAAGGGTCAGAATTGCTGCCCATATAAAACACCCGTCCAAACTATCTTCTTTCGACTATACAAAACGCTGACAGAGAAGCTTCTCTCGTTGATACTTTGATCTCAAATTGAAGTTTGAATTAAAACGTTTAAATTGAAATATGAGTACATGATGCAACATTGAAATTGAAATGGTCACGTTTGCCATAAAGAGAGGCGCTTAGGTAATTAATGTAGATTACTTATACAGTAGAAAAGAGAGGATCTCCAACAACACCAAATCAGCCAATGCAAAAACACAGAGCAGATATGCACAGCAAGAGATTAAAAGGTACAAGGGACACCAAAACATTACAGAAACATCAAACACAAAAGATCCCACATAAACCAACGAGGCCAATTGGCAACCGATGGACAAAGAGTAACCAAAACAAGTTACTCAAAACAAGCACTGTATTTTCTGTCACGATACAGTGCAAGAATAAACCTTAATAGATCAAAGAAACAATCTAAAGTTGTTTACCTATAGCCAATGCCTTACGAGTATGTATAAATACAGTTTAGTGAACAGTAAGTTCCATATATCTATCAAATTAATAATAATAAAAAATCCAACCACATGTACATGCTATACGGTTAATTTCACTATGCAGCAGATAATGTGATTTCATCAGAGTCGAGACAATGCGACTCTGATGAAATCACATTATCTGCTACACAGTCAAATTAACCGTAAAACATGTCTGTGGCTTCTGCCGACTTTGTCAGACTTTAATAAGTTCAGCCAAAAATGTTCAGACTGTGGTATCCATTGAGAATATCGTGGTATAGGATCGATACTTGTTACCCTCTGTTTATTTATCACTCCTATTCGCTGCCCCTGACATTGTATCCAACCCTTTCTATACAAACTGAGGTTGACGACGTCGTCGTAACTTGTCTTTTGCCTTGAGATGATTCTTTACAATGTGTTCCCATAGGGCACAGGCCAATCTAGTTGCCTCTGACATATGCCATCACTCCCATTCTCAAGAAATCTCACTGCTTATTCTTTGATGAGTTATAGGAGATTGATCCCAGTACATGAAATGACGGTAACTTTCATCTCAAAAAGTAATTGCTACCGTGTGCTGTTTTTGTCCTCAGTGATCGTTTAATGTGTGGTGTACTTCACAACCTTTTATAGCCTCTAAGATTTAAGCAGTGTAATTGCTTCAAGATATCTTCTTCCTCGTCTACTTTTATTGCAGTTCGTCACATTTATGAGAAGACCTCACCGACAATACACTAGACAATACCAGAGAACGAATACAGAATTTATATTTATACATCGAAAAGTACGTGTAAGGTCAATTTCATTTTGGAAAAAAAAGAGAAAAAGTTAGACTGCTCAAGTAAAGTAATTAAAAATACCATTTCCGATGACTTATTCTTTCTGATGATAACATCAACAAGCCGACAATTCCATAGTTATTACGGGCATAGAGAGATGATACTGTAACCCATTAAAGATGTCAAATTCTTCAATTCATTATAAGCAATACATTTCAAAAATTTTGATTTGGAGACAACAAACATGTTTCCATATTTCATGTAATACATGCTACTTTAAGATTACATTGTTTAGATTGAGGATTACTGACAAGGTTTAAGTACCAGAAACGCGCATGTCTGGTCCATGCTACAAATTCATCTGTTCGTAAATAAAGATGTTTAATTAACATTTGTAGCACTTGGAGAATGTCACTGCTGGTAGACCAGGAGTCCCCGAGGACACATGTAGCCAAGTTCGAAGTTGATCGTTTCTTCAACGCATTCGAAAATTTCTGTTCTCAAAATTTCTTAAAATTTCTGAAACGTGGGTCCTGTAGCATCATATCCTACCCATCCAGCTACGTCTTTCGGTAAATGTTTGGACATAATAACTTTCACACTCTTTGGCCATATCACATTGTTTAGATTGAGGATCACTGACGAGGGTTAAGTACCCGAAACGTGCATGTATGGTCCATGCTGGAAATTTATCTGTTCGTAAATGATGCTTTTGAATTTGAAGATGTTTAATTTCTGTTCCCTTGGTTTTGTCAGTTGACATGCGGCTCCATCGGGATAATTCATTCGTTGTACAGAGAATCGTTACTTGCAGAATTCAAAGCAGAGACAGCAATGCCGTATTTCAGAGGAGGTACTATGTTAAAAGTGTAGGAAAGACATCAAACTGTCACTTGAGTCGATTTGAATCGATCAGATCTGACAGGGGTGCCATTGGTAAATGAATCATTCATAATCGTCTTGACTTCGGTATAGCTAATTCTCGTAGCCTAAAACAATTTAAGACGACGAAAGAGTGACAGTGAAACATTAGGGGGTTTGGGTCCAGAGATTATAATATAAGACATTTTATTCCTCATGTACATGTACATTTCTTCGTTACGACAGATTGATGGGCAGAACAATAATCCGACTTACCAGTTTCGTGTACCTTTATCAAATAGCAAACGAAAGAATGGACAAGTGGGAATGGGAAGATGGCGGCATATATTTGAAGCCAAACATGGATATTCCACCCACATAACGCATGGGCACTTTATTTGACCAATGAGAATCTATAGGAAATTGTTTGTAGACCGTTTCACACTGCCTAAATGCAGACTTAACCATGCCAATGGATTAAAAAAATAAAAGGTAAAAAAGGTCACAATCAGGACAATTGAAATACAAAAGACAACAAGCAAGTTTTTGGGGTTTACTAAAGATGTGAGTTTACCATATGGATATGAAATGATATAGTCATGTCTTAACGTTAAAACACCCCCTTCAACTTGTCCAATCTTAATAAACGATTTAGTTAACTGTGGCCAAAACTTAATATTTTTTTTTAATCACATACATGTCTGCTTACAGCCACCGTATCTAGGTGGTACATGAACAAGCAAAAAAAAAAATGGTATTTAGGTGTCTTGAAGGTTTTCAAAAATTTGAAATTTGCATCTGAATGATCTAATTCGTTCTGAAAGTGCTATTATCATACAAATAGGACAAAGTATCATTTATTCTAGACTTTGACCAACATACATGTAGGCTAATAAACACAGGTCAATATATAAGGAAAATTTTTCTTCAAGGCAAGTTTTGTTTTTGATACAAATGACAAGGCCACTAAACAATGACAACCTTAGAAACACATGTATCAAGATATTAACATTTATAATAATATAAAAGTTAAATAAAGAATGTATAATGTATGTATGATATCATAACATACAACATAAATCGATTCTATGAGTTCTAATAAAGAGCTGCTGGTTTATGGACCTTCAGACAAACCCCAGTTCCATGTAATAACAACAGTAAGGAGTGTATGCCTACAATAACATTGTTCGTCATTTCTGACGTTTCTCAGACAAAAACGACGCGGCTGGACATAATTCATGCTTTCAGTTGTAGATTGTGTTCCGGGCAAAGGGATAAATAATATCCTATACAAACTGTAAGAAAAATGACACCACGGAAAACGTAGATCATTTATGATTTATGTCGGAATAAGAATATCTATTAATCTGCCCTTCTCTTCCTTGATTTCTCAATAAGGATGTCATTCCTTTCTCCAGGCGAGTAATTATCTACCCACCGAGTCTATCAGCGATATTAGTTTTCACGATGATTAGGGAAAAATTACTATATTTATTGAGGGTGAACTGAGATTTCATGTGACATCGATGACGTCAGTCGAATTCCCTGACACAAAATTATCGGGTGGACATGTAGACATTCTGGTTTGAACCTTGATTTTAATATGAGACCCAATTGATTTATTATGCAAATTAGTATATTCTTTGAAAAAAAGAACTTCTGTTTTTCATTGGTGCATTCTTAAAAACTGTCATGCTAGTTTTGATTTTGAGTTCAAAAATTGTTATCTAACGTTTCTAACTAATTTTGTTTTGGTCGTAAACATACTTCCTTTCTTTTTTTATTTAGTCAGATGTCTAGAAGAGATAAATAAATTTATCTTCAATAATGAATGTTTCATTTTTTAAAAGGGATACAATATATGATTTTCAGTTATAAGTCCGAATCAATACGAGGAGTTCTTTTACTAGCTTTACAAGTCATCATGTAATGCAAAGATATCAATAAATGTAAGAGAGCATAGATATACAGTATACTAACTCTACGGATAAAACGCTTAAAAAAGGGATTGAGCAGAAAAGAGACAGACAATTTCTCATATTTCCTGATCAATATGAAAATCTATAATTCCAGTTTGGTTTAAATATTGAAGGAGTAGCCCCAGTCAAGAAGCCCAATATCAGCCCTAATTTGAACATTGTATTTTATGAAATCCTTATCCGTGATTTGACACTTTGGCTGCGTTCGATTAGACGACTCGTGTTACACGTTTTTGACTCTAGTGAAATCGAACGATAAGTGTTAAGCCCGAGTGTTGAACACGAGTGACACGAGTGTACTCCCCAGTTTACTGGGAGTAATCGAGTTCCAAGATGGCGGACAAGGACAAGCAATCGAATTTGAAACATTAGAAAAGACAACTAGTATTGATTAAATAATAGAAGGGATTATAAAATTACTGAAATATTCAATGAAAAAAGGGCCTTCGTGACTACAGGGGATTTAGCTAAGTTAGGGGGTCTTTTGTTTACATTGGAAAAGACTCGAATACTACTCGTGTCATTCGATTATAATCAGTCAGTTGCGCGGAGTATGCATGCGCTTCTCCAACACTCTTGACTCGAGTGTTATTCAAATCAAACGCAGCCTTTGATACGTTGTATTCTAAATAATGAATCTATATTTTGTAAACAATGCGTTAATCATTAACTTTTAGCTCTCTGAAAACACCAAAATCGGCAATATTCCGCGAGATTGCTGATAAAGCTACATATTTCTTTTAACGCATTCGTTAACTAACATGAAAAAATGTATATGTAAAAGATTACCACTAGAACTTATTGTCATAAAAAATTGTCTTAGTTAACGAATGCGGCCACATCAAATTCTTCCACAGTTTTTGCTGTATTTTGTCAATAAAGTCAAAATAACGTCACTTCATGTCGTCGCAACACGTCCGATGACACTTTGTACAGTGATACTAATTAAAAGCAGTAACAGAAAGGAGGGGATCTCCAACAATACTCGGTTGCAGTACCCACAGCAAAACTTAAAAATACCAAATGCAAAAAAAGAAAAAACCTCACAGAGCAGACATCCACAGAAATAGACGCAAAAGGAACAAAGAACACATACACACACCATAGAAACATGAAACATAAAAGACCACACATAAACCAACGAGGCATATGGGTAACCGGTGCCGACTAAGGACGGCCATCTGCCACGTAAGTAGCAGACGGCGTGGTTATTCTGGATTACTTGCGCACAACCCTTCCACTTTTCCGATTACCCAGAGGTCTCGAAGAACGTACAATTTCGGTGTAAAACAACCTCCTCACTGTCAGATGACCACACACAAACAAAATCGCAAAACGCAGAGGCCCCATCAACACAGATGAAAATGTAAATGGATATAGAAGACGACGTGCGTAATACAGTCAGTGCTCTGCCGGCTGTAGCGAGCTCATATATGTTATCACCCGAGAAGTCCGACTGACATTTAGAGAGGACAGTTGGTAGGGGCCCTGTCTTCTCTAAAGAAGTTTGGATAGGGCTCGTCATGGATTTCTGTCGTCACAGTAAGTTTGAGTGCAAGTCTAAAGAATGGGCTCGTACAAGACTGTAGATTGGTCAAGTACAAAGCCTAGTGTCTGTTGACATTTGGATGATATCCACGGTATAAAAGGCGTTTGATGATTCTGACGCATTTTCGATGGTTATGCTGTCTACCTTTGATCCTCTTATTTTGTTTATTATGTCACCATAAAATGCACGTTATAAAGTACCCAAAGGAATTTACTCTGTTGCTTGTATGGGTCCGAATTTCAAAAGAATTTGACCATAGTTTTTGTAAAATTTCCAGAAAGTCTTTACTACTTTGTGAAAGCGAAAAAAGTTTCTTCGTAATTTGTTAATTATCAAAAACATCAGTACATGCTCTAGCATACCGGATGAGCTGTGAAATGCAGATATGTATGACGGTAATCTAGGAACATCACCGCCAAGCCAGGGAAAATTTACTATGTTGAATCCAAAATTATCTCGTTTGTCATACTTACTTGCATGAATCTCTCCATTAACAATTTTGATAATTAGGTCAAAAAATGGTGTTTCTGTGCTTGTAACGTTTGCCTTATTTAGAGTCAATTCTTGTGGATAAATAACATCTTTATACTTTTCAAAAACAGGTTTGACTTGTTGACTTTTCAGTCTGACGTATGTTTAGTGAGAATGTGTGCGTGCATGTGTTGTTACTCAGTCCATATATCAATGCTGTAAATCTTTGTCACGAAAAGAAAAGTCATGTCTGCCATTTTATTGTCACTATTAACTTATTTGATAAGAAACTATGTCCGTAAAACTTTTAACATTTAATTGCAGAGGATTAGGGGGAATAGAGAAGAGACGGGATGTCCTAAATTATCTAAAACAAAAAAAACTTCTCAATTTACATGCTTCAAGACACTCATTTCACAAATGATGACCTTCACCTTGTTCGATCCATCTGGGGATATGAAGTATTCCTTAGCCCAGGAAAATCAGACTCTAGAGGAGTAGCCACATTATTTAATAATAACTTTGAGTTCAAAATAAATAAAACTGAGCATGATGATAATGGGAACTACTTGATCATAGACATGAATATAGAAAATAAATATAATATACTACTAATAAATGTATATGGTCCAAACAGAGATTCACCTGCTTTCTATGAAAACATATCTTAAATAATTGATCAGTACGAAGGCGACTTTATAATCATGGGCGGTGATTTCAATCTTGTGCAAAATTTCTCTATAGACTGTTCCAGTTATGTCAATATTAATAATCCAAATGCAAGAAATAAGCTCCTAAATATTAAAACTGAATATGACCTTGTAGATCCATGGAGAATACAACATGAAAATACTAAACGATACACATGGTTTGGACAAAATAGTAAGAAAGGTAGACTTGATTTCTTTTTAATCTCAAAAGAAGCAATGAATTTTGTTGAAAAATCGGACATTAATTAAGGATATAGATCATACTATTCAATCACAGAAATTTCTGTATCCTTTTCAAACTATACAAAAGGCAGGGGAGCCTGGAAATTTAATAATTTATTATTAAGAGATAAAGACTATGTCACAGGTGTTAAAAAATAATAGATGACTTAAAAAAACAATATGCAGCATCACCATATAATTTAAATCAAATATCTGAACTTAATCCAGCGGAGATAACTTTTACTATAGATGACCAATCTTTCTTTGAACAAATCTTACTTCAAATTAGGGGATACACTATTAGTTATTCATCAAACAAGAAAAGAGAGAGAGATAAACGTGAAGTCTACATAAAAACCGAAATTTCGAACATAGATAGAATAATAGATACAAATCAAAACCTATCACAAGCTCAACAGGAGCGGCTCAATTACCTAAAAGATCAACTAGAAATAATAAGGAAAGATTACATCAAAGGTCTGTTCGTAAGATGTCGCGCCAGATGGATCGAGGAAGGTGAAAAACCCACTAAGTACTTTCTAAGTCTAGAAAAGAGAAATTTTGTCAATAAAACTGTAACTAAAGTTGTCAATGATAATGGTAAGAATATTACACAACAAAATGAAATCTTGAAGGAAATTGAACTTTTTTATAAGAATCTATACCATAATCAGGACGACAAACTAGATGATGTTAATTTATCAGCAATTATAAATACAGACCATATAAACAGATTGAGTACAGAAATGTCAGAGAAAATAGAAGGTAAAATTACTTATGATGAAGCTCTAGTAGCCTTAAAAGGACTCAAGAATAATAAATGCCCCGGACTTGATGGCTTTTCGCCAGAATTCTACAAATTTTTTTGGAAAAACATAGGAATTTTTTGGATAAGATCTGTGAATGATGGATTTGCGAGGGGAACGTTGTCAGTCACACAGAGTCAAGGGGTTCTATCTATTTTACCGAAAGGAGATAAACCGAGAGAATTCCTGAAAAACTGGAGACCCATTGCTTTACTGAATACTTCTTATAAGCTTCTATCATCCTGTATTGCAAATAGACTTAAATCAGTTCTTCATTTCCTCATTCACGAAAATCAAAAAGGCTTTATGAAAGGGAGATATATAGGGGAAAATACTCGATTAATTTATGATGTCCTGTATGAAACACAAAAACATAAAATTCCTGGTATTCTTCTGTTAATTGACTTTGAAAAGGCTTTCGATTCTGTTTCTTGGAAATTCATAAACAAAACGTTACACTTCTTTAATTTTGGACCTGACTTAATAAAATGGATTAATGTTCTTAATAATAATGCAAGACTCTGTGTGACTCAGAATGGTTTCCTTTCGCATTTCTTCCTTATCAGTCGTGGATGCCGTCAAGGGGATCCCGTCTCTTCTTACATTTTCAATTTATGTGCCGAGATTATGGGACTACTGATAAGGCAAAATAAAGACATAAAGGGAATACAAATCGGTAAAGAAGTAAAGCTCCTCCAATATGCGGATGATACTGTAATTTTCTTAAATGGCTCTGAAAAAAGTTTAAAAAGTACTTTAGATCTTCTCTTTCAATTTTCTAAGTATTCTGGATTGAAACCTAATATTTCAAAAACTAGTGCTATTTGGATTGGCTCAAAATCAAATGATATGTTATGTAATGAATATAATCTGCACTGGGAGAATGGCCCTTTTAAAGTTTTAGGCATTATCTTTACTGCAGACCTTAAAAATATTGAAAGTCATAATTTTGATAATGGGCTTAATAAAATCATGAAAGAAGTAAACCACTGGAAAAAAAGAAATATCTCTCCCATAGGAAAAATAACTGTTATTAAATCTTTACTTGTCCCAAAACTGATACATCTATTTACTGTTCTACCAAAACCAAGTTTGAAATGGATAAAAGACTTAGAGCATACTTTCTATAAATTTATTTGGCAAAATAAACCTGAAAAAATTGCCAGGAAATTACTTTCTCAAAATTATTCAAATGGTGGATTTCGTATGATAGATATTACATATTTTATAAAAAGTTTGAAGATAACATGGCTGAGACGGCTTCTATCAAGTGAATGCACCTGGAAAAAAGTATTTTGTCATATTAATAATTGTGATATAAAACACATTTGTCAACTTGGATCTGGATATACAAACAAAAAAGCTAAAGAAATCACAAATCCATTTTGGAAAAATTTTTTTGTCTCAATAACAGAATTTCATGATATAAACAAAAACATCAAAAAAATTTACTAGAATATCCTTTATGGTATAATCCGAATATTACTATTGATAAAAAAAACAATATTCTATGATCAGTTTTATGATAAAGGAATTTACATATTACAAGATCTGTTAGTTGATGATTGTAAACCATTAAACTTGATGTACTAAGAGATGTTCATGGTATTAGAGTTCCTTTTACAAAATTCTTGGGATTAAAAAATAGTATTTTAAAAACCTGGCCAGGATTGAAAGAGTTAGAAACCACACATTCTGTGCTACCAATAATACCAGAATTTATAAAAATTATTTGTAAAGATAGTAAAGGCTCAAGAAGAATCTATGACACTTATATGAACGATAAACCAGTAAAAAATAAAACAGAATCAAAATGGCAATCTATCTTTAATCTACCAGAAAATTTTCAATGGAGTACCTTTTACAAAATTGTCCATAATTGCACCGAAGATACAAAATTAATTTGGTTCCAATTTAGAATAATTTACAGAATATTGGGGACTAAGAAATATCTTGTAAAATGTAAAATAAAAACCAATCCAAACTGTAGTTTCTGTAATTTAGAGGAAGAATCAATAGAACATTTGTTTTATCACTGTAGTATTGTAAAAAGAATTTGGGATGAATTAGAAAACTGGATAAATATTAAATGTTCTTTAGGACTAACACTCAATATTACAGATATAATCTTTGGAAAACCTGGTACAGAAAACAATGTAATTAATTTGATTTTACTAGTTGTAAAGTACTTCTTGTTCTCCCTTTCATATAATAATAAACGTCCATCAAGTGACCAAGTCAAAAACTACTTACATGCTTATTACTCTACAGAGAAGATGCGATTTAAAATTAATATGAAAGAAGAACAATTTTTCAAAAAATGGCAGATACTAAGTAACCTTTTTACGTAAAACTGAATTTTGAATTAAAATAAATGAAATCAGATACTTGGACCAAGATATACTAGCATTACAGGATTGTCGATAGTAAGAATATCAACCAGTTACCTAGAAGCGCCAATGAAACATTTCACATCATCATGTTTTCTTCGCTTTTGAAGATTTTGGATAAATTCTTTTTCATTAATCTGCAACAAGAGGCGCACAATTAGTACCTAAGGGATCTCTGCAACCTGCTTGTAGAGATTTTCACCAAATCTTACATAAATGTTGTCCAAAAGGAAAGACAAGGCACTACACAGGTCACTACATGTTCATGATTTGTATGATTTGTATTCTGTAGCGGAAAAGGAACCCTTTGATTCAGATGTACAAATATAAGTTTTCCCCTCTCGATTTCAATTTGTCAATAACATCCCCTGAATTTTTAATAGACCAAAATAAATTTACATCATTCCTGTTTAGAACAGTTTCACAATATTTTGCTACGTGTTCCTTTACCGCCGTGAGTGCTGACGTCAGATTTCTAGACAAAATTGTAGTTGAGCAGAATAATTGAGCAGAATAATAGAATAAGCAATGTATCTAAGTTTAAGATTTGTACAGTTATGGTATACAGTATATGATAGGAAGATCCAAATTAGAAATAGGGATGTTGAATGAAGAAATTTCACTGTTATGTTTGCTCAAAATGTTTGGGACACTTTCATTGCTTTTGATATAAGTATTTGTAGACGAAAGTTCCGAAACTAAAGTTGATATATAGTAACGTTTTCATATGATTATGGTGTTGTTGGCTGCTTTATCTGCAGGAGTGAAGACAAATTATTCATGCAAATTACGTAACTTTGATTTGAAATATCTTTCAGATTTAGAACTTGTATTTTCAAAAAGATGAGGATTTTTGTGGAATTTGTCTATTCGAATGTCAGTAATGTCCAAAATGAGGTTTTCCAATCATTCAGAGAATGCGATTCGACTCCTTCCGATTTACACCATCGTTTGGTATAGTTATCTTAGGCTTCCTTCGGTACTTCGCGACATTTAATAAAATCTATGTTGGATGGGATTCTATACTTAGGTCCTTTTTTGAGAAGACCACGGAGCTGCCTGTCCTGGATAATTGAAAAGTCACCTATAACAATATGATCAGCTGGTTTATATAGGTATTCAGACGTTGCACATTCTCAAGAAGCAGAACTTGATTCAAGTATTTTAGGATCTGATGTTACTTTATTATAGTTAAATACAAAATTTCTTATAGGTTTCTTATATTTGTAACAAATAAGAGGAGGTAAACATTCATGTATTTTTATTTGAAATATCAAGTATTTATCCTGAAATCTTATACTACTGTGCGCGCGGCTCACTTAGGGAATTGGATAAACGCAATTTTGATCACTTTGTCATGCTAAAATTAAAATAAAATCAATATCATTGAGTAGATCTCGCTTCCCAGTTAACACAAGCATGTTTTAAAATCATGTCAAAAATATTTCAGTAAATGTTCTAGAAACGTGATTTTGTATGGTTCCAGAAATATCAATAAAAGAAAGGAGGGGATCTCCAACAACACCTAGTTGCAGCATCAACAGCAACCTCCCAAAACACCCACTGTAAAACACAAAAATGACACGCACAGAAAGAGACGCAGTAGTACAATGAACGTCAAATCACAGAAAAACATAAAACACAAATGACTACACATAAACCAACGAGACCAATGGGCAAACGGTGCCGACTTAGGACGGCCATCTGCCTCGTCAGTAGCAGACGGTGTGGTTATCCTGGATTACGTGCGCACAACCCTCCCACTATTCCGATTACCCAGAGGTCTCGAAGAACGTACAATTGTGGCGTAAAACAACCTCCTCACTGTCAGATGACCACACACAAACAAGACCGCAAGACACAGGGGCCCAAGCAACATAGATGAATATGTAAATTGATATAAAAAGAGGGCATGCGTAATACGACCTGTGCTCTGCCGGCTGAAGCGAGCTAATGTATGTTATCACCCGAGGAGTCCGACTGACATTCAGAGAGGACAGGTGGTCGGGGCCCTGTCTTCTCTAAAGAGGTTTGGACAGGGCCCGTCATGGAGTCCCGTCGTCACAGTTAGTCAGCGTGCAAGTATTAAGGATGCGCTGGTACAAGACTGTAGATTGGTCAAGTACCAAGCATAGTGTCCGTCTGGTGACATTAGGATCATATCCACGGTATAAGAGGCGTTTGATGATTCTGACGCATTTTCGATAGTAATTCTGTCTACCTTTGATCCTAAAAAACATTTTTGGAAACATTTCATTTTGATCAGCACTCTTAAATGTTGTTAAAACGTTTTAAAAAATTCTATACAACTGCACAGAGTTTTAAAAACGTTCTTGAAACGCTTTGCCAGAAATGTCAACAGAAACCTGCTTGAAACCATTCGAAAATATTTCGAAAATGTTTTGTGTTACCTTGGTTAGTCGTAAATTTCGGTATATGTTACATGGTCGAGGGTTTATGCAATCACATTATACAGGCAAAATAAATTTGAGATGGGACGTTTTCAATGTGAAATCTCAGCTTGACGTCGCTGAGTGTAATATTGAGCCTATGGAGAGCGTCATGACGTCACGGGAAAAATTAGCATGGAAAATGACCCATCTTAAACTTGTTTTGTCTATAAAGTTTGAGTGCAGGCAATGACAATCATACAACTTCTACCAAAATTTACGACTAAAAGAGATCTATTTAAATGGTACCATTTTTTGTTTAAATTTTTGCATTATAAAATAGCCCAACTCGCGTTTATCCTGTTTCCGAAGTGAGCCGCGCGGACAGCAGGCAAAATCGGAGGGCCGATTTAGGGGTCTCGTGGCCCTACCACCTTATATGTATACAGATTCATGTGTGAGTCGTCATGTTCAATGAATACATCGATGATTTCAACATTTTGCTGGTACTACGCATCTTTCTATACGTTAATTACTTAATGAATGTGATTGAAACTAAACTTAAGTACAGATAAAGTTATCTGAATTTCCGACGAGTGCTGTCACGACAACCATATAATTATTATATTTCATGCACTAACTGGTAGTTGATTTGGATGTTTCGATGTGGTCTTTGCCTGGTTTACCCATGGGTATTTACGGTGTGAGTGGTTTCTTTTGGTGGCTAATGTTTTGTATTATTGTTTTGAATTTGTTTTGCGCTGGGGACGTAGAATCACCCACAGACATGCATTACTCCAAATCTTTTGATTGTGTTTTTGATGTTTACCAATTAAGATATATTATCCAAACCTTAATGGTCTCTTGCACAATGTGTATTGTAATTGCACCTAAAATGCACGTATTCTAAACATAGTTTCGGATGTCTTATGTCGATTTTGATGACACATCTGCACCATTTACGATAGAACACTCATCAGGTCTGAATGGTAATACGATGTTTTGCTTTTAACTTCTATCATAATTCATTAAGTCAATATGTTAGACAAAGTACTAAGCGAGATGATCAAATAAAGTAAGGGGACGACCATTTGATTCTGAGGGCAAGCAAAACACACACAAACAAAATTTTATACATTTGACTTCAAGTAAATCTGATTAATGATTAAGAGGCTATATAGATTTTTGGGCATTGCAATCTATATGCATTTATATGTATCACCTGCAGATTTTAAATTGAGTTTAACAGCACATGGGGAGAGGATACTAGTATGCCCAAGAGAGAAGTCATAAGTACAAGAACAGGTAGTTAGTGCGTAATGTACTATTCCTAGAAGACTTGAAGGTCAGGATAGTTGTTTAAATGAAAATGAATATTTTTTATCCTTTTTTGCAATGAAAATGTATTTACAGATTAAAACATTAAAAATAAAAGAAATATCAGTGACGAGCGGGCGGAGCGAGTCCGAAAACAACTTGACTGTCAGGTCAGGCAAGCGAAGCGAGCCAAAAATTTTTGTCCTTGAATGCTCAGAAAATTGCTTTAGAGCATGGTGAGCGAAGCGAGCAGAATTTTTTTTTAATTTTAGGACATGTTGGCCATGTTGCTGGTCAGAGTATTTATTTTCAACATTTTCTGGGTCAGAATATTTATTTCCAAAAAGTGCCGGCCCCCCCCCCTCCCCTCAGGGTCAAATGGTAGTCCCCTAAAATCTATCATGGCATCACTGTTATTTCAAGTCGTCTACCAAACATCATATCCCACCCATCCTACTACGTCTTTCGGTACATTTTTAGACATAATAACTTTCACACACTTTGGCTATATTAACTGTATAGATTTAGGATCACTGACGAGGGTTAAGTATCCGTAAAGTGCATGTCTTGTCCATGCTGCAAATTAATCTGTTCTTAAATGATGCTATTGAATTTGCAGACGTTTAACATTTGTACCACATGGTGAGTGTCACTGCCAGTGGACCAGGAATCACCGAAGGCACATATAACCAAGTTCGATCAACTTCGGTTGATCGTTTCTTCAACGCATTCAAAAATTTCTGTGATCAAAATTTCTTGGAATTTCTAAAACGTTGGTCCTGTAGAATCATATAACACCCATCCTTCGTCTTTCGGTATATTTTAGACATAATAACTCCCAAACATTTGGCTATATTTCATTGTTTCGATTTAGGATTAAGGGTCACTGACGAGGTTTTAGTATCCGAAACGTGTATGTCTGGTCCTTGCTGCAAATTCATCAGTTCTGATATTATGCAGTGCTATTGAATGGTACAAAATGTATTTTATCTCGGTCGAACACGTAGGGTGTTTTCATGCATTAGCTCGCTCCAACCAGGAGCCCCGTATGGAACATAGCTAGCTTGAGATCAAAACAAGAATTGTATGCATGATTTTCAGACAAAGGAAATACATTTCCAAAATTTTATATCGGCGGAATTCGATTTCAAAAAATAAAATTCAAAATCATAACGAAAATGTTAAACATTATGTATTGACTCGCACCGCGTCGTCAGGTACATTTGATTATATGAAGAAAATGATGATCGAAACATAATCTTTTCGTTTCAAAATACTCACATTACAAAGTCTAGATGACTACAAGGCGGCTTTTCTAAAGAATTACAGAACACGGCAATGTATATTGTCAATCTGATATTATTGCCTGCATTTTTATGGCATTGGTGATATTTTGCTGCTGCACGATCATGGCCGAGTTTCTGAAAGGAACTGCTTCCTGATAATAAAACACAAGATGTTTCATTATCTTTTTGATATCAGTCACAAAGTCTGGTCATGATTTTAAGCTAATCATCCTGACTTTATTCTTCGGAAAGTACGGACGTTCTGTTACAGATTAAAATCCCCAAGAATAACACGAACTGAATCAGCGTTTACAACAAGGAATATATCCAATGATGGACATGTACAAGCCTCGTCTTAACAACTTTTATGATCTTAGACCAAGAGTGCAAAATTCTCGTCTCATCTGAAGCAGTTTTCGACAAGTTACAAGGAACTTAATAATGCTACGGACAGAAGCAAAAGCACTAAAATAGCCTCCAGTTCAACGACTTCTGTTTCATAACCAACGTCGTCTGAGAATTAATTCTCATCTCAGAATCAATACATAAAGCTGATTACTACATGAATGTCAATAAAACATGTTTTATTAGTGTAATAATGTCAAACTTCAAGCTAATGTCGAAAAGACAAAGTCAAGTTGTCCTATAAAGAAAAGCCAGATAAAATCAATTTTAATGTTTTTTTTAAGGTAACAAACATGAAACATCTCATTATCCACTTCCTTCGTATTCTCAAAAGAGGAGATATGATTTGAGAAGACACGATTCCTTTGATCAAAGTTTCGCAAAGTCAGCAACTCTGTAAGCCCCGTGGATTGTAAATTTATTAAAACACGCTTGAAGATTTGACATCCCCGAGCAAAGCGTTGGGTGAAAGATACAATATATCTAAACATCCAGACTTTACAATTGTCTTGACTATACATATTTCTTCATTTCAGTTAAAACAATATGGATATAGGAATAAAGGAGATATTTTCATGATTTCCATTTTAGTATAGCTTTCAATAAAGGCACACAAAGGGTCTAAACAATGGAGAAAAAAACGGTCCGATTGCAAATCCAAGAAGACCTCCATGATAACAGGACTTTTTGTACACCTACAAGTTACTCAACAGTAATACTTAATGCCGAAAATCAGACACAGGGAGACGGAAGCTGAAAAAAAGTTTAAAGGGGACGATTCTATTAATTTGTGAAGGAACTTTTTTCTCGTTTACAATTTTTGACAAGGAGTTTCAGCAGTTAGAAATTGATTTAGAATTGTATTCTTTTGCCAAGCATATTCCATAACATTATCTATTTAATGTTTAATTTTATCTAACATTTAGACATTTGTTTCCATAAAATAAGTGTGCTTGTTCGTGTCAATAATGTGGTTTTTTTTGGTAATTTGTTTACTTTATCTATTTTATCCTGTCTCGATAGACAGAAAACAGGCTATCCCTCGAATGTCCCCAGCGTACAATTCCCAAACTCGTGCGTTGTATTGAATCAGAATGCTACATTGCAGGACTCAAGAAATTAAGCAATCTTTTCTTTGGAAGATAAAACAGAAGAAACAATTCAATCTTTTTATCTTCCTTTGCAATTACTCTCATTCCAATTATTTATATTGTACGTCATTGAAATATGTTACACACACAGATATTAGCAAGAAGTGAAATTGTTTTTATTACCGTTATTTATTATATCGAGGTAAAGATATTTTTGTCTTCATAGATGATCGATGATGTAATAATACCTTTTTAAAATACATGAAACAAAAATAATCGAAACGGTAAAATACAGTGCCATCAAAATATAAGCAAAGTGGAGAATGACTGAATGTGAAGAGTTATATATATATACATTTATATATTTCTGCTTACACAGGTAATTTGATGATCAATGTCTTCCTAGTTCTTCGACCATAGATGTTGAAGGAATTGTCTTAAAAGTCATAATTAGTTAAAAAATTCCCTCTTTTTCGGCCTCGAGTATCACTGATGAGACATAACTTTTTGAAATGCACTGAAATTTAACGATGAAACATATACATGTTTTTTGATACTGACATGTACAAGAAGGTATCAAACAACAAACACATAACTAAGACTCTACTGTAATGTAAGCTAATGAAAAGCAAAGTGGTAATATGTTCATCATTCATTTATTGGTCAAACCAAGGACTAGACGGGCTACAAACTCAGGAAACAAGATAATGAACAGAACAGAAAGAAAGAGAAAGAGACATGAATAAAGCATAAGTGAAATCAAGAAAGGGAAGTGAGATCATGGTCCGGGGCAAGTAAGCATCTCCTGTTTGCTAACAACTCTCACCACTATGCCCAGGGACTTTGTAAAATCCGATTTTTCAAAGATGACGATAACTTAAAATCTGCACAAGAATATCGTTGAGCATTCTAGATAAGGAGACGTCTTATGGTTATACACATAGGTACACATGGTCTGAGTCGTAGCGACCATAGAACCCCCTCATTTAAATTCCAGACGTTCATAGACGTACTCTGACAAAGAAGCTTGTCTGAAGGATGTTTGTCTTGAGAAGGAAATCATGAAGCTATGGTCTTTTATGGAAAGAACTTTTTACAAGGATGAACGGCACAATTGTGAAAATGGAAAATGATAACAACTTTGAAATATGTTAGTAATGAATCCAATGGCGTCTTGGATTGGCTTCGAGTGCACAAAGGTTTTAATAATGTGTATGTTGTTCTACATGTTTCAAGTTGCCATGTTATGTTTTGTTTGATATCTTCGTTAATCCTTTTGTCCTCAGTGTTTCTGTCGATGCTTTCTGTGCATTTTGTTTGTATGGTTGTCTAATATGGTAAATATGTTCAGCATTACCACTTTGTACTGATGAACACAACTGGTGGATTGCAACAAACAATGGGTATCATTATACAATAACTCTGTCTTGTAATGTGATTATAACAAAATAACTTCAACAAAGAACAGGGGACAATGGCACCCACACCAACATCAACTCCAAATGGACCATATAATAAAGTATACACATCAAAACATGGAACACTAATGACAACAAATAGACTGAATTAGACCAAAGTTCACGCGGCAACGACTTGGATGGTCATCCTGAAATAGCGATTGTGTATCTTTCCAAATTACGTGTTCATACTTCATGCAATTATCCGAATCGAGACGCACAATAGGTTGTATATAAAAAACCCTCTCACTGTAAGATGGAATCACAAATAAGATAATTTTAAAACAGTGGCCAAAATGTACAAAGAAACTATATCATTTGATATAAGGGCATTTATCAGCATTTGTTTTTATCAATTGTTATGTGTGCTCTTATAAATGTGTGATAAATAATCCTTTCATAAGACTTTTAATGTGTGTTGGTCGTGACATTGTATTGGAAGCTGTGTGAGTAGCCAACGTTTTGTTTTCCTCGGCAGTGCTCTCCAAAATGTCACCAATATATTCTATGAGCAGATACAAAGATAGTTGGATATAATGTGGGAAATTACATATCACAGTATATATTAAAAGTATTTAAGTTTATCATAAAATAGCTTATTTTGGTTAAAACTGTATGAAAATGAAATATTTAAACAAATTCTTTAGCCTTATCAATAGTTTACTCACTGCGAGGACATTCGATGTAAGGTTTTGTCAAAATCCAGTAACAAAATGAGCTTACATACGTTAGATCATTTATAATCAGTGTTTCGTGTGTTCCTGTTAAAATTGTTATAGGGTCATGTTGGAGATTTCCTCCTCTATCAGTGTATAGGTGTGTACTTTCTCGTACAAAATCAAAGATAAAAAACTTCACAAAAGCAACAATAGATGTTTAAGACATTTCTATATATATACAAAGCCTGAAGTTCTCGATCTGTACCGAAATATCTTAAATCTGATGCGTCATTCTTTGAAATTCTAAAACGGAATACTCAACTCTACATAGTAATCACATTTAAGAGCACAAAGAAGTCTAACCATAGATGTAATGAAGACATTTTCCTAGTTTCAGACAATTAAAGTCATTGAAATTATTGGTCTGCAAGAAGGTTCTGCGCTTCTATGTAATCTTGAAAATATTGATGTCTGTGCTGATTCCGTCATTTGATGGTTTCGTGACTGATTTGTCTTATTCATTATTAGTTTTTTTTATTCTATGTAGTCCTCTGTCTTGCGTTTTTCTATATTGACGTGCGAAACTCTTAAAATAACAAAAAAAAAACAATAAATGATCTCCGTGATGACCAAGTTGTTAAAAACAAACACATGGACGTTAATAAGTTTGTATTTACAAAACCTTTAAGAATCTAAGAAACGCGAAATCTTGATTTGTTTACCTTAATCGTTGTCAATACTTTTAAACTTAGTCACTCTCACTCTAATACTTCTAAAAGATTGAGTTGATTTCATCTCCAAAAAAAAAAAAAAAACCCTCGTTAAAACAACACTCAGATACTTTCTGCAACCCTTCTCTTCATATTCACTCGTTTATAATATAATATTACACGTTTCATGTAAAACGTACTGACTGCCTTAATTCCACAACTAATGACCAATAAAACATGCGGAATAAATGTTCAGATGACCAATGTATACTAATGATTCCACCAGAAAAGCAAGACCAGATTTGCTGATTTTGTGGCCTCATGTTGCCTTAGAAGATGTTTAAGTGATATTTTTTTTTTCACAATCAATTTTCCGTAATTTTCAGAAACCTGACTTTTACAGATAATAGTAATAAACTTACTCATAAGAATATACTTTCTCTGAAGTCATTGCCATTGGATTCAGACAAATTAATTGATCTTTTAAAATTTTGTGAGTGAAAGGTTCGTGTATCAGTATATATCATATCTATACACGTATTACATGTATAATGAAATGATGACAAACCTTTCACAGTCTTTGGCCATATTACATTGTTTGAATTGAGGATCACTGACAAGGGTTAAGTACCCGAAAGTACTATTTCTAAAACAGCATTTCAGTCATAGGTTTTATTTCGTTTGTTTGTTTGTTCGGTTGATATAAAGACAATTACGTTAAATGAGTTGTATCAATCATCTCCGAAAGTACCATGTTGTATGAAAGATACAAGTTTTCCCCCTACTTTCTGTTGTAGGATTAAATCATACATAAATATGACATGAACATGAATGGAAGAAATGAATTTCATTTTCCTTTATAGAAATGTACATGCATATTCAAGGTAACTGAACATGTTACATGCAAAACACAATGAACAAAGACACTCTTTAATATACCATACTAGATTCAATTCTTTGACATTTATATGGAACATCGGTGATGGAAAAGTCATTGGGGGAATAATGAATTGGGAAGGTCATTCCAGGGTGAATGTTTCTGAAGACGTCTTAGGTTGCTGTTTGGTCTTTTGTAAGTAAGTACCATAATGACATTAGTTCTTTTTATCTTCTACATAGAGAGATGTCCGTGGCATTAGCATCGGAAATCGAACAACACTCTCAGCACTTAAGAAAATGAGTTAAAGTAGTTCTTAATTTTTGTGAGTATTAGTGGCATCGGAATTTTTCTTGTAAGCTGTATATATTTTGAAATTTTCTTAACTGACACATAATTAAGAACAACAAACGTTTCCAAGTCTACATGAAACTATCAGATCCCTTCATTCAATCTTGTCATTTATATATACATGCAATTTTCCATGAATAAATATGTTTAAACTAAACTATCGCTGACTTTGCCTGACCAAACATTACCCGATCTGTCTTCTGAAAAATGTACGCCTGGTGCATCTCATTTGATTTTTTTATGTCCATACTGAAATACTTCGTTTTTCTTTATTATCCACGCTTATGCTTTGTTGCGTTGCAATAAGATGGAATATATGTACTAGAAAGAAAAAAAAAGTGTAGCATGTACCATAATTCCTCATACCGCTACTACCAGAGAGAATATCTTCATTCACGACAAATGAATGCAACTTTGTATTTGAAAATTATATTATATTTTGTAATATTATATTATATTATATTATATTATATTATATTATATTATATTATATTATATTATATTATATTATATCATATTCTATTTTATTATATTATATTGTTTTGTATTGTACATTGCTCTCACAGTGAGCGGATATTTGTACTCTCTAATTTTGATTACATTACATGTAAAGTCTGCTTTATTGGTATGAACTCCATGTTGCTGTTGTACTGTTGGCAATCCTTGTTGACGTTGGTGAAATTGAGAAAATCTGCACAGTAGGATTTGGTAGGATTCGGAGAATTAATCAAACAGACTAAAAATAGAATCATCATTCTTTGTTTTTTATAACACGGTATAGAAAAAAAAAATCAAACAGGGGAAGAAAAAAACACTGATACCATTTGATAAAACTAAACAAAACAAATCAGAGAAAATACTAAGGTAAATTAGATAGAAGGATTTGTTAATTTGACTAGAGCTAGAAGAGATACCAATATCTTTCTCTATTCTGTTTCATTTGTTAATCGTTTTTCATTAAGATTGAAAGGTAATGTGATCATGCAGATTGACTTTTTTTTAAAAGAACAAAATAAAACTTATTAAGACTTGCCTAGCTTAAATCGTGAAGATAGGAAATGTGAGATGCAGCATTTCCACTAAAATGCTTTAGGGAATTAGAAATTTTAAAATTACGAAACGAATTATCGCTTCTGAGATAACATTGCGAAACCATTTTCCGTTGTAAGAGAAGATAACATGCTTGACAAGACAATCTAGATATATACAACACATTCAATTGAGGAATCCATTGGCAGGATGGATCACGATCAACAGCACTTTGGGTAAAGAAAAACAAACAAAGCGAAAATAATTGAATACTGCACAAATCTACAGCCTTGTACCATCGCATTCATAAGAATTGCACTCTAGCTGACTGTGACGATACGACTCCACGACAGGCCCTATCCAATCCTCTTTAGAGAAGACAGGGTCCCGACCACCTCTCGTCTCTGAATGACAAATATGGATAATGACCATATCCCTGTATACAGCACAAAATCGATAATTCAGAAAATCAGAAACCGAAGGCATACAAAATCAGGATAAAACAGGAACCAAAGCAAACAAACAAAAAACTCCACCACATGAAAAGAAGGGAACTCCCGATATGGGAGTGAGACCAGGTGCCCAGGAAAAGTAAGCATCTCCTGCTTGCATGCAACACCCGCCTCTTCAATTCGGTAGAACTGTCACATCCGGTTACTTCCATTTCGGAAGACATAAAGTACAATCTTTGGTTGGATGGTTCAAATGGTCTATGACAGAATATCATCCACCATTCTGGAGAGTGGGACATCATAGTGTATGACGAGTTCCCCATATCGACCGTAGAACTTCCTCAGTGACGATGTAAGTCGGTCACAAACATATCCCTGACTGAGAAGCTTATCTGAAAGACGCCTAGCTCTCAAAACAAAGTCCGTATATTTGGTACTTGCTCTGGCATAGCGTATCAACTGAGATATGAACACGCCATAAGCAGCGATGAAGGGATGTTGCTACTCAGAAAAGGAAAGTTTGTAATGCTGAAATTGAAGTCGTCACGTTTGTCATAGAGTGAGGTGTTCAAGTGACCATCAATGTCGTAGGACAACATTATGTCCAAATAGGATGCTGAATTATTTGTCTCTGTAGTTTCTTTGACTTCAAGCTCCGAAGGATTGATACTGCTCAGGTAATCCGCGAATTTTGGATTATTGATGGACAACACATCGTCTATGTATCTGTAAGTGAAGTTGAAGTCAGAAGCTAAGTATCTTTTCCCTTCAGAGACCAAAGATTGAATGAATTAAGCTTCGTACGAGTAAAGGAAAATGTCGGCAAGGAGTGGGGCACAATTGGTCCCCATTGGAATTTCGACAATTTGCTGGAAGACCTTTCCTCCAAACACCACAAAAATGTTGTCGATCAGAAAGTTTAACATCTGAATAATATCTGTTTCAGTGTACTTATTGTCAGAATCGGACTTTTCTTTTACAAAGTAGGTTTTGTCATAATTAACAACAATAAATTTGTATTTGCGATTACCGTTCTTACTTGTAAACGTTCTTACTTGTAAATGTCAGTCGGACTCCTCGGGTGATCACATGCATGGGCTCGTTACAGCTGGCAGAGCACGGACAGTATTTCGTATGCCCTTTGTTTTTTATATCCATTTACATATTCATCTGAGTGTTTCATGTAACCCTGTGTCATGCTGTCTGTTTGTATGTTCATCTTACAGTGAGGAGAATATTTTACACCACAATGGTGCTTTTTCCGAGACCTAATCGCAAAAGTGTGTGTGTGTGTGTGTGTGAGGGTGTGTGTGTGTGTGTGTTTGTGGGGGGGGGGGGGTTCTGCGCACGGTATCCGGATAAAAACACCGTGGCAGATGGCCGTCCTAAGTGGGCTCCGGTTGCCCATTGCTCTCGTTGGTTTATTTGTGGTCTTTTGTGTTTCATGTTTCTATGGTGTGAGTTGGTGTTCCTTGTCCCTTTTACGTCTCTTTCTGTGGATGTCTGTTCTGTGTTTTTGCATTGGATGTTTTGGGGGTTTTATTGAGAGTGTTGCAACCGAGTGTTGTTGGAGGTCCCCTCCTTTCTCAAAGATACTTGTCAAGAAGAAATTTACCAGGGTTTTTGACCGCATCATTTGAAGAAAGACGTCGACAGCATGATGTGAAAAAAATCAAACTAAGTTTTGAGAATGAAAAAAAAAAATCCTATTTCAATCCAACTTGTTTAAAAACAAAATAAAGACATTCCTAATTTTCAACATATAAAATGAATTGGGGAAAGCGCAAAGTGTTGGATCATCTGAATATGAACCTAAATTGAAAGATATTAAGATCTTGGGTCGATTCAATAATACATTCAGTGAAAATTTATCAATAAAATTGGACAGCTGAAATAAATATTTTAACGCTGAATTAAAATTTAAAAAAGAACCACACAAAAACCATAAACAACCATGCGATCCCTTTAGCAAATCAAACCATATGCAGATCAAAAATATCATTTGTAAAACATGTAACTTGACAGCGCAGAGTTTACCACGAATTATATATTTTTCACAGAAAAGTATCATGGATGAAGATCATATATCAAAATCATCTTTTTTATGTACATCATATTCCTCTGAATAAAGTCAATGGGGTTAAGTGTTGGTCTATCCCTTTTGTAAGTACGAGTTTGTTATATGCCATTTAGCATGATGCATGTCTGACTCAGCGTCTCGTCCTATTCCCTTTTCTGGGAGTTCACTTCAGTACAAATGTAATTTAGCTTGATTTTTCTTTATGATTTCTTCGGTAAGTGAATTTCTAATTAAAATTTTGGGTATTACCGATTAGTGGGTGCATCCATATTTCATATTAAAATTCAGGTTGGTAATAAAAAAATGAGCGTTCTCCGGGATACACTTCAGCCTCTACAGTGGATGTATACAAAATCGGAATAAAAAAAATCACATTGAAGAAACAAACACATTCTTAAAAGATATGTAGATCCGCAACAGTGAAAAAATAGAACATTATCTCACGGAACGATGTTCCTCGACACATAATACTGGTACTTTGATCCTTCAGTTGTTGTTTTTTATTCCTTTAACAAAGAAAGGTAGCAAATTTCGCATTGGATGACAACCTTTCAAATCATGCTTATAGTTGCTTAACAGTTCATACAGATATAAGCAAAATGTAAAACATAAATTGCTCTTTGCGATGTTTTTATGATTATTAATCAGCAATTTATGGACCTTTTGGCTGAAATATACTGATTTGAAGAACATTATGAATGTTAAACGTCTTCAAATTCATTAGCATCATTTAAAAGAAATAAATTCACAACATTCAGGCGCGTTTCCAGAGTAGAAATGACGTGTACTCAAATCAGTCTAGGCAGGGGGTATGGGGGCCACCTTAAGGCCTCCAGTGGATCTAGGGCGAAGGCCTGGTAGGGGTCCAGAGGGCGAAGCCCCCGGAAGCTCGTGATATGTGGAAATTTGAAACGCCTGATTTCCACTGTAAAAAGGCTTATATTCAAATATCAAATAAATGTCGAAGTTCGATTCAATATATACATCTTTGTACATTTTCAATGTTCATAGCACGTTGACATAATTCTTCTACTTCCGTATAACCAATTCTTTTCAATAATGCATCTAAATGTCTTTTTCAATATACAAAAGCACCCAATGACGTATGAATAGAAGTTAACTCATTTGTGTCACACTTATGCCCTTTGCCGTGTGAAGCTCATAAAAAAGTTTCCCGCGAGGGGTTTGACAGTAATTGTTTTTAACATTTTCCCTGGCATGGTCGCCATAGCACTTTCTATATAGACATAACCTCAGACAGTGCAGTGCATGTATTTTATACATTGTTTTCATTTTCGTGTATGAGCATCGACGGCGGGTGCGGCTAGCCGACCGGGGATGCTTACTCCTCCCGGGCACCTGGTCCCACATCTAGCTTGCTAGGGGTCCGTCAGTGCTCAATTTGGTGCTCTATTGTGAGTGCTGTTGAGATTATCGTCAGGGTCTTCTTTCACTCATTCATTTATTTATTTATTTATCTATTCATTTATCCATCCATCCATTCATCCATCTATCTATTTAATTTTTTTGACAAAATAATGTGTACGTAGTTGCGTACTTGCGTATGGACAGCTACGCGCCTGGCATTGACCAGGCATGCATGTTTCGGTTATTTAACACTCGACAGTGATTTCATCGTCAGAAACATGCATGTCTGGTAAAGTACATTTGAATTTTTCCCCGGAAAATGCTCTCTGGTCATAGACTTAGGACTCTTAAGATTCCCTTTAGTCCTTCAACTTGGAATATTTTCTACAATTCTCCAACAAATATGACCATGAAATATCTTATTACATGCTGTTTAATTCACTAAACTCTTGAAATGAAAATGTTATTTCTAAATATTTTATTCCAAATTGAAAAAAAAAACAACTAATATCCTATATATGACCTCTGGAATAGTTTGATAGTGTTATATTTCTTTGAATACTCTGTAATTGCTTGAACCACCTCCTAAGGAATTCTAACATTAACAGCAACATTTGTGATACTATCATCAGAGGCATTAAGGAAATACTTATTTGAGGAAGTTTGCTAGTGTACAAAACTTTGTCTCCGGAATACAGATGGATGGTGGACAGTTAGGTTTTGAAGCTACAAATAAACAAGTATTAGCTTTTACAAAAAGCTTACAGGCAGTTAGCTTACATTAAATGTTGTAAAATTTAGTAAGAAAATAATGGTATAAACGATTTTTATTCATGTTAGTCGACCAATCGCACATTTCCGAGCTTTTCCGTTTTTATTTCTGATTCAAGGTACGGAAATTTCCGAGGATCTGTGATTGTTGTAGGACGTATCGGTACAAAGACTTTTCGATGCATCTTACGGAAGAAAATGCTCTGATACGATATGACTTTCATTTGTCAAGTCATCTAGACTCTTCAGCCGACCTGATGAAAGTATCTTATGCACAGATTCTTAATAACCTTGACGAATATTTGTCGTTGTCCACCAATCATATTGCCAAGAATTATTTTATCCGTGTAAGTATGTCACGATTGATTACAGTATACTGGCAGTCATGACTGCCGTTAATAAACATAACTGTATAGTAAAAGCAAGGCATAATGCTGTTTTTGTCTAGGAAAAATGGTGTGTCCAACTCAAAGCAACATAAATAATTTCATCTGAGAAACAAGATGTCTGACATCGTAATACATGAAAGCGAATCGTCTCTAAGAAAATAATGATTAACTTTTACGTAACGGTGTGAGGGATCAGATTCATACACTTAAACTAGAAATCCATTCTTGCCTTTTTACACCGTCGTTAGATCTCTGCCATCAGATACTCGAACACTTGAATTCATTGTCTGTAGGTGAAATAAAACTCACGAAGGGACTTTTTTCATATACGTCTGGAAAAATATATCATCATGGATAACCATTCACATGTAGCTACTTACAGAAAGAACAGCTCAAAGCTAGTTCCTTTCATGTAAGAATCGCTCTTTTTCACAGAAGGCATATGGAATAACTAGGACTGGGAGGCCCGTCTTAATTCCAGTACCTTCATTACGTCTATTTCAGGGATTTCAATCAAGCCATAATGGGAGAGCCAGGGGCAACGAAAGCATTGATAATAAAGATTGATGATGGAAATTATCTGTGTATGAAATTAGCAATGGTCTCAATCACGTGATATTTATGAAAATATCTAAACCTTTCCTCAGATACATCAATTTCCACGGGATAAACAATTTCTTAAAAAATCGAATCTCTGTTTATTATCTGAAAAGAAGTAAGCCAAATTATATCTGAAACATATTGATGCAGCCGTTGATTTGTTTTATCGAACAATACACACAACGAAGGCATAATTATCGTGATCTGATATCGTGTCAACATGCTATGAATAAACATGTTGTTTCAGTGGAACAATTCAGGGATCTACTTAATACATAAAAGTAAAAGAGATGTCCAAGATGAAACTGCTGGATGCTTGATTGTGTTGGTTTTGTTATGTGCATCGTTTTACCTGTTTGTTGAAGATGTTGTGTCTGATTTCTATTGTTTCTTGTAATCATGCGGGTGTGTTCGGCAGTGGTCAGTACAAGGTGGTCTTATTGGCGATCTTTTATCATATTCTCCCAACTTTCGGAAACTACCTCGGGTATTCAGGAACTCATAAAGAATGAGCTGTCGCCCCGGAATAGTCTCATAGAAAAAAGGTAAAAGGGAGCCATCAATGACGTTATGAGAACCAGTACACTTATCAACATTATGTCACAATCTAATTTTTATCTGGTTTTAGTATTATCGTCTTAGTGCTATAACGAACTGTAAGGTACCGTTTATTAAGACAATGCTATTATTGTTCTTCCATAGCCCGTAAAGATTCCATCTCCATCATAAATCCACGCCAAATCAGCCGAGAGATTCTAGAAGAGAAAGTAATGAGGAATGATTGCCGCTTATTTGCTTTCATATTCCCCTTCGTTGCCTTTCAATTAGGAATCTCGAGGTAATATTCACTAATATGTCATTGTGTTGGAAAGTTATGTTGTATGAGTCCTAATCCAGCTCTGAATAATGAATCACTTTACTATTCTATGAAGATGTCATTGATCAGTAAATTAAGTCAGGTAGAGTTGTTGTCTCACGCATAAAGGCATGTATAGGAAAAGAAGTCATGCAGCGAAACAGAAAAATACGCCTTGATTTCTACTAATAAAGTACAGCATTTTACGTTGATTAATTCGTTAAATGAAAAATAAATAAAAAAAAAGAAGTTTACGAATATTGAAGACGACAATAACAAGAAGAGCAAAGCAAAAACAAAACAAACTTGACAAACAAACGAAGAAACAGGAAATAGTAACAAACGAAATGAAAACAGAAAAAAACAATCAACAAATTAAAGGTCAATCAATAAAAAGTTCATTCGAACTCGCTTCAGCTTAAAAAACAAATATTTTAAGATCAGATTTATTCTCATGATTACCGGATAACCAAACCACCTGTTATAGATATAATGGGTGACCGCCAATCATCGCCACTGGATACAGATGGTCAACCCTCTTTTTATCTGTTGTCTGCTGTATTTCAATGCAAAAATATTTTGCTTAGTCTTTGTTTGTGAATATTTTCATTGTCACTTACTGTTTGTTGGTGTGGTTATAGTATGTTCATTGTTAATTGTTATGTTTATAAGTTGATAGTCACAAGTCGTCAGTGTTCGCCATATCCGACTTTTATTGAAGTCCTATTTCTCATGTTGCACTTTTTTTCAGGCGACATAATACATTCTCTAGATTATTTTAAGTCATGATATTTCCAGTTCCACTGCGGGTCGGGGAACCCTCTATTTATTAAATAGAGGATCTCAAATTACTTTCTATTTCAAATGGTATTATGAAACGAGTTGTGTGGTTTCTGTATCCGAAGCCTTGGCGAGGAGATTAAAATCACTCGAGTGGACAAATAGACGGAGACAACATCACACCGCAGAGCCACGAGGGACAACGTTGTAATCTCCACGGAGTCGATGTAAAAACAAAAATATCATAGATATAAGAGTAGTCTTTTGTGTTAATTAGTTTTTGATGACGTCTTTGGTGTTTGGGCTCCTTTGTCATTTTGGCGTCTCGTGTTGTCTTGTCCATTTTGTGTTTTTGCATTTTGGTGTTTCGATATTTCGCTGTAACCGAGTTCTGATGGAAAGAATGCAACACAGTATAAATATCAAAGTGGCTAAAATAAATTCAAACAAATAATTAAATGCTGACGTAGTATGGTCATGGGATAGAAACTCCGATAACTTTAGCATCGAGATGAAGTATTTCGTTAGAATCTCTATGTGATGAAAATGAACATTACAGAAGTACCCATCAGTTATTCAGTCTCATAGTCGAGAAGGCAAGGCAAAATCATTAGATTTTCCACAGGAACGGTTGCGAACCTCGGGATGAACAAAATTCCGAAGTGAGACCAGGTGCCCGGGGAGAGTCAGCGTCTCCTGATTGCATGCAACACCCGTCGGAACAGCTCCATTGAAACCTGTCAAAGTCGGTGATTGTCTCGATGTACATTTTTGATGTACATATCAGGTAAGTATGTCTTGTTTGGTGATGATGACAGCCATTTAATCACATTGTAGAATGTCACTGATCATTCTGGAAAGGGGGATCTCATATGCTTTTATTACATCCCCGTAGCGACCGACGAACTTCCTCATTGATGATTTCAGCCGTTGTGTAACATAACCCTGAACAAGTAGCTTACTTGCAAGCCGTCTGGCTCTAATGATGAAATCTTCATATTTGGAACATGCCCTGGTGTACGACTTATGGAAGTCTTGCCAGTATTTAAGTAGAACGCTCCGCCAGGGTCTAGGGAAAAATCAAATTTTAACCTCTGTGAATTTTCACGAAACAATATTCATAATGTAGAAAAAATAAATGATTTATCTTCATACATCTTTCTTGTAATTATTTTGTAGGTGGCGCACTTAAAATAAATTGGCGCGGTGACTCAAAACTTCAAATTCATAAAACAGTGATCTAACTCCCCTCTGATCAATCAGAGGTGTTTGAAATTTTTATTTGGACCAATTAAGATATTTAGTATAATCTGAATTCCAGTTATTTCAAAGCCCGCCAAAAATAATAATATCAAAACAGCAGTTAGACACACTGAAGACTTGTGACTTTCAACTCATTAATTTAGCAAAGTAACAAACAATGACCATATAGCAGACCAACAAACAGCTAGTAACACTGAAAATACTGTCACATGAAAATAGAATTAATTAAACATTCTGCAAAGAAGCAAAAGTGAATCCCAAATGGAGATGAAATCAGGTGCTCGGGTAGAGTTAGCATTCCCTGCTTGCTAGCAACACCCGTCACTGATGCCGTACAGAAAAGGTAAAACGGGAATGTGTCTTTGATGTTTTGGGGTGGTTTTTACCTTTAATATCTTTTTACACATTGTGGATAACGAGATGTTATAATAATGTTTCATATTTTCACTGTATCGTCCAAACTTTATGCAGTGACAGTCCGTCGCTCACAAATGTACCCTTGTTTGAGAAGTTTTCGGTAAGCCTTCTGTGATGTGAGACGATTGTTCTCGTTGCCTCTGTATGTGTGATTACTTGGTGGTTTTACATGCTGTCCCCTCTCTTCTCGTCACAAGTGTGTGTGTGTGTGTTCCGCTGTGATCACAGTAATGTCGCAATCTTGGGGATCTCTTCCTTTTCGATATGAAGTTACTATTATTTTAGTTCTGATTATAGATACTAAAATAGATGCAAGCAGGAGATGCTTACTCTTCCTCGGCACCTGGTCTCACTCCCATATCGGGAGTTCGCTTCTTTTCATATGGTGGAGGTTTTTGTTTGTTTGCTTTGGTTCCTGTTTTATCCTGATTTTGTATGCCTTCGGTTTCTGATTTTCTGAATTATCGATTTTGTGCTGTATGTCATTGAAGCAATTTCGGTACAGTATATGATCTTCATCTTGTTGCTGCTCGTGACCGAAATGGAGGAAATCAAAAACATGACCTAAATTCCTGCACCCCCCCCCCCCCAAAAAAAAAACCCGGAGCAGAGACAGACGACAGAGTTATGCATTCAGGGTGATACCCCTTAATTTTAAAATAATCAATCAGATTTGGTGACGGAGAATTTACAGTTTTTATCTAAAAAAATTAAGTCTTAGCAATATCAATATTGAATGCGTCATTTATGACCAACTACATATATATTTATATACACCTGCACTTGGAACATGTACATGGACCCGATTATGTCCCTAAGTCTGACGTAAATCACATGGGAAACGAATAGCTTTAATACTCAGGAAAGCACTGAATTAGCTTTAATAACTCAGTAAATCAACTTAGATTTAGAAACAAGGAAAATTATTGGTATTTGTTACCAAGGCAACGATCAACCACAATGGAAAAGTGGTGATGAGTTTGATATTTTTTATATCGTTAAAATGTCTGATTCAGGAATAATGAAGTTCTGTCCTTGAAGCCTACAAGAAATTTCAAACGTTATCAAATTGATTTTCTGTGCGAAAGTCCTAGGTAGTTTATATCATTTTAGAAGATTTTTTAATCATTTCTCATTTGACAGGATAAAAAAGAAGATTTGTAAATATTTATTAGAAAGGAAAGGAGAGAATCTGCAAAAAGACTCGGTTGACTCAGTTCCACCAACAACACTCACAATAGAGCACCAAACTGAGCATCTAACGAGCATCTAAACTGATCATCTAAACACTACAAATAAACCAACGAGACCAATGGGCAATCGGTGTCGACCCAGAACGAAATCTAAAATAAAGCTTCCCAGCAAAGAAGGCAATTGTAACTTTTCCTTTTACCGTCAGTCGCACGCACAGTGAGGCTTTGAGTCATTTTGTTATTTAATTGGAACAGTATCGCAATGACCTTGCCATGTTCAAAACATGGAACGGCGTTTCATACCTTCAATCTCATTAATTCTAATTAATATAGACAATGTTTTCTCATAGAAAACATCCGTACAATGATCACAAGATATTTTTGGCTATATATACAGCAACACACACAGCAAGGACTACTTTTAATCAATTATTCATTTTCTTCAGATTAATAAGTGAGAAATCGATTGATTCATCAATTTTTCAAACTTTTATTGAAGACTCAAGGGTTGAATAAGCAAATATCCATACATACATGTGTGCAATCAAATTCAATACATAGTACATATCCTCGTAAACACCTTTAAGACAGCTAGACTTGTACAATTAACGTGTTCACAACTCTCAACAGTTTACACTTATGGAACTAAAAATTAAATATCATTTGCTCAATCAACGTCTTTCAAATGCAACTAAAATATTTCATTTTTCAGATAACTTTTCAGGGGGAGGGGTATATAGGTCTCGCGTTATTTCATGATAAGCCCACATTGCCTCCTTTTAAAGCTTGAACGCTGTGACAATTAAAGCAATTTTAAACAAAAGTCGTCTTTGAAAATATAAATTGAGAAAGTAAAATAATTTTTATGCACATTTGAAATTCAAAACATAAATCATTTTAGATAATGAACATCTCTACATAATGTTAACAACAGGTTTCAAATTTAGCTTTAATGGGATTATGCAGAAGGGTCACGGAAAGCACAAATGGAAATCAGTGAAAAAAACCCCACAATTACCTACATGTTACAAGTCGCCTGTTTTGGAGTGTTAAAACAGCATCACTACAACAGAAGTAAGTATGATTTCAATGTTACATGTATCAACAATTCGACTTGTTCTTGTATTATGAGCATTGTGGCAGTAGTTAGATGTGGCAGAAGAATACAGTTATGTCATGGCTACTTGATTAACAGTCAAACTGCCGTCATAAGGTAGTGGAAGAGACCTGTGGTAGTCTTATACACCGATAAGGACCGATGGTAATAGTTGTCCATGTCTCCTCCACAGTTAACTTTTTATCACCTAATATCTGTACGTCACTCTTGTACGCGATGACGTCGACATAACGGAGGGCAACAGTCCGTCACGTGACCGATAAAATATTACAGTCATAATTTACATGATAATATGGGTAGTTAAAGATTAATAATGTGTGCAGTTAAAGACAAAGACTTCGATAAAAAAAAACTATCTGGTTCAATTTTTATACGTTTTTGGGAAAGGTTCAATTTCGTGTCGTACAAATGCGACTGAATCTGCTAGTCTATGGGGCGCCGTTTTGCTTTTTATTCAAGAAAGTGATATCTCCAATTCAAATTGGAGATATCTCCAATTCGAATTGAAGATATCATCTATTCGAATAGGAGATATCATCTATTCAATAGATGATATCTCCTATTCAATAGGTGATATCTCTTTAAATAGATGATATCTCCTATTCGAATTGGAGATATCACCTATTCGAATTGGAGATATCACCTGTACCAATTGGAGATATCTTCAATTGAAAAGAAGATATCTCCAATTCCAAATGGTGATATCTCCCATTCGAATTGGAGATATCTCCAATTTGATTTTATAAGAGATATCTCCAATTTGAATAAGTGATATCTCCTATTCGAATAAGTGATATCTCCTTTTCGAATTGGAGATATCATCTATTCGAATTGAAGATATCTCCTATTCGACGTGAATAGATGATATGTTGTATTCGAATTGAAGATATCTCCTATTTGATCAGAAAACAAATAATGACTGCTCCCTTTTTTATTATTGTCATTTTTCTCCCATTCTGATGATTCAAAACCGGTTTTCCGTTACGTTAGTTGTTTTTTCTCGTTATGAAATGATATTTTGTTTCAATGTTTCAAATATGATATAATTTTTTCTAAATGTTATAATTTTTTTTCGGTATTTTATTGGGACGAGGAGTTCCGAACGCATTAACGCGGTTGATGAGACTTGGGTGGCTGTTAGGTACCCACAAATGTACAAATACTTTTTGATGAGACTTGTGTGGCTGTTAGGTACCCACAAATGTACAATTTAATCTTCGCTGGTATATTGTCTCTGTGAGCCGCCATCATCCCATTCGGAATACATCGCAAATTCAGTGCAGGCCTGTTGTATTGGGGAGCATACATTAATTTTCTCAAGAGTCTTATGAAATGGAGATATTACCAATTCGAATTGAAGATATCTCCTATTCGGATCGAATAAGTGATATCTCTTATTTGAATAGGTGATATCTCTTATTTGAATAGGAGATATCACCAATTCGAATAGGAGATATCACTTATTCCAATAGGAGATATCTCCTATTCCATCAGAATAGGAGATATCTTCAATTCAAATAGGTGATATCTCCAAATCGAATAGAAGATATCTCATATTGAATTGGAGATATCTTCAATTCGAATTGGAGATATCTCCTATTCGAATTGGAGATATCACTTTCTTGAATAAAAAGCAAAACGGCGCCCCATACTAGTCCGGGTCTGTATTTACAATACTGGTTCACTTTGGTTTCATTTATATGATGAATTAATTTCATCAAGTGAGACCCTAGTCAAACAAGGTCCCTGTGGGGTTTACCGTCTGTTTATATTCGTGCTATGTTGTAATGTAGTTTATATTAGGTTCTTATACCAAATCAATATACTTTGTTTTTTATGCTTCCATTTGCCATCACGAGACCCCTGAATTAAGCTTCCCACTTTAATGTCATTTATTCAAATGCCCTTGGTGATGAAATTCATTAATAAGTATATTAAGTTAGATAGGAAAATTATAGACTATAAATTAATAATAATACCTAGGGAGAGTAAAGGTCTTGTGATAGAATAATATAATATATCACTTTCCCACTAAAATCGCATTATAAAAACAAACATACATTAATTCATCTTGGGAATTGTATCGTTTGCCTATGCAAATTTTCTTAATTCATTACGAAGAAAAGAATGAACTCTTAATATACTAGAATTGGGTGATCTTGTCTCTATTAGAGCTTCAGGAAATATGAATGAGTCGATAATATGTCTAGGTTAACATCATTCTGTAATCTGCAGGACAAGTGCTTTCTATCAGACAGTTACAAAGTAACGACTTCACGGTTTGGAAAATTCCTATAGTAAATTTGATTGGTATGCATAAACGATAAACCCGCCATGTCTCTTTGATAATGTCGCAGCTGTTTGATGTTATTACACTATCAATTAATTTGCGTTTCCAATCGATTGGGGTGAGATAAAAGAATAGAAGGACTATTGATTTTTTGAAAACAGATAGGGGACTCCTCCTCAACATAATACATCTGATCAGATCTTTACTTTGTTGGTAGCTCGGGTTGAATTACTTATTTCTAGATTTCTTGTCTACAAATTCTACAAACATTTCCTTAACTATGCACCACAATGTAACATGAATGAATTATTTCCCTACAATTTACTCATATCTACTTACTATTCTCGACATATAATTTGTAAATCTCAGAGTTTCTTTTCATAATATCTAAACATGGTCCAAGTAATCTTTCAAAAGAGCCTCTTTCTAGGAAAGCAACCTTGACCTTGCCCACTGCGTACACGCTCGCTGAACGTGGTTTGTTTTCTATGAGGGCCAGCTCACCAAAGTAGCTCCCGGTACTGTGTCTACCGACCTCCTCCTCTCCGCCTCCGTGGGTGGGGATGGTGACACGAATCATTCCTGACTCGATGAAGTACATACCATCTGCTTCGTCTCCCACCTTAATTATGGTTTGCCCGTCGCAATATTCTTTTGTAACTAACGCATCAGCCAGATTCATTCTTTCATATGGCTCGAGGGATTTCAAAAGTGGTACATTCTCAAGCAATTCTTCATACATTTTCCTCTTCTTGAAAGCACTTCTCAAAATGATACGCCTAAATGAATTTCTATCCATTGCCCATAATACTCCCTCTGAAGCCGCAACGATGGTTGCAGACCTCGGCATATTGTACATAAGAGCAAGTTCACCAAAGCTACCTTTGTTGTCGAATCGATGTATTTTCTTTTCCTGTCCATTTACAGTTACTAAAACATCATACACTCCTTTGTCTATTACGTAAAAGTTATCCCCGTCATCTCCTTGACGTATGATATTCTCCCCCGGTTTTACATCTTTCTCAAACATTGCATCTATAACGTCCTGCATTTGCTCCTGTTCCAGGCATCTGAACAGGAGTATGCCACAGACAGCCTCTGTCAGTCTTTCGCGCTGTTCGTCCGTCTTTGGGTAGATCACCTTGTCGTCGTCATCATCGTCTGCTTCTGGATCATACCTCTCGGCGGAAACAGACTGTCGTCTGGCATATCTGTTGTACTTCCTTGTTTTTGGTTTGAAAAGTTCCTTGTCTGGCTCTCCTGCGCTATCGTCGTCATCAACTATTACATACATAGGGATTGACTTGGGACGCCTGTTTTCCCGCGTTTTCGTGAAATACTCGACAGCAAAGTCATAGAGGTCATTCGGTCGATCTCTGAGGACTGCGACGGTGAAGTCTCTTAAGAGATCGCCGAGTCCATCCGGTATTTGCAGGCTCATTGTGATAGCTAATGAAAGGTGATCCAATGATAAGCTATTCACAAAATCTGGTCATAACTTCAGCTATGTAAGCCGTTAGTTCTGACAATTTGTCGTAATCAATCAATCACCCACAAAATTGTCCCATAAATCACGTAAAGCGAAAGTCTCGCTCACTGCGACCTTCAGTAATTAGTTTCCAATCCTATCAAGTTCTGTGGTTCGGAATAAAATACCCATTAAAGTCACAAAGTACCGTTTGATAGACACCGTATTGACTTCATGAAAGAATAAGGCACGGAAACGACTCTCTTGTCATTGAATTGGAAATCTTTGTGCTGCAGTTTTAAGCAATAAGGCGACAGATATGCCAAACTTTACACCTTTATAGTTCCAAAAAGTGTCAACTTCTTAGAGTCATATATCGACGAGATTGCTTCCAAGAAGTACGCGGTTCTGTAAGTTTTTGTCGATCTTAACTCAGCTAAAAAGGCCCTCTTTCGTTGCTTTGTGCCGCTTCACGTCGACACTTGAGGTGAAATGAATAACTCCTACTAATGAAGAACAAATAGAGACAACGAAAGCCAGTGTAAAGGAAAGGAAATATTACGGCGAAAACGGATATTACACAGCTAGATTAGTTCTAGTTTGAACAAATCATTTGTATTATCTGAACTCGAGGTCCGCGCGTCTTCTGGAGGTTGGCATTTGTCGGCTTGGCTATATCACTGCGTGTCGCATCTGAGTCGCTAGCAATCCATCACTTCGCTTTTGCTGATCCTAAACAAAACCGATACTAATCAATATACATGTACATTTCTATATAGGGTGGAAGTAACGTCAATAGAAAGCAAGACGCCTATACCCTTACAAAAAGCCACGTAACGTCAAGTGTATAAACTCGCTAGACTGAAAGAATTCCATTCATCATCCTGTATAATAAAGCGGAGAAAAATACCCTCATCGATTTCAAACTATTATATTTACTATTAGTAATTAATATTGACGATAGCCTTCCCCTACAGCTGTAAAACTGATAAAATCTCTGGATATTGAGCGCTTATTAGGAAATTCTTAATATTAGAGAGATGGGCAGTTAAAGTGAATTAAGTAGGAAAGCTTGTACAAAGGCCGGACAGATATAATCAGCATCCCAAAAAGATTCTAAAGATGATAGGGACCATTGTTTCCTAAGACAGAAAGAAAAATTCCATGCTGCAACTGAGATTTCATTCATGAATTGTTTGTTCTTTGATATCAAAGCCAAAGAGAAGGATAGAAAAAGCCGTGGGTGTTTATTTGCTCTTAAGGGGTCTGTTTTGCCTACCCATACACTTGACCTACAAGGTGTCGAAGTTTTGAATAAAAAAGCAAGGTGAATGTCTAAAAATCACTTAAAACCCCCTTAAAGCAAACTTTAAAAAACAAGAGTCTTGCCAATAATGCTTTCACTTCGAGAAGACAAGAATCCAATGCAAATCCCGCTAGACTGGTAGCAAAATCGAACGTTAAAAATGATAGAACTCAATTTCCCAGTTCATCAACTTTAAGGTTATTATGCAGATTCATACTTCTTTTGTAAAATTGATAGATTTCATTCGTCCTTAAAAAACCTTAGCTCTATATTTTTTTATCCCGTCTTAAAGTTTTCTTGATAAATCGATCTTCAAGATGCAAAGTCTCTTTATCGCCATCTGATAAATTCACATCATTTCTCGCGATTCTGTTGTAAAGTACTTCAGATAGATATGATTTTAACGATATACTCACCGTCAAGATAGATATATTTCTCCCTTCAGAACTCCACAGCGGTTTGGGGATGTCGTTATTTACGTATATCCAATGTCTTGTTCTGTAATTATCTTACATCATTATAAAGCCATTGAAAGTTGGGCTATGTTTGGGGCAACACTGCAAAGAAAATTGCACATATTAAATTATTTTTTCTGGTTGGTACAGTAAAATCGATTTTCTATTCAGTTCTCCCGGGGCGGAGCCTGGCCACACAAGCCGCTGTTACTGTAATGAAAATGAGGTATTATCACTGAGCATTTGATGTATCACTTCTATATTACTTTCTTATGCATGAAAAGGTAGCAGTTAATCATTATATGATGGAAGTCTCATTTCAAAGACCAACCCGATATGCAATAACGGAAATAATATAGTATCTGGGTATGTAATGAAATATACACCGAGTCAATCACCTTTCTCTTTTCCCTTTCATTATATAATAATTCAGCATATAAAATGAATAGGAATCTATAAAGTATATTAAGTATTTCCTTTGTATTGCTAATTTGTGATTCTTAGTTATTTGTCAAGAACAATGCTAGGTTAAGAGGGATTGTCCACATAAGATATCAGGTAACCTGGTTCAGGGTGAATAAAACCAGTTGTCAGAACCGGAGGAAGATACTAATGGCATGACCATAGTGTTTTTACGAAGTATCGTTAGGGTCGTCTTACTGTTTTAAAGTTTTCTTCAAGGAACGGAATCTCTGTACGCACCAGAAGAATTTCAATAGCACTAGGAAATGACATATCACCAATTTTGGATATTTTTGCTATGGATGGTGCATGATGATGTAATGAGACGAAAATAAACTAACTTTGTACAAAGATTTCAATATGCAAAGACAATTGTTTCTCGTTTTGTTAATTTCGATGTTAAAAATTACTACCCATGCCAATATTGTATTCAACTGGGTTAATTCCAACTATAACTAAAAGAAAGTTTAACTCAGAATTGGTAAAATGTATACTGTCATTACCCTGGTGTTGATTTTTAACCACAATTACGGTGTTTTCAGTTGCCAGTTTGGGCTCATTTAGAAAAAAAAATACATACATAATGCTCATATACAGACTAACAATACAGACAGTCAATACAGACAGACAAATTTTTTAACATGAAGTCATGTCCGGCCATGGATAATGCTCAGTAAATAAATTTTAACATAGAACATTGACAACACAGAATTTAACTGTCAATGAAATGTTACGAGTAAGTTGGATTCTTTTTTTTTTACATATTTAACACCATAGTACGTACCTCGTTTTTTTTAAATTCCCATAAGTTTATTCAAATGAAATGTATTGTATCAAAACAAAATTTATCCCAACAATGAAGCGCTTGAAACCAACATCGTTGTCAATATTGTAATCTAGGTTTTATGAGGTTTTCCCGATGAAGTTAAGGACTCTTATAAAGTAATTTTCTCTCACCTAGGTGAAGCAACGGGATCAAGTGGAATCGCATTTTCTTGACAATTGGTATAAAGCGACAGATATCAAATGAAAAAGTGGTATAATCATTCAAGTTTTAAATGGCATACATAGCTCGGGCAATAATTGCATTTCAAATGACTATTGCACGGGCTTGTGAATAGCGTTTCTGTATTGAAGTGCCGATATTGTCAATTTTATGTTTTATTATTAAAGATACACACGGAACTTGACGTAAATAGTGAAGCTCTTTGCTCAATCGCTGCAATGTACAAAGGGATAAGACCTATAATGACAATGTGCCGACCCGTGGGAGGGTTGACTCACTCCTTACCCAGCAGCGGTTATAATGACGCCATTAAACCTTGTAATAACGGTTATCTTTATCAAGAGGCACTGATCAAATTGACGCAATGCTAGATCCAGTCAGTAAATTCAAAATCAATGTCGGTTGAAATGTATATGAATTCTGGCCTTACAGATTACAATCAGAATTAAGAAATGCGGTTAAATGCTAAATGCATGTCGTTTTCAATATCGTTTTTATATACTGAATATATTTGATTAAAAATCGGATAACGTCCGTCAACGAACGGAATTAAAAGATAAACATGAAATTCGAAGTACGTTATACACTTAGCCTAATCTTGTCCTGAGCTTTAAAAGATATATGACATTTTCTTTTTATTTCTGATCATAAAAACATGTGATTTCATGATCGCGCTGTTGTCGCTCTATTTGCAAAAGAAATGACAACAAGTTGAACACAGGACTGAATTAAAAGAAAGGAGGGGATCTCCAACAATACTCGGTTGCAGCACCCGTGCAGCAAAACACCAAAACACCCAATGCAAAAACATAGAGCTGACGCTCACAGAAAGAGACGCAAAAGGGACAAGGAACACCGATTCACCTCATTGAAACATGAAACACAAAAGACCACAGGTTCTGTTACAGAAAGGACATGGCTGCATCACCCACAGCAAAACACCAAAACACCCAAAAGTGATAGACACAAAAGGAAGAGGTAAAATTGATTACCAATGATGACACCAAAACATTACATGTAAACTCAAAAACTGCACATAAATGCATGGCATGGAGAAAGATAAGCTGGTGATATCTCCATCTAGTATACAAAGGTAGAAATTCAAAAACACTTCAAAAACTTTAAATGGAATTAAAATACTTCTACTCCAACGTACACGAAAGCTTATACAGGTTTATGATATTTGTAAATATTTGGCTTATAATTCGAGCGAAGTATGATATCTTTGTTCTCGTGCAAATGACAACAATAATGAACTTTCAAATTGTGTAGTTATATTTTAACTCGAGAAGTCGGAACAATAAAAGTCTATTCAGTTTAATTTGAGTGCTTTACAGCTTTTATTTTATGGTGTTTAACTTTGTTTGCCATTTTTCACAAGAATATAAAGTGAGGATAATTTGAAAATTTGATAAGAGGTGTTTGTAAATAGAGAAACTGGAGTCAGAAATTTAAAAGCACGCAAATATAAGGGAAGGAAAGGAAAGAATGGACTTTAGGTACGTAATTCACGGGTTTCCATCCATGCTGTTGAGGTGCCTTTAGGACTTTCGTCTTTTGTTTGAGAATAAATATTAAAATGTAATACCTAATGTTGTAAATGAATACTACATATAAAACCTTTCACATGCAATCTGTTCTGTTTTAGTTAACTTCCAAAATTGACTCTTCAAATGTAAAAGTTGAGGATATAATGTATATAAATAAGCATTGGATCTGGGAAGGAGACAACAATTCAAGCACCAGCAATCCAATAAGACGATCACCACAATTTACTTCCTGGTGGTGAATTATCATCCTGAATCGGCTCAGGTCTGATATCTGTAGTATAATTACAATGCCTTGTTTTCGGCTTTTTACTGAGCTTTTTTTCACTTTTCGTACATGAATCCTACTCAACATGTAATCTCGATCGTTGTCTCCGGATGTAAGTGGAAGGACCATGCGCATGTAATCTACGCATAAAGGTCTTATCATCAAATGATTTCTTTTTTGACAATGTCGAATCCGGTTACGTGTTTAATTTGTCTTGCCGTTTTATGTATAGTCTCATATTCAACGTTTCCATGTTTTGGGTTTTTTTTTGTGTGTCCAACCGGTTGTGTTGAAGTCTTGATGGAGATAATTTCTCTTTTCTTTCTGATATTTTCAGTTTGCCTTATTATGATTGGTAGCGGTCAAAATCACATTCTCGTGAAGTTTTGTTTTTGGAACATTGAAATAATCTTGATATAGATCTACTGTATCTCAATTGATTTTGTCTCATAGTAAATGAAGGTCGAAGTGATTTGGAACTTGGATCTAGTGCGATAAATATATAATAGATATCTTAGATTAAACATGATATTTTATTCAAGAAAACATTGAAATGGATCAGGCAACAAGTTATTTCAGCATTATTTAAGCCCTCTCCTATTCTAGAAAATAAACACAAGCAATAGATGTCTTAAATTTGATCAAGAAATATGTTAAATCTTATTTGTTTTACTATTAAATTGCTTTCATTTTTTATTTTCAAAATTTGCCATTAAACGAGTTAGATAATCTTATCTAGTCTGGGGTTATCTCAATAATCAGAACAAAAACACCAAACACCTGGAAGGTGATAAAAGTCATACCGACATTCGAACAGATAAAGCATCTGTAAATATATAATGACGTCATATTCTAAAACGAAAAGAATAAGACGTCTATACCCATTCCCATCAGAATGAACTTAAATTCGTTCATGACACTCGTAAATCTTTCAGAAAGCATAGATAAAAGAGAATTTATCATTTAATGCACTAAACAAATTTACAACTTAACAATGAACAAATTTACTCATTTTGATATTAATACAAAAAATATCAGGCATGATTTGTGCACTCGCTGAAGTTGCAAATGTTTTGAAAAATTCTTTGTATCCATACTGACATCGTGAGTCGTCAATGATTTCATGAGTTAGATGGAAAACTGGTAGTTATAATTGCTGCTATGCTTTTGTCTGATCAATCAAGGATCCTTGTTTTGGGTAAACAGTTTGAATAGTCAAATAGATAAGGATATTCCAATAATAGTCTGACAATAAGACAGATGTATTGACATTCATTGTGAGCAATGATTAATGTCGTCTAGTGTACTGCAATGTAGGGGCCTATAGAAAAAATTCAGATATTGGTTAGAGAGATTTACTGTCGTACACATTGGTGCAAACTTTCAGGAATAGCGGAAAACAACTTTAAATAGTCATATTGAAATAAAATTCACAAAAGGAAACAAAGGAGGGTATCTCCAATAACACCAGGTTACAGCACCCACTGCAAAAACACCCAATCCAAAACACAGAGCAGACACGCACAGAAAGAGACGCAAAAGGGACAAAGAACACCAACTCACAACAAAGAAACATCAAACACAAAAGACCACACATAAACCAACGGGACCAATGAGCAGCCGGTGCCGACTATGGACGGCCATCTGCCACGCAAGTAGCAGAAGGTGTGGTTATCCGTGTGCACAACCCTCCCATTTTCCCGATTACCAAAGGGTCTCGAAGAACGCACAATTGTGGTGCAAAATAACCTCCTCACTGTAAGATGAACATACAAACAGACAGCATGACGCAAGGGCCCAAGAAACACACATATGGATTTGTAAATGTATATAAAAACAGAAGGCATACGAAATACAGTCCGTGCTCTGACGGCTGTAGCGAGCTCATGATTGTGATCATCCGAGGAGTCCGACTGAAATTCAGATAGGACAGGTGGTCGGGGCCTTGTCTTCTCTAAAGAGGTTTGGAGACCTGTCGTCACAGTCAACCACAGTGTACAACGGCTGGTACAAGGCTGTAGATTGGTCCAGTACCAAGCCAAGTGTCCGTCTGGTGACAGAAGGATCATATCCACGATATAAAAGGCGTTTGATGGTTCTAACACAATTTCGATGGTTATTCTGTCTACCTTTGATCCTCCTTATTTTGTTAATTATGTCACCATAAAATGCACGTTGTGAAATACCCAATATAATACATGTATACTCTGTTGCTTGTATGGGTCCGAATTTTAAAAGAAGTTGACCATAATTTTAGTAAAATTTCCAGAAAGGTTTAACTAGTTGGTGAAAGCGTAAACCTTGACCTAAAAGTTCTTTGTAATTTGTAAATTTCTACTATGAAAATCCAAAACATCAGTGCATGCTCTATCATACCGGATGAGCTGTGAAATGAATTTGTAAATACCGGATGACGGTAACCTCGGAACACCACCGTCAAGCCAGGGAAAATTTACTATGTTGAATCCAAGATAATCTCGTTTGTCATGCACACTTGTATGAATCTCTCCATTAACAATTTTGATTCTTAGATCCAAAAAAGGTGTTTCTGTGTTTGTAACGTTTGCCTTGTTTAGAGTCAATTCTTTTGGATAAATAACATTTTTATACTTTTCAAAAACAGGATTTGTCGATAGTAAGAATATCATCCAGATACCTAGAAGTACTAATGAAACATTTCAAATTAGGAAGTTCTATTATGAAAAGGTTTTAAAGTTTGCTTTTGAACAGAGGTAAAAGAAATTCCAACCAGATCATGTTGCAATGCCAAGCAAAGAACATTCGAAGTAATGCGCTACATGCATGTGCTTCGATAGAAAACGATGTGGTTATCCGGTTTACTTGCACACCGATGTCTCAACAGATAAGCGTTTCTTGTGTTGTTTAAACATAAAGGTCTCCTCGTCGTAAGGTATCTTGATCATGAAGTTTCAAAAAACAACCGAGATTTGAGCTTCGACGCAGATTCAGACTCAGATTCAGATAATTTATTAATGTCTCACCAACATGATTACAATATTACAAACATTAAAACATAAGACATGACTAAAACATATGACAACATATTAAAAGTAAGCACATTGCCATTCTTTAAATGAGCTTAGTACTAGCCAATATGTTTTAGGTGTTTTAAACAGATCACATAGACGAATCTTATCGAATTTTAGAAGTGGTGCATTACCATTGGCTGTAGAAACAGGAAGGTACACCAAGCCAAAAATAGTTTTAAATGAAAAAAAAAATGTATATATTGTACAAATGACTGTATAGAGGATGAATTTCATTTTTAATGGAGTGTGAATTTTACTCAGATTACAGATATATTTTATTTCTTAAAGCTAAAGAAAACTCGCAAAATTTTGAAAACTTAACTTTGGAAGAAAAATTTCTTTTTATAATGACAGAAAATGAGTTACAATCACTTTTAGCAAAGACACTTCATCATACACATGTATGTTTTACAGAAGAAGATATTGTTCATCTCATTCTAGATGATTATTTTAAGAAGTAGTAGTTTTTATGATATCATGATCATTTTAAATGTGAGCACTATAGTGATAAAATTGAAACATATGGAAACTGTGATTTATATTGTCTGTGATTCAAAATTATTATTTTACTGTGTTTTGATATTGATAAATTGAGGCAAGATTTTGATTATAACAGAGTAAATTTTTCATTTATTTTTTTTCTCTAAAGAAAAGTTGAAAAGTATATGATTATTACAAGAAAATTTGAAAACATTATTATAATGAGAAAATGTGAAAGCTAATTATTGCTATGGAAAAAATGTGAAAGCTATTTATTGCTATGGAAAATTTGAAAAGATAATTATTACTTTATTATAAATGTGAAATGATAATTACCATGTAAAAAGGTAAAAACATATATAACTACAAGGAAAAATGTGAAAGAATGCAGACTATTATTATAAATTATTCTAAATTAAAATGTGAACTTTTATATAATGTGATTCACGTGAATAGTGTCTCATAAGCCAAGTGTGGCTGGATATCAAATTTTTAAATTATGTACTGATTTTATTGTGATTATAACATGTAAATTTAAATAATAAATTATTCCTGATTCTGATTCTGATTTAAAGAATTATGAGAGACAACTTATATATATATATATGTATCACATTACTTTATGATGTTCAAAACATAATTTACATTTTAAAAATGAAATTCTTTTCAAAGAATTCCTCCATATAAAAAACTATTAAATTTTCTTCTTAATAATATTGAGTGGCAGGTTTTGGCAACAATGCTGCACATATCATTATTTTCATACATGAAAAAAAAATTTTCTTGATCATTTAAAACATTAAAATCTGTATTCAGACGCATTGCGTTTTCATATAAAATTTCACGTGACTCTGAATAAAGTGGACATTTTGTGAACACATGCACTTCGTCTTCTATATCATCTACACAATACAAACATTTTCTATTATTTACATGTATATTTTCATATCTTCCAGTTTCTATCCTTGAAGGTGCCACATCACATCTAAATTTAGCATATGTTTTGCAATTTTACATGTTACTTATTTCTCATTATCAAAACTGTGTTTAAATAACTTATATGTTCGTAGTTTCTTGCCACTTTCACATGCCCTTATTCTATTTTCCCAATCATTTATTTCTTTTTCAAACATAGTTCTCTCTAAAATTTCAATACGGCTTTTATTCCATTTATGTGTAGATTCAATTGAGAAAAAATCTCCAAAACCTAAATCCTGTAACTTTTTCCTAATCTTAAAACACATATTTCTTTTATTCTGACAAGCCTTATTAAAAGACCATTTAAAAATCTTAAAATTTAACCTTTCAACATTCATTTTAACACATCTTGACCAGTGTCTATACCTTTCCGTTGACTTACATACATAGGCTTCCATGCCATATCCCCTAATACAGCATCATTTGACGTATATTTGTTGACGCCCATAAAAAACCTCATTGCACGGTTCTGAACCGCATTAATACATGAAGATGACCTAAAACCCCATATTAAAATTCAGTTAGTAAAAGACCAAGATATGTATAATGTGGTACTATGTCAATACTATTATCACCTAAAACAAATACTCTATTTGTCCTAGCTACTGAAGGACGCATGTACTGATTTGAGTAATTAATAATACAAGAAAATGAGTAAGACAAAATAGACCTGTCTAAGATAGTTTATATGACATAGAACAATAATAAATCTTGCTGCAGATTTATATTTGGATTTTTTGAGAATTCAGTAGACATGAATGTCAAAGAAGTTTTGATATTCAGTATAAAGTAGAGTTAATTGGCTCCTTAATAAGACACATAATTTCTATGACATTTTATATAATATAGATAATGACGCAAAGTGAAGCTGTTAATGTCAATTACCATGCAAGAAATCCTCCTTTTCAAGATGTTGCTTAGCAACAGATAAAAGGTAATCCTAAACATTCAGAATAAAAAGTCTTGATGAAGCAGACATCGCCTTCCATTTTGTTTGAATAGGAAATATTATCGGGAAGGATAATGTGTAATAAACTATCAGCCCATTTGACAATATTTACATGTAAGCATGATAGATATCCCTGGTTCTTTTTGGTCATATTATCACCTATCTCAATATATAAATCTGAAGCCGGCGCTTAAACCTTCACAAAATAATTTATTTCAAATACAAGTGGGATCCTTAATTAAAAAAACAAACTTTGATTGCTTTTCTGTTGGATATTGCGTTGAGACCATGTGGGAGCAGTGGGATTAACTTTGACAATGTAACATGGAGCAAAAAACATTTGCTCAGCCTACGTATTTGCAGAATTAATTCTAAGGACGTTGACAGGGCTTAAAATTATTTCACCTCCTTCAGTGAAGTGTTCTATCACATCAGTATACAATATATGTACTCATATGTCAGTAAGAAAGATAACTCTACGTATTGGTGTGAGGAATTAAGGGTCCATTTTTTTTTCAAAATATGAACACCAACGAAAAAATGTTTAGTAGAAAAGAAAAGCCATTAGATAATTGACAAGAAAGGAGGGGATCTCCAATCAGACACGGTTGCAGTACCCACATCTTCTCAAGACAAGTGTACGTAATACCTTACTCCCCCTTGTCGGATGTCATACACATAACTGCTTCTGCGGTGAGTGTCGTAGAGGAGACTTATCAGGCCAAAAATTCGTATAAATTACTAGCTATTTAAGTGCTTGTTAATGTGTTTGAATGATTTTACTTTCAAATTTGCTTCTATATCAAAGTATGATATAATATAAACTCTGATATTGTCGTATATACTCTCTACTACGACACTCACCGCAGAAGCAGTTTTATGTATGACATCCGACAAGGGGGAGTAAGGTATTACGTACACTTGTCTTGAGAAGATGTAGTACCCACAGCAAAACACCAAATTACCCCTATGTGAAAACACAGAGTAGACAAGCACAGCCAGAGACGCAAAAGGAACAAGGAACACCAAACACGACATCAAAACACCAAACACAAATTTGTTATCTTTCAAGAAACTATATGCTTTGGATTTGACATCTTAGAATCGAAGTTACGGCTTGAACAAGAGCATTTACAAGTATGAATAGTTTTGGGCGATACAAGGACAAATTTGACAAAAATCTTACAAAAAAAATCTGGAAATTTCGCGACTTTCGTAATTGAATAAAAAGTTTTAAGACATTCAGATTGATATAAAATTATGTTTTCTAATGTCATTTCTATGTATGAAATGGAAAACTAGAAACCAGAGTGTCCAAATTTAAGTAGATCAAAAGAACTAAGAGATCAAAAGTTACAAAAATTCCTGAAAAAGTTCGTAAGAATTTTTGTGAAACTTTAACTATTTTTAACAGATCTTGAGAAGTTTAATTGTGTTGGAGCAGGTTTGAAAGGCATGTCAAAATTGACGCCAAACAACTTTATAATTACCCCTACTATATACATTGTAAGGCTAAATATGAATGACATATATTCTAATGCTAATTCGTCCAAGAAATTTTGATCTCTATAATCAAAGCTTTTTTGCCAATCAGACATGTGAAATCAAAGTTACGAAGCTGAATGGCAGAGGGGTACATGTATGATATCGATATACTTACTCAAATTATCGTCCGTTTAAAATGATTTAAATTTTGCTGAATAAAATTTGTTTCTAATTTGTTTTTTAGAGCTGTTTGAACTGAAAATATCTTTAGTTAACTTTTTTTTATTTGCCCAGAGCTAGTCACATGACCTCTGACTTGGTCGCCCAGTGCCAATTATAAAGCCATATCAAGTTGATTTACATTAAGCAATTCTGTTTGAATTGCGGTTATAAGAAACCATTCTCGAACAAAATGCATGTCTTTTTTATACGATTCACAAGGTTTTAAGACGTTTTATTTTCGACTTGATTCAGAATAAATGATAATGCGTGATAGCATTGACTTAATTTCCGTAACACTACGGTAGTGAAACCAAACGTAGAGATTGAATTCTGTGGAACCGATTTCATAGTGACGAGGGGAAAGTCATTTCTCTGACATTTTCCGGAAATAATGATAAAAAGCTTTATAATATAGATATCGATTTCATTTCCTTCGAGAAAACAGCAATATCACGATTTTCGTTTATTTTGGTATACCAGTATGACAAAGAAAAAATTGTTTTGATGAACGTCTTTTAGAATTTCTAATTTTTGTTATTGTAAGGATGTTCTTACTTTCACTATTTAAAAAACGTCGAATAATACAAATTCTCATTTATAATCCAATTCCACATAAAAATTAATTTAAGCTTTTTCATTAGGTTAAGAATGAAATAAATGGAAAAAAACAGATATGAAATGGAAAATAATGAATGATAAAAAACTTATCACATTAGCTGAAAATAAGACGAGTAAAGATTGGATATTATGGAATCTGAAATGCATGTTTGGTCCATGCTGCAAACGTATCTGCTCTTTTGAAAATGATGTTATGGAAAGAGAAAATGTTGCCATGTCTAGAGTTATCAATTGGAGGCATGAAAGTAAAGCAACATGGAGCTGGATCTAAACGTAAGCTTCCACACAGTCGAATTCCTTAAGGTTACAGCATTCCACCATTAGCTAGGCTACAGTGAACTATTTCAGCAATGTTAATGATTAGATACAAAAGCAAAAGCTTTAGATCATCCATCGACATTGACAATAACAACGACGACAAAGTGAGAGTCTTATTAGTGTTATCTTCAAGTCTTTAATAACATTGCCTTAATCTAGCCCAAAAAATGGAAATGATAACAATAAATTGTTGCTCATGCTTTTATTTCTGATAGACAATCAGGGAGTAATAACATCCGAATTTTTTCATATTTTGATTGATAACAAGCAACGAGATAGAAAATGTCAACAAGGGAATCAATCTAGACTTATATGAGATTTCGTCTCTCAGCACATCGTGATAGAAATAAGTAGATATTGAGTTTCCGCTTTTAAAACTAGAGAAACATCGATATTTCAATGCAATAATTTTTTTTATTGAATGCAGATGGACATCACATAGATTATGATAGTTGGGATGTTAGATTAGAAAGCATTATTTTCACTGCTTTGTCACTTATATGAGTGAAAGTCAAACATTTGTCACTTATATGAGTGAAAGTCAAACATTTGTCACTTATATAAGTGAAAGTCAAACATTTGTCACTTATATGAGTGAAAGTCAAACATTTGTCACTTATATGAGTGAAATGCAAACATTTGTCACTTATATGAGTGAAAGTCAAACATTTGTCACTTATATGAGTGAAAGTCACATATTTGTCACTTATATGAATGAAAGTCAAACATTAAACCATAATCAGAATTAAAAAAACCCACATAACATATGAAACATCATAAACCCACATAACATATGAAACATCATAAACAAAACAATTAAAACATTCTTGTTGGGAGCAAAAGCCAATTCCAAAGGAGATGTGATCATGTGATCAGAGAGAGAGAGAGTACTTGTAAATACATTTTGTGTCTTGTAGCAACACCCGCTACCGTAAACGTGCCAAAAAGGTCCAAACGCTTAATGCATCTTAGATAGTGTCTTTCAACATGATGGACATAGAGCTGATGGAATATTTAATATTTTCATTGAATCGTCCGAAAGATTTTTGCAGAAACAATTTGCATACATTCATTATACTTCTTCAAAATTTCTCTTTTCAAACATTGCCCTGCCTTTGATACTCCTTTAACTCAACTCTTATCTGTAATTTTAGATCGCACAAAGTAAATACGATGCTAATTTGGTATATGTAGATGCTAACAAAGTCGGCCTTTTCCATTCATATGGGCATGCGGGTGTAATAGCTACTTCACGTCTCCCTTAATTGAATGCTAATCAGAAACTGAACCACATTACAGATAAATATTCATTTAAAAACAATATTTCTGACTGAACATCTTCATTACAGCAATATTGTACAAGAATATGATGACACTTTCAGGGGCGGATCCAGAACCCCAACTGCCGGGGGCACATACAATTTTTTATGGGGATCACTTCCGACGCCCGAAGGGCCGAGTGGGGGAGGGTATGGGAGGGGGTTTTCCCCTCCTATTTGTGGGGGTACGGGGGGCCTCCCCCGAGAAAATTTTGAAAAAATAAAGCAATTTGGTGGCATCTGAAGCGTATTTGAACTGAATTTAGAAGAAATTCCTTCAGTGTCAGCAACGATGATTTTAATATCGACATTTTCTTTTGCTGGGCCTCCTCCTTCTCCTCGAGAAATTTTTGAAAAAAATTAAGCAATTTGGTGGCATCTGAATTTTATTTAAACTGAATTTAGAAGGGATTCCGTCAGTGTCAGCAACGATAATTTGTACATTTTTGTCGACATCTTCTGGTGCTCGGCCTTTCCTGAGAAAATTTTGAAAAAAATAAAGCAATTTGGTGGCATCTGAAGCGTACTTTAACTGAAAGAAGTGATTCCGTCAGTGTCAGCAACGATTATTTGTATCAGTATTTAAAAAATTTCGAAATTTTCTGGTTTTGAAAGGGCAGACTGAGAGAGGCTAGGCCATGGTGGTGTCCAGCCATAAGTTCATTTAACACTAAGGGGGGGGGGGGTCAGCACGTCCAGATAGAAAGGTTAATTATTTATAGGCAATTCGATTCTTAAAATATAGAAAAACATTTATTTTTGACTCTTTGCAAAATTCTTGGAGGTAACCGGTCCAAATCTGGCCAAAACAATTTTAATTGATCATTAAAAAGAGTGATCATGATCTCAATTTTAACATTTTTAAAACGACCTTAAAAAAAGTAAAAAAAAATTGTCAATTTTATAGAAGGTCATATTGAAGATTTTCTAAAGAAATATGTGTGTTTTAATCATGCCTTGTATAGGACTCTTATTCCCCATTTATCCTTCAGATGAAGAAAATCCGACATGGACATGATTCCATCATAGTAGGTTGTTTCCGAAACGTGTACGTCCACATACAGATAGAGGATGGACATGGCAGCAATGCATCTATCCCGACTGTTATCTATCCCCGAGAAAAATTTGGAAAATTTATTCAAATCGGTGGTGGATGGGGTGTTTTGGGGCTATTTCTGACTAATTTCATAGATTTAGTTCGGAAACAGCAGTTTGATGCTTCCATAAGCATGTCTTAAGTGCCCCTTCTTTTTGGCTGCACTGCCGGGGGGTGGGGCACGTGCCCCCCCCCCCCCTCCGACTGAATCCGCCACTGACTTTGTTTTTTATAAATTACCTCTTAGATCATTAGAGTCTTGATTATCAATTATCTTTCTCATAGTTTTAATTTTCAAAGTTTCAAATTAGAACTTATCATCACATTCATGAAGCCGTCTGTACATGTGTACACATCCATTTTTGTTGCAGTTAAGAGGAGGAATCTTTATTATGTAACATATCAAATAGTACAAAGCCCTTTGGAAGCCTTGCAGGATGAAGATAGTATTATGAAAACACCATGTGAAATCCTTGTTTAGAACAAATGAATATTACATATTCATAAAAAGTATTTAAAAAAAGGAAGTTTTAGAACGAAAGAACGAATCTCATCTCTATGGAAACCTAAATATAACTCGTGTAGAAGATAATTGCGGATTTCAACTTAATTCAGATTTGATAAGCAAGACACCATCCTAAGTCATTCTCGATCCCTTCATTTAATTGATCTTAAAGTTTATTCTTTGTTTATTTCATTTACCAGACTGTTGGTGTTACGGTTGCTCCTCCTCTTCGTGTACATGTAAATGTTTTGTTATTAAGGTACAAATGTAATTGTATTTGGGTGTTTTGCTTGGTGTATTTTTGTCATGCGTGGTATCATCTATTGCTGTGTTTACGTTCTGTTTGTGTATGGGTGTTTCATTCTGAACCCCCTGCATCTTTGCTAGTGACAATCAAAGCCGGAAAAGAGGACACATGAATGTGAATTTTGGAAAATTCTCGTTAAGGCAATACGTCGGTTAGATTTATTTTCTATTTTCAGAATATAGAATGAAATTTAGAGCATGGTTCTTTGAAATTGTGCTTTCATTACAAAGTCAATGTACATTGTCCTTTATTTTACACTTCTCTGACAAGAATGATATCAAATTTCCAATAAACAACAAGGTCCGCCTTGGCAATTTTATAAGGGTATGCGGGAATGATATCAAATCTGTTCGCTTTGAATTCCCAGACGTTAGACCAACAAATGATTATCAAACAGAGAAGTTTTCATTTGAAAAGTAATATTTGTGTCTGAACATTTTCATTAAGGTAATGCAACTCTTACCTAGAACACAAAAATATATCTTTAATGCATCATAAAAATCATGAAAATAAAGTACGCGAAGAGTAATAATTGTGTCTGAACATTTTCATTACGGTAATATTGATAAAAGAAAAATATGACGATATATTTTTTGTAATAACCGAACTTTCAGATTATATTATCAATGAATCATTTTCCGTTTTGTCCAATATTTGTCCCTATTTGTTTAATTTTTAAACTTTCAAATGTGGCAAGAAATGCATTCAAAAGACCTCAATACATCTCCGAAAAGTAATTTAAAAGAGTAATCTATGACGTGACAGAGATATCTGTACGTATCAGATCGAAAAGTGCTTGCGGGATGAAGATAAAATTCTGAAGATATCACTATGCAACGGTTGAACCCTTGCCTAGAACACAAAAAAATATCTTTAATGCATCATAGAAAATAAATTACGTCAGCAGCAACAATGAAAATAATATTAAACTCACTACAACTCTTATTATAAGTATAGTGAAGGTTCAAAATAAGGGCCGCACAGTATACCAAAGCACATAAAAAGATATTGGACTAATAAAATCATAATCTTAGTTTAGATTGAGGATCACTGACGAAGATTAAGTACCCGAAACGTGCATGTCTGGCCCATGCTGCAAATTTATCTGTTCTTAAATGATGTTATTCAATTTGAAGACGTTTGACATTTGTACCACTTGGTGAGTGTCACTGCTGGAGGACCGGGAGTCCCCGAGGGCACATGTAGCCAAGTTAGATCAACTTCAGTTGATCGTTTCTTCAGCGCATTCAAAAATTTCTGTTATCAAAATTTCTTGAAATTTCGGTTAGGGTTAGGGATATCCTGTTACTTCTTTTGGTACATTTTTGGACATAACTTTCACACTCTTTGGGTATATAACGTTGTTTAGATTGAGGATCTCTTACGAGGCTTAAGTACCCGAAGCGTGCATGTCTGGTCCATGCTGAAAATTTACCTGTTCTTAAATGATGCTTTTGAATTTGAAGACGTTTGACATTCCAATTGGATATATTAGTATTAGTCTTCGCATACAGCAAAAGTGTATATGTGGATATATAGGAATAAGAGGATTGTGCGCAAGTCATGCGGATCGCCACACCATTTGCTTTGTATACCACAAGACATACAGCCCCGACCAGTTGAAAGTTTAAGGCCGAGTTGACGAAATTTTGAAAGCTAACTAAGTGTCGTTAACTATTCGTCAGTTTTTTTTAAAGCTACTGAGATGACGAAAGTTTGAAGCTCTAAAAAGCTTTCGAAAAATAGCTGACGAAAAATTCGTTAACTAATCTTTGTTAACGAAATTTTCGTCATCTCGGAGCGTTCAAAACATTTGAAAGCAATATCTGACGAAATTTTGAAAGCAATCGTTGACGAAAAGTTTGAAAGCTATCGCTGACGAAAATTTTGAAAGCTATCGCTGAAGAAAATTTTGAAAGCTATATATATCGCTGACGAAAATGTTGAAAGCTTTATGAACGCTCGGGCGCCATATTGTTTTTGCAATGGCTGCGGCACGCCTCGGGCAAATTCCTCTGCACAGTTAAACTGTTTGGAGGATGAAAGAAGCCGTCTCATTATTGGCGTGGCACTTTAAAAATTCACCGATTGTGAAATATCTTTCAAAGCTTCCGATAGTCGCAGAGAAGCCAGGGTTTCGCTGTATATATCAAGATTTGTGTAATTAAAATCTAGTCCGATCTCGGAAACACGGAATCTTTAGATAAACTTATAAAAACAAACAAGATACAATATTTCATTTAATCCAAGAATATATATTTTCATAATTTAATCTGAATATTAAACATCATTATCAATACCATTTGTCAAGCAAATTAGGAAGATGATTGCTTTGATTTCGGCCATCTTGGTTTTCTCCACACAAAATAGCTCACGAGAAAAGCTTTCAAAAATTTTGAAAGCTAGTTTACGAAAGGGGTAGGGGCAAAAGTGACCATTTTAGGCCCCAATCAGAATTTTTGAAAAAGTTATATTTTCTTATTCATTACGTTTCTTCTAAACAAAAAATGACAAATTGTGTGTGATTTTTTGAAAACCTTGCCTTTCAGGGCAAAATTACTGAAAGTTTAGCACTATGTCTTCACATTAGAAATTCTGATTTTTGGCAAGGGACACACATACCTACAGTTGTAAGCCCTAGAGCAAGGGCTTGTAACAGGTTCATACTCATATGGGAGATTCCTTTTTATATTCTAAATGTACATCGAAAGTATAAGTTTGTTACATGCGCTTGCTCTATATATACTATAAACTATTATGTTAAAATCGGGTTGTTATCATTTTACTACTAATTTCTATAGTAGTGGGCAATTTTGGCGGGAAATAACACTCATATTATTTGACTAGATCTATTTTCGATTCAGTTTCAATAAACAACAATATATCTATTCTTATTTGAAAGATAAAAAATAGTATGAAAACAATTTTTGAAAATAGCAAAAAATGGGCCAAAACCGGCAGATTTTGCCCCTACCCCTTTTCGTCAGCAATTAGCTTTCAAAAATGTTGAAAGCTATAGTTAACGAAATTTTCGTCAGCGATTAGCTTTCAACAATTTTGAAAGCTATAATTAACGAAATTTTCGTCAGCGATTAACTTTCAAAATGTTTGAAAGCTATAGCTGACGAAATTTTGTCAGCTATAGCTATCAAATTTTTTGAAAGCAAATCCCTGACGAAATTTTGTTAACTTTAGCTATCAAATTTTTTGAAAGCTATCGCTGACAAAAATTTTGAAAGCTAGGGAATCGCTGACGAAAATCAGTAAACGAGAAATTTCGAGAGAAATTTCTAATAGAAAATTAGTAAACGAGAAATTTTCTCGATTAGTAAACGAGAAATCTCGAGAGATGACGAAATATCTCTCGAGTATTCAAAATTTTGAAAGCAATCGCTGACGAAATTTTGAAAGCCAATCTTTCAAAAAGCTTTCAATTCGTTTACAAATTGAAAGCGAATATAAACTTTCGACTGGTCGGGGCTGTACTCCTAAGTCGTTTTCACTGTTCACATTCCTTTCAGCTTAGACTGGTTTCTGGGAACAGATTGATGTCGTCGACGTATGTATTTACCCTTATGTTTCAAAATTATCTTTACTGGTATTTTCCTTTGTCCTCCTCGTGTGATAAATTTATTATTGGTTTGTTTTAAAGTTCTAAATCTGAAAGATATTTTAAATCCAAATTACGCAACTTACACGAAAAATATGTCTTCGCTCCTGCAGACAAAGCAGCCAACAACACCATAATCATTTGAAAACGTTACTACATATCAACTTTGGTTTCGGAACTTTTGTCTACAAATACTTATATCAAAAGCGATGAAAGTGTTCCTAACATTTTGAACAAACACAACAGTGAAATTTCTTCATTCAACATCCCTATTTCTAAACTGGATCTTCCTACACTTTACTGTATACCAAAACTGCACAAGTCTCCTTACAAATTTCGATACATTGCTAATTCTAGCAACTGCTCCACTACAATTTTGTCTAGAAATCTGACGTCAGCACTCAAGGTGATAAAGGAACACGTAGCAAAATATTGTGAAACTGTTCGAAACAGGAATGATGTAAACTTATTTTGGTCTATTAAAAATTCAGGGGATGTGATTGACAAAATGAAATCTAGAAATTTTCAAGCCAATTCGATTTCTTCATACGACTTTTCAAATATGTACACCACGCTTCCTCACGATAAGATTAATGATCAATTGTCCAAACTCATTAAATGGTGCTTTAACCGAGAGGGGAAAACTTATATTTGTACATCTGAATCAAAGGGTTTCTTTTCCAATACAGAATACAAATCATATAAATCATGGAAATGTAGTGACCTCTGTATTGCCTTGTCCTTTCTTTTGGACAACATTTATGTAAGATTTGGTGAGAATCTCTACAAGCAGGTTGTAGGGATCCCTATGGGTACTAATTGTGCGCCTCTTGTTGCAGATTTATTTTTATACACGTATGAAAAAGAATTTATCCAAAATCTTCAAAAAAAAAAAAAAAAAAAAAAAAAAAAAAAAAAGAAGAAAAGAAAAAAAAAAAGAAAACATGATGATGTGAAATGTTTCAATGGTACTTCTAGGTACCTGGATGATATTCTTACTATCGACAATCCTGTTTTTGAAAAGTATAAAAATGTTATTTATCCACAGGAACTGACTCTAAACAAGGCGAACGTTACAAACACAGAAACACCATTTTTGGACCTGAATATCAAAATTGTTAATGGGGAGATTCATACAAGTGTGTATGACAAAAGAGATGACTTTGGATTCAACATAGTAAATTTTCCCTGGCTTGACGGTGATGTTCCTAGATTACCGTCTTATGGTATCTACATTTCGCAGCTCATCCGGTATGCTAGAGCATGTACTGATGTTTTGGATTTTCATGATAGAAATTTACAAATTACCAAGAAACTTTTAGATCAAGGTTTTCGCTTTCACAAACTTGTAAAGACATTCTGGAAATTTTACAAAAATTATTGTCAACTACTTTTGAAATTCGGATCCATACAAGCAACAGAGTATATTACTTTGGGTATTTCGCAACCTGCATTTTATGGTGACATGATCAACAAAATTAGAAGGATCAAAGGTAGACAGAATTACCATCGAAAATGCGTCAGAATCATCAAACGCCTCTTATACCATGGATATGATCCTAATATCACCGAACGGACACTGGGCTTGGTACTTGACCAATCTACAGTCTTGTACCAGCGCATCCTTAATACTTGCACGCTGACTGACTGTGACGACGGGACTCCATGACGGGCCCTGTCCAAACCTCTTTAGAGAAGACAAGGCCCCGACCACCTGTCCTTTCTGAATGTCAGTCGGACTCCTCGGGTGATAACATACATTTGCTCGCTACAGCCGGCAGAGCACAGGTTGTATTACGCATGCCCTCTTTTTATATCCATTTACATATCCATCTGTGCTGCTTGGGCCCCTGCGTTTTGCGGTCTTGTTTGTGTGTGGTCATCTGACAGTGAGAAGGTTGTTTTACACCACAATTGTACGTTCTTCGAGACCTCTGGGTGATCGGAATAGTGGGAGGGTTGTGCGCACGTAATCCAGGATAGCCATACCGTCTGCTAATGACGAGACAGATGGCCGTCCTAAGTCGGCACCGTTTACCCATTGGTCTCGTTGGTTTATGTGTAGTCATTTGTGTTTTATGTTTTTCTGTGATTTGACGTTCCTTGTACTACTGCGTCTCTTTCTATGCGTGTCTTTTTTGTGTTTTGCAGTGGGTGTTTTGGGAGGTTGCTGTTGGTGCTGCAACTAGGTGTTGTTGGAGATCCCCTCCTTTCTTTTATTGTATTGTATAGCGTTTCTGATTTTGTCTTTAAAGATTTGTAGGGACTTTTTTGTGCACGTTACGCATTTGCGTTTCTTTCTTGACATTGTCACCATTTTACTTCTTTTCTAGCGACGTTCAAAGCCAAAACAGAGAAAATCAAATCAAAAACATGGCTGAATATTCTGAGCATGAAAATTCCAATAATTTGAAATTCCAAAACTGTTGGTTATTTTCGCTGAGGGATAATTTCGCATCTGTAATATCAAGATGTTACGCTTGGGGGAAATATTTGCCATATAAACTATCTTCCATTGTAAGAATGCAGTAGGATTATTTTCGAGTGGGGAAAATTTTCGCGGAATCCTTTGTTTCACGAAATATGCGAAAATTACCCCGCGCGAAATTTGCTATATTTACAGTAATGACTTAAATGTATGCCAAAGAACGAAATTTGCACAGAACTATACGCGAGGTAATTGTATAATCCTTAGATTAAAAATGAACATAGTTTTGTAACAATAAATGTCTTTACATCAGTAATGTATGAGTTGATTACAACATTCTTTGAGACTTACTGTCAAACTTCAACAATACTTTGGACATGTTACATATCTTAGCCCTTGTTTCACTTCAATATTGACCTAAATGTCCCTGAAAGAAATGAGTATAAGCGTCTGTTGTAATGAAAAGATCACTTGCAGGTTCGTTATTACTTCAAATATATGTCAATAGCTTAACAATATGCCATTGCAAGGTAATTAATCTACCCACGCTAAGTACCCTTCCTCACAGGGACGTTTAAAGCACGAAATCCCACATCAAAAAAATAATGAAATTAAGAAGTCATGCTGCCCTAGAGATCGGTTTCCATCATTTCATATGCATTGTACATTTCATAAAAGTTTATACTGTCCTAGGGCTACAATGTAGATGGGAACTAATGAGAAAGGCAAAGCAAAGCAGTAGATTTGTAACCGTTGCATTTTTGAGGAAGAAAATAAATAGTGGAAAATTTGATTTTCAAGGTACGTTTGTAGAGTATCTAAAATTGTTGCATCAGAACAGAAACATAGTTTCACAACTAAGTGCACTATATGCGCATTTCGAAAATCAACTGTATCTCCTCATTCAAATATCTTTCCTCAGATGATGACGAAATTTATTATTCCAAGGATAAAAACTTTGAATTTCATTTATACAAGCAGGTCATACTTTTGAACTTTTGTTTTGGATTCAATGCAATATGTCAGAATGGGTTCATGTCAGTTATATCTGGGTTTTCAGGAAATATTCCCATCTTTGATCATGACACAAACATGAAGGGAAAACGATTATATAGCGAAGGATCAATGATACCCCCGCCCGGCATATTTTACATATGAGCAATGCATAAAAAGTTTGAAGGGGCACAACTCAACACAAAATTGAGCAATATGACCCTTTATTTGAAGTTGGCCTGTATTTCTCAATGTAAAGCTATATCTAAGAAATGAATATATTCCCGGTGACAGTTTTCATTTAAATGTCAGGAAACCACAAAAATATTGATTTTTCCAAGTTTCAAGGGGCATAACTCTACACAAAATTGAGCGAAATGACCCATATTCGAACTTGACCTGTATTTCTTGGTGTAAAAGCTGTATACAATAATGTCGAAGGGGTCCAACTCTATACCTTCTTGAAGAAAATTCCAAACAAATTTCCATGCACCAGACACGTGTTTCGATTATCAAATTCTCATCAGTGATGCTTCCAGCGGAGCCACCAAAAATAATTTCCGTAGCACCCTCTTTAATTTTTGGAAGTTAGATGTGTATATTTACATTATAGAGAGTGCGCGGCTCCAAATTTCCTGCAGGGTCGATTCAGTATCATATCCAAATAAAATCTATGTTCAAAATAGCATTGGAGGGATGGTGCTAAGATGTTAAACTCCTTTGATTTCGATGATATTTATCGATGAAATGGCTAGTTTCCGAAATAGCAAACATAAATATATATGATGTCATATTGATAAAAGCCAAAACAAAGCTTCTTTCATGTGACAGAGCTGGAAAGAAGTAAATTAATACACTTGACAAACATCAGGTCACGGGGAACGATTTTAACTGCTCCACACTGCAACGTGAAATAAGTGTTTATATAAATAATGTCGAGGGGTTCCAACTCTACACCTTCTTGAAGGAAATTCCAAACTAATTTACAAGAAATGAATTGATTATCTGTAGCGGGTTTCCTCTAAATGTCCAGAAACCACACAATTTTGAATTTTTCAAAGTTTCAAGGGGCATAACTCTGCACAAAATTGAGCGACATGACCCATATTCGAACTTGACCTGTATTTCTTGGTGTAAAAGCTATATCCAAAAAATGAATTGATTTTCTGTAACGGTTTTCCTTTAAATGTCCGGAAACAACAAACGCACGCACGGTCATGCATGTGCATCACTATATATACCCCGACCATTTTATGGCGGGGATATAAAAAAGGGTAATAATATGTATATGAACATCTAATCTGATATAAGACAAGAAATATTCTTTGATTTTCATATTGATTCTAATCTATATAGTATATTTCTGGACAAAGCCGATTACCGGCTGTCCGTCATTCACAGTGATTCTATCCCATGGTAATTACCTTATGACAATGGTGCTCTCTCTGGCATGTAGAAAGGAAATTAAATAGATAGTCCGTCAATTATAGAAATATTACACTATCATTAATTGTCTGAATGATAGAGACTGTCATAGCGTTTCTGAAATTGTTTCTGTAATCTTGAAAAAACCTCTCTCTCGTCTGCTTCGTAATGCACAAGAGAGAAGCACATCAAGCTGTTGAACTTTAAGAGCTTATTTTTTCTACGTCAAAAATTGGTGTAGCATACTATTATTGAAACATTAAAGTGTCGAATGACCGATTTAACAAGACTCCTCAGTTTGTTCAAACAATTAGATGGGTTCTCGATTGAACGCTTCTCATTCTAGAAACATTAAAAGCATAGCGACCTTTTGATATTTAAATGAAAGTGTTGGAAATTGAAATCTTGGTATAATATCTCGTTTTGCTCTTCTGCCATACGGTTGTTTTTGTAAATTGTGCGGAGATTGAAGCAATCTTTACAGTATGGACATTCAGCATCAGAAACTCGTATTTCCGATGGAAGACTGGATGACACGAATTGCCGCAGGTGTAAAGACTGGGGATGTAAGCAGATTTATCCTAAAGATTGATAAATAATGCAAGAGATTCTGAGAACACACTCAACAAGGTCCACTATCAGAGGATATGAAATATGTCCTCCCTCGGGGATTCCAAAATCCTGTTTAGACTGACTGTGATGGAACAGCGTCAAACAATAAACTGTAAAATTGTCGCCTTAGAGAACTATTAAATCCATCAGGGAAAGCATTATTTGTGTTTGATTTCTTTCTATACCTAAAGCACTCTAAGCAATCATTTGGCGTACTTTGTCAAAACCTGACTTTGATAGTTTCGCCAAAGATGAATCCTGTGTTAAAGACGTATCAGGCAACATCATTAAAATTGTACTTTGCTTTTGGCTAATGAGGTGGAAATTCAAAGACTTTTCCCTTTTGTTATCATGTAATTTAGAATGAAGTAATCTGTCAGGCTATGTTAGTGACTAATGACAACAAGTCAGCCGTTTACAGCTATAAGAAAGGGAAACGAGACCAATAAATATATGTAAATAAATAAATGATTAAAAAATGATAATAATATTAGGATACACAGAACAATTAAAAAAAAAATCATGAACCACTGTAACAACAATCGATCCCATTTATAACAAGATATTTCTGGCAAAGAGAAAGAAAATGGAATATGTAGTCCGTCAATTATAGAATTATTATTATATTATTGTTTTGTCTACATGATAAAAACTACCATGGCGTTTGTAAGATTGTTTCTGTAAATACAAGGGGTACAACTTTAGATAACTGAATCTGATATACTTTGAACGACGCAACAGCTATCCGCAACAATCACAGAAAATACTGACACCAAAAAGAAACCACTAATAACTAAAATGAACTAAAACACACCAAGTATAGTAATTAGAATATCAAACACGTAGGACAACACAAAAATAGAATAGAACAATGCGCACTTGATTGTCATTTGCTTCATTGATAGCAGAGCTTGGTTATCCAGATTGCGCGCGCTTAACCAATGTTTTATCCAGTTATCCAGAAGTCTTCGAAGGCGCAGATTGTATTAAGATAATTATGATAAAAACATTTTTATTACAAAGTAAACATTTGAGATAAGATAGACAGACTCAGGGTCCCTGAAGAAAGGAACCCTGTAAATGGTTACCGATAGCATTGGACATACCATGAACAGACCACTCTCTGATGACAGAAGCCACACGATCTCTAAGACATAGTGAAATTGTGCTGGAGAGAAAAGAAAGAAAGAAAAGGGAGGTCTCCAAAATTCTCCAAACAGATGTAAACACTCACACTCGCTTCCTTTTTTCTAAACAAGATAATCTCTGATACATGTAGGTCACTTTTGAATAAACATCATTTGTTGACCAATCAGAGGCTACCCTCTCTTTTAACAGGAAGTGACAGTGAGTGTTTATAACTGATTCGCCTGAGCTATTAAAGGGGACCAATTTCTCTTGTGAAAAGCGTTTTGAAAAAAATGTCAGTACATCCAGATGCATAATAGATAACAAGACAACTGTTGACAATATCTATTGCTTTGAAAAATACGGATAACTTGGGAAACGTGATTTCTTGGAGAAGTTGGTGACCTCTCTTTTTTTCTTTCTTTTCTCTCCAGCACAATTTCACTACGTCTGAGAGGCCGTGTGACAGAAGCTAGTCCAATCCTGTTTAATCACCAGAGGAACCCAACTAACTTTGTAAAAGGTCAGATGGTAAAAGAAATAAATACAACAAATGCAAAGCCAAAAATAAGAATACCTACTTTGAACCTAGACATATTATTCATAGCTTTGTAAAACTTGAGATACAAGTAAAAGGTGTGGTCACATTTGAAATTAATAGATGAGGAAACTGTGGTTTAATATGTCACCATGTGAGATTACAACTATTACGTGGTAACTGGTCTGTTAATGTTCTGCCGATACATTCTGATTCAAAAACAATAAATCCTATTATATCAAAGATGATAGCGCACCAAAGAACTGAAAAGTTTCTTTTAAACATGTTTAAAATATATATTAATAATAAATAAAAACACAAACACTCAAATACACATTTGTGTATTGGAGTGTTTGTGTTTTTATTTGTTAACATCCCTTCCCTCTGGAAGAAATATTTCAATCTACTGTATATTAATAATCTTTTTAAGCAATGTGTGTCGTCAATATTGAAAAGAGAGTTCTTATTTTTCCAATTTCCTCTAACATGTCCTCTTTTTGTGCTCGAGAAGAAACTTTGTGCTGAATTCGAACTTTCATCTTCAATTAAAAAACAAAACAAAAAGACCCCCCAAAAACAAAAATCGGGAGGGGGGGGGGAGGGGTATAGATGTAAAAAGAAAAAACTAAGAGTCCCCTTCGACGTTGCCGGTAGGGGACCAAAAATCAAGACTTAGATCTTCTAATTTTGAGTCCATGTATGAAAAAAATCCGATAAGGAAAAAATTATAATCAAGATTCAGTTATGATTATATTTTCCTTTCATTAGTGTAAGCTAAGTAAACATCATATTTATAACGATTTAGCATTTACTTTGTAGACATCGCACAGAAAACGAGTCAATATCAAACGTTTAAACGAGGGAAAACTTACAAATGACGAGTTGGTCTCAATGAAAAACAAACATGGGGTTATTATCATCATACTAAACTGAATGATGATCCAAATGTGTAAAAAAGGATTTAGTTTATTTAAATGATTTATTTAAGATTGAACAGGTTATACTTTAATCAACGATTTACATGTAAAGTACGTAATGTACATGTACAATATAGTATTCAACAGTTTCGGGACTAAAAAAAAATAAAATAAAATAAAATAAAATGACAAAATAAATGCACCTGTGTGGACTCTATGGAAATTAATCACTCTCCAGAATTTATCAGATTATAGAATCACCATTTTGTAATTTAAAGAGTATAAAATCATTGTGTTCTTTGTTTTTCAACGGTTAGATGATCTCCTTTTAATACCAGGCCAATTCCCTTGGAGACCACCCAAAACTTGTATCAACGACTCACAAAATGATTTCTTCATATGATAAACAAATTTCATTTTATCTAAAAACCCACTTCCTTATGACATGAGCAATAAGGAGATATACGATAATATAAATAAATTTGTAGCTTCATGTACTGTCAATTTGCGAGATGACTTTATAATGTAACAGGAGCACAAATAAAAGAGTAACAACACCTTTTCTATTAGTATTTTAGGTTTTGTGTGTTCTATTTTCAATAATCTGAAAGCAGCTACAAGCCAAATCTTCCAATTACTGAAAGGCTGACCAAATAGCGCAAAATAAAAATTGACATGGTGCCGCCCTTCGAAGAGGCGAAGCAGAGGTATTAGAATCCCATTCGTTTAGTTGATGATAAAGGTAATTAATCTATATTCAATGGAATCATCAGTCTTTTGCAAAACACACTTATTCGTGCAAAACGAATCAGGCGTACGGACCTGCGGCCAACGCATGAAACATTTGGGGCTCATTTTTTTGTTCAAGATTATTAGTTTAACTATTCAAATCCTAGTATTTAGGAACGAGCAGGGGATGTTTTATGTAGAAAATAATGGACCCTTCTCTTAACAAAATGTTCTGCAATGAATAGCATTGGCTATAGCATAGCAAGACGCTGCCGTCTTGTGATATAATCGAAAATACATGTATATAATACACTATATTATTTCATGCCTTACACTCTTATTTTGAAATACAATGATGAATTGTAAGGACTAAAGGTAAATGATTAGGAATAATGACTTTTTCTTTTCAAAATGTGAATCTTGCAAAAATATTTAATGACGTTATTTTCCTCAACGATTCTCGGTGTCTTTGAAACAAGGAGGACAGTCGCTTACATTTTGATACTGGTAATTTGCAATTTGTCCTTTTGTGATTATAAAGATCTACAATGCTTTGGAAGCCAATTATATTACAATGCATCAAAAGAGTTACACTCAGATAAATTCCAGTGATAAAATCAATGCATTAAGTGAAAAAATATCCTACCTTGATAATCCTGATCTTTTTCTCTTTGACTTTCAATCATCTACACTTTGAGAACATGCGATTGAACGAAAACTTATTGTGTATATTAAGCTGTCTAACTCTCAATATGATTTACAGTTTAAATAGATTTGTTTACTCTCCAAATTCTAAAATCGTTTCTGCAAACAAGAGAGTTTATACTAAAGGACGAACAGGCTTGCAGTCGAGCCAACGTGATCGATCTGTTTTAGAAAGCGAACACTTAGGATATTTATGTTATATGCCAGAGCAAATTACAAAGTTAACACTATCAGCGAAAGAAAAATTTACAGCATTTCCCCATATAACACACATCAATAGTCGCATTTTGTCTTTGCAAAGAGTTTTAGTTACCAGGACTGTCCCCGCGTGTAAATTGCGTGAGTACTTTTACAGCATGATCAATATGAAAAATTGATGGGACAGCTGACACACTGAGAATAATTCTCCTATAAATTGCATAATTGATATGTTTTCATGTAGCTGTAATGCTTGAAGTGAATCTTCAAACCAAACCATGCCTGACAAAGGCAGAAATGAATAGATATAGACAGTATGTTTCGTGTTTGACGACATGAATAATGTAGAATAATAATCTACATTTAAGTTCTCATAATCACTAGAAATTGCCAAAAACTGTCTGCTATTGTACTTGGATTAATATAGTTCCGCTTTCATCCCCAGTGCTTTTCACCCAAGAGAGCCATCAACAATAAAACGAAGAACGGATGTGCAAATATGCTCACACTGCACTAGAAAGATCACGATTCGAGGTCGTATTGAATATTTATTTATTCTTTCTTCAAAGCATTCGTCTTGAAGAATATATAGTTGTTTGGTTGATATCAATGAGTTGAATCTCGTTTAAAATGGCTGACATCTTTCTGCATCCTGTCTGATAGCGATAACGTTTCGCTCCTTCATTGCCTAGAGAGCAGATGTTGACAACGTGAATAAACAAATTGCTTTCAGGCATCTTTGTTTATAGAAATCTTACCACCTGATGAAATATGCATGGTTTATATCTGTATTCAAATAGCTACTACTTTATTCAATCTCCCACTATTGATGCAATGAAGGAAATTAAAACGCGATCGTTGGATTGAAAACCTCACTTCATTCCCGTGCAATGCAATTAATATGATAATATGTAGAATTCTAACTGATTCAATGTGTGGAAAAAGGAAAACTAGATAGGAAAAACACCATGATAGCTATCGCGTTTTTTTTTAAAGATGAGCAGCAATCCATAAATGTGTAAATTCTGTAAATATTGTTCACTGAGTGGTGACAATCAGAAATTTTATATTCCATCATTATGCAATTTTCTCATAAAAATAGAGATTTAATTGACACAAAAATGTTATTGATTCCTTTTTCTCTTCATAAATCTCTATAATACTGCTCAATAACCGTTAGAAACGATGTATCAAGAGATCGTGCATTCGATTTCCCAACCATAAAGCTCGAATGTGCAATTTTTAGAGACACCATGCAAACTTTTGTGAAAAAGAGATACTTGCATTTACATAGTATGCACAAAATTGTTTTGTATATTTAACGTTCAATTTAGCTTAGAAAGACATATGCGGAGCTGATAAGTTAAGGGCTTTATTTAGCCCTGAATCTCATCAAGTATTTCTTCTCCAAGATGAAAACTTGATCATTACTAAAATGTAATGTATTTAGAGATTCCTATAATATCCGAAACACTTGTCTACTACAACGAAATTGGTACAATAGAAAATATATTTCAATATTGACAATTATACAACTTTTATTTTGCTAAGTTTATTTCTAGATACTTTAAAAATTACAGACCAAAGAGTAGTTAAAGCCATATTGAAAAGAAGCTAATATCGATGAAAAAACGTTGAATATTAAAAACTATCTGGCCAATGTGTGGATATCTTTATAAACTTTAAAACATAGATCTAAACAAGATACTAGAAATCGAATTTAAAAGACTGGTCTAAACTTTATCCATAAGTTTTAAAATCTTGAATCTGAAATACGGTTGTATTTTGTATTTTGGTAAAGTACTATTTCGACAGTCTAGTTAAAGAGTTGGGTTGAAATTCGACACCTGGAAATCCCACTTACACCCCAACAAACCTTTCTGCCTCTGAAATAATAGATAACCACAAATCATCACTTGCTTCATTTGGCTACGACATTAACAATTTAGATTTAGATTTGCCATACTTATACTGCATACCTAAAATGCATAAGAATCCGTACAAACAACGTTTCATCGCTGGTTCCTCAAAATGTTCTACCAAATCTGTATCGATCTTACTCACCAAAGTTTTATCTGAAATCAAATCTGGGCTTCACAAATATTGTTCGACAGTATATTCTCGCAGTGGTATCAACCAGATGTGGATTTTAAAGAATTCGAAGGAACTTTTAGAACATCTGAAATCCACTCATTTTAGTAGAGTCCATTCGATCAAAGCCTTTGATTTTTCGACACTTTACACTACAATTCCACATTCTAAATTGAAAGAAAGACTCGCAAAAATTATAAGTAATGCGTTTACAAGTAAGAACGGTAATCGCAAATACAAATTTATTGTTGTTAACTATGACAAAACCTACTTTGTAAAAGAAAAGTCCGATTCTGAAAATAAGTACACTGAAACAGATATTATTCAGATGTTATTAAACTTTCTGATCGACAACATTTTTGTGGTGTTTGGAGGAAAGGTCTTCCAGCAAATTGTCGGAATTCCAATGGGGACCACTCCTTGCCGACATTTTTCTTTACTCGTACGAAGCTGAATTCATTCAATCTCTGGTCTCTGAAGGGAAAAGATACTTAGCTTCTGACTTCAACTTCACTTACAGATACATAGACGATGTGTTGTCCATCAAAAATCCAAAATTCGCGGATTACCTGAGCAGTATCTATCCTTCAGAGCTTGAAGTCAAAGAAACTACAGAGACAAATAATTCAGCATCCTATTTGGACATAATGTTGTCCTACGACACTGATGGTCACATGAACACCTCACTCTATGAAAAACGTGACGACTTCAATTTCAGCACTACAAACTTTCCTTTTCTGAGTAGCAACATCCCTTCATCGCCTGCTTATGGCGTGTTCATATCTCAGTTGATACGCTATGCCAGAGCAAGTACGAAATATACGGATTTTGTTCTGAGAGCTAGGCGTCTTTCAGATAAGCTTCTCTGTCAGGGATATGTTTGTGACCGACTAACATCGTCACTGAGGAAGTTCTACGGTCGATACGGGGAACTCGTCATACACTATGATGTCCCACTCTCCAGAATGGTGGGTGATATTCTGTCATATACCATTTGAACCATCCAACCCAAGATTGTACTCTATGTCTTCCGAAATGGAAGTTACCGGATGTGACAGTTCTTCCGAATTGAAGCGGCGGGTGTTGCATGCAAGCAGGAGATGCTTACTCTTCCTAGGCACCTGGTCTCACTTCCATATCGGGAGTTCGCTTCTTTTCATATGGTGGAGGTTTCTGTTTGTTTGCTTTGGTTCCTGTTTTGTCCTGATTTTGTATGCCTTCGGTTTCTGATTTTCTGAATTATCGATTTTGTGCTGTATACAGTGATATGGTCATTATCCATATTTGTCATCTATGTAGAAAGTGCTATGGCGACCGTGCCAGGGAAAATATTCAAAACACTTACTGTCAAACCCCTCGCGGGGAACTTTTTTACGAGCTCCATATGGCAAAGGGCATAAGTATGACACAAATGAGTTAAAGAAGATCCTGACGAAAATCTCAACAAACGCACCGAACCTCTGGTCAAACTCCACCGAACCCCCTTATGTTGGGTTGAACATGGTGTATTCCAAAAAGGACGGACTCTCCAACAAGACGCGGTTGCAGCACAAACAGGAAAACACCGAAACATACCTATGTGATAACAGAGCGCAGACCATCACAGAAAGACACCCAAAAGGTAAAATGAACACCAAATACGAAATCAAAACACCAAACACAAAAGACTTCACATAGACCAATGGGCAATCCGTGCCGACTTAGGACGGCCATCTGCCACTTAAGTAGCGAATTGAAGTGCTCATGATCGGACACCTCCTATAAGAGTTAACTCTTACCAGTCGTTGCAACAATCTACATTTACGTATATGTTGGCAAGGTATTGATATAAATTACAGTCAACATCATTATACGATCCCTTCAATTCTCTGCATGTGATTTAATGCTTATGTTTACAGATGGAAATATCGATAACAGTATGACGTGTTTGAAGTATGCAATATCCTCTAGCTCTAATCCAGATTACACTTCGGATACCGGTATATAGATATTATATACGACTAAGTTAGATCTGGTCAAAATATTGCTGGGTACAGAAAGATAACTCGCAGTAGAATTTGCTGCCAATTCAAGCTACAATATAAAGCATTTCAAAAACAGAAGTCTTAAACATAATATGAAGAAGATTATTATCATTATTCAATTCACGTAGACTTGAGATAAAAGTTTTTTGGTCTTATGGTTTTTGTGTAGTCTTAAAAGTGTTTAGTGTTTTAATATCAATTCTCTGTAAGGACCAAAATATCTTGGAAACAGCCTGTCATGGATTTTCATGATTTTCTCTATAAATGGTATGTATAATGCCCTGAATACAAAAATAACAATTTTTTGAAAATAAATATTCCGGTTGCCATGGAAACGAGGTCTGTCTATTTATAGCACTAACAAAATGTCATCTTTGGTTATTATGTTGCCATGGAAACCATTGTCAGAGTTAATTGGTATTAACAACTTATAATCTTTAAAACCTCTATTTTTAGAAAAAATAACAAATTTTTGACATTTCTTTCAATTAGCCGGATCCTATCAAATCAAAATCAGTCAAAAATTGCCATAAAATAAGGTCAAAATCAAGGCCTAATTTTGTCCAATTTTTACCATTTTTAAGCAAAAATAACACAAAATGTCAGGCTGATAACACAATCACTGCTGTCAGAACAAAATAGATTTCATGTGACAAATATAATCACTGAAAAAAATAAGTGGGACCTTGTTTCGTTTTCCTACATTTTGAGGTAAAAAATGGTTGCCATGGCAACTTTTCATTTGACACATGATGACTATATCTTTTCAAATTGATTTTTAGCATGGTTTAAATAACTTATATTGCTTAAGCTTTATGTAAGGACAACAGAAGAAATTATTCTTTATTAAAGCACTTCCAAAATTTGTCAAGGTCATTGACTCTAAGTTCAAGGTCAATTCAAAATATAGGTTCCAATTTCAATAAAATTTTTCATTTTTGTTGTGATTTAATGTTACTAAATTTAGGCTTGACTGCCATATATTTGTATCCAAAATACTTCTTTCTAAAATTAGGACCGAAAGATGGAAAAACATTACAATTTTTAGTTCAGAACATTTCTCCTAAAAAATAAGCCCCAGAGAAAAATCATGATAATCTCACATTTTTTTATATGTATGTATGAAATACTAGCTAAAAATCAAGGATGTCATTGATTTTGATTTTTTTTGCAACTTTGGTCAATAAATAGGGGATATATCCAAAATCACTATGTATGTGTTTGTTTTACTCAATACCACATGATTTTTGAGTAACTGCCTCTCATATTTTTGAAAAATCACAGAATTTTGCCAAATTTTGTGAATTACATTCAAGATGACCTTGACATTGGGTCCTGTGACCTTGAAAAAAGTTAAGGTGATTTTTTAAATCAATAATGCTCTTTTATATGCACTGATAAAAAAATGCTTAAAAATATATAACGGACAGCTGAAAATTTACCAGTAAATTAATCTATGTGTAATAGCACTGACCAGAATGTCACCATGGTAACAATTTTTTATACCCTTTTGAATAAAATTGTGAGGAGGTCCCACTCAAATTTTAACATTTTCTTAAAGATCGAGGATTAAACTTTAAAGATAATTGGCAGTAGAAATCAAGTTAGCCTGACATTTCAGATTATTTGCCCTTAAATTTGAGCTAAATCATGATAAATTAGGAGCTTTTTCGGTCTTAAAAAGGGCCTCTTCAAAACAGGTTTTTGCCTACATTTTGAGCATATTGACAAAGAGAATAGCGGGCAGAAACATACTTCTTGTGTAATATTTATACTATTAAAGATATAAAGAGAAAAATTAAGGAAATTTCAGTTGACTACAATAGCTGTTACCATGGAAACGAGCCTTGTGAAAATGCCATGTTACAAGTATTCTACCGATGCGTAAAATTTCAAACATGGTTTCCATGGCAACGAAAACTTAATTTGTAAAAAGAAAGTTTATTTTTGTCTCAGAACATCATATACACCTTCCACACCAAAAATCTCCAAAATTGGAGACATACTGTTGCTATGAAATTATTTTGGTCCTTACAGAGAACTGCTATTAATGTCGTATTTGGTGTTCCTTTCCCTTATGTGGCATGCGTCTCTTGTTGTTCTTATAAAAGAAAGGAATGGATCTACACTGTGCTTTTCGCATAGGGATATTTTACTCTGGGTATTTCACAACCTACCGTACCTTTTATGGTGACATAATAAACAAAATTAGAAGGATCAAAGGTAGACAGCATAACCATCAAAATGCATCAGAGTCATCTAACGCCTTTCATACCGTGGATATCATACTAATTTTACTGGACGGACACTCGACATGGTACTTGACAAATCTACACTACAGCCTCGTACTAGCGCATTCTTAAGACTTGCAATCTGACTGACTGTGACGAAGGGACTTCATGACGGGCCCTGTCACTCTTTAGAGAAGATAGGGCCCGACCACCTGTCATCTTTGAAAGTCGGTCGTACTGTGATGAAATATTTCTTCCAGCATAATATTTATTCCTTGGAAATTTTATCATATAATATTTTTTTCCCAAGAACTTTTATTATGTATCAAAAATTCCGAAAGGAAATTTTATTATGTAATGAATCTTTCATGATCATAATAAAAGTTCTCATACCATGGAAAATATATTACAAAACAAAAATTCCATCTGGATTATTTTAATGTTCATTATATATGTTCTGATACTAGTACCATGGACAAAATCTTACATAACAAAAAAATCCATTAAAGGATTTCATATATGTGCATAATAATTGTCATTGGAAAAATATTGTAATGAACTTATTTACAAGTAGAATTCAGAGTAAGAAATAATAAATTTTAAAAATCATGTACTGTACAATGTGCTGTATCGCTTGAAATTGTGATTCCAAAGAATTTTTGTTCTGTAACATTATTCCTGTAAGCTATAACCATGTTACTGTCATCATTGAAATGTTTGAATTATGAGAGAATATCCGTAAATCAGTCATTCATGTGTTTGAAGCATATACAGACAAATTATTATACATGATACTCACATATAATATTTCTTCTGTTTTAAAGAGAAAGCAGTCCTTTGGGTAGGTGAAAAGAGCAAAACATCAACAATTTTCATAACAACGTTGCCGTCTATATAGACGGAAACGTTGTTATGAAAATTGTTGATGTTTTACTCGTTTTTTCCACTTACCCAAAGGAGTGTGGAAAAAGTATTTTGAACAAGGAAAAAATATTCTATAATAAAAAGTCCTGGGAATTTTCGTTATATTAGAAGATCTTCCAGAAGGAAGAAATATCATGCGGAAGAAAATTTCGTTCACAGTACTCCTCGGGTGATAACATGCATGAACTCGCTACAGCCGACATAACACGGGCTGTATTTCGTTACATGTAGACATACATGTAACGTCAGGGAGTGCATGAAGTTTATATATTGTTTTCATTTTCGTGCTTAAACATCGACGGCGGGTGCGGCTAACCAACAGGGGATGCTTACTCCTCCCGGGCACCTGGTCCCACCTCTAGATTGCTAGGGGTCCGTCGATGCTTACTTTCGTACTATATTGTGAGTGCTGTTGAGATTATCGTCAGGATCTTCTTTAACTCATTCGAACTCCCCCTTTTAAATCCATTGACATATTCATTTTATGTTGCTTAGGCCCCTGTGTTTTGTTGTCTTGTGTGTGTGTGTTCATCTAACAGTGATGAAGTTCTTTTACACTACAATTGTTTGTTCTTCGAAACATTTGGGTACTGGAAAATTGGGAGGGTTAATCACACTTATTGCTACTTGTATGTGGCAGATGGCCGTCCCTAGTTTGCATCGATTTCCCATTGGTCTCGCTGGTTTATGCGAGTCGTTAAATTTTGTGTTTCGTGTTTTTGTGTCGTATGTCTCTTTACCGTCTCTTGCAGTTCTCGTCTACTTTGTGTTTTCGAATCTGGTGTTTTTTATTTACCGTGGGTACTGTTACTGAGTCTGGTTAGAGATTCCCTCCTTCCTTTTGTTGCTGTGGTTGCTGCATTCTAGTCGTTGGATAGCTTCTCCTTTTTTCTCAATGAACGACATATAGTCTCAGTACCGTATAAATGATATAAATCTTCAGAACTTACAAATATACTACTCAACAAGGTGTATATTTGTGAGCGACTGACTTTGTCACTAAAATGGACGATTCAATAAATGTAAAATGTTATAACATCTCGTTATTCACGATATTCACATTCACCAGTTTTGATATTTACTATACGCTAAAGTAACGGGTGTTGTTAACAAGCAGAAGATGCTTACTCTTTGGAACACTTGGTATCATTTCCATTGGGTAATCAAATCGTCTCCTTTGTAGAGTACTTTAGTTTTTTTTTGGTTTTGTATTCCTTTTGTTTTTGCATGCCCATTGGTTTTTGATTTTGGATTTTGATTTTGGGTTTTATGTTTGACTTTCTTTCTTGAAATTTCTAAAACGTGGGTCCTGTAGCATCATTTCTCTCATACCCGCGTATGTGTTACAGAGTAGGCCCATGAAATACAGCTACGTGAGCTACTTCTGTATCACATACCATGTGACAGCTGTATCACATATCACGTGACGCTATTGTTTCGATTGTTTACGCTATTGTGACGTCATGATTTCAGCCCGCAAAACAAACAAGCTAGCGGCAACGTCGCCATAAAACTTCGATTTTAATATCGTTTTTCAATGTACTCTTGCGTTTTACTTTGAAAAGCCTAATATTCGTAGTTTATTCTTACAGAATAAACCATTTTCGGGGACGCTGAATTCGAATATCGCAAAAATTTTGCGATTAGATCAACTTGACATTTTTTCGTCCCTTTTCTTTCAGTTTTGTTTTGACCCTTAGATATGAGAGAAAAATACTCTTTCATGTTCTTCTATGAAAGATACATCGTTTCCACCCTCGGGGTCTCAAAATTTTGCAAAACCCTCGGCAAGCCTCGGGTTTTACATAATTTTGAGACCCCTAGGGTGGAACCGATGTATCTTTCATAGAAGACCATGAAAGAGTCTTATAATCCCAACCATCCTACTACGTCTTTCCGTACATTTTTGGACATGATAATTATTGCTCTCTTTGGCCATATTACATTGTTTAGATTGGATCACTGACGAGGGTTAAGTACCCGAAACGTGCATGTCTGGTCCATGCTGCAAATTTATCTGTTCTTAAACGATTGAATATGAAGACGTTTAATATTTCACTCATTGATGGAGAACTGTGCATCTCCGATATGAATATATTTTTCATTCAATGCTTGGTTTTTTAAGATATATTTTCGGCTTCTATTAGTAAAAACACCAAATTAGAGTTATCTATCTTAGGTTATATATTACAAATTTATACGTTCAGACAGGTGTTTACTTTACGAGGGCTGATTGATATGTTGTGAGCCTCGGTTTTCTGGGTTGCAGAAGGTATCCTGCTAATTTATTATCTCCAAAAAGGACAAACAAGCAGTGACACTATGCTTCACTTCTGACACAGTTACGGATAATATTAAATTTCAGAGACGCAAAAAGCTCACTAGTTAAAGATGTGTTGTTCCATCAGAACAATGCTCCTGTTCACAAGTGTGTCACTGCTATATGGCTGCCATTCATGATTGTGGCTTTAATTTGATTGAGCATCCGCCGTATTCTTGCGCTATTAGACATTCATCTATTCTCAAAACTGACAGCAGCAATTTCTGGCACCCACTTTCAGTTCGATGATGACGTCATACTTGCAATGCATGGCTTTCTGACCAGTCAAGATAAGGAGTTCACTAAAAGTGGAATTGAGGCCCTTTAACACCGTTGGCAAAAGTACATAGATACCGAAGGGCATTATGTAGAAAATAATGCAAAATGTCTGATAGAATTAAGATCCTTAAATGCGAGACTCGCAACATATTAATCAGCTCTCGTATATTCAGGGAACCTTATACATATAAAACCATTATCAAAATATTCTGAAAGGAAGGGATTTAACCTGTGACTTATGTCTTACGTGGTATAAGGAGTATTTCCCCAAATGCATATCTCTTTGACATTCATTTCAGTCATGTCTGTGGTATTTATTCCTCTCTTCATATTTTCACTATTTGGGTTTCTTCTATTTCGGTCCAAAGCATCACTAGAGAAACATTTTTCAGATGCGCATATGCAACACTAAGGCTATATCCATGAAATATTTCAATTGTTATTCCCCGAGGATATTGTTCACCTAGTTTAACAGTGTTTTTGTACTGACGTGATACATTTTGCCAATTCTCTATCACTAAACTTGATTACTTTTCTAAAACTAACTTAGCTCTTTGGCATAAATCTTACTCCATGTCTAGAATTTTGCTCTTCGTAATATACATTTTGTATTAAGATTTTCTCACTATTTCGGCTTAGAGCATCAATGATGAAGCATTGTTGAAATGGGCAAATGGTGCACTAAATAATTACCATATATTTCAATGTTGATAATTCCTATTGGACTTGGAAAGTCGTCTCATCAAAATCATTTAATTCTTTTCTTAGATATTATCAGGTAAAACATGATATTTTATTCAACGGGAAGCGTTCCATTGTTGTTCTCTTTTACATCCAATGTCAGAAGCAGGGATACAAATATGGCAATTTACATTATTGAGAACAGAGAGAGAGAGAGAGAGAGAGAGAGAGAGAGAGAGAGAGAGAGAGAGAGAGAGTCATTCTAGATACATCCATTTTTCTTATTTTTTTTAAAAAGGATATCGCAATATTGTCCATATACCTAACTTTCAGAAACTTTTGGAAATCTAGCAGTGGGAATTTTACTAAAAAGCAATTTGAAGTAAAAACAAATATAGGAAACGAGTGAATGAAAGTAAAATACAAATACAAAACCCGGAGCCAGATTCCAAATCCAAATCAAAAAGCTGTCGAATTTGTAAAACAAAACCCCAGAACTTTCTTACACATGTTAACATATCTTATTTGAGCAATTATGAATGAAAATCTACATTTTAGTTCTCCGAAACATTTATTTCGACAGAGGTTCACGAGACTCACTTCGACCCGTATCCACAGCAATGATTCAGCTGGTCAGAAGGAATAAGTAAAGTATGTCTGTCTATGTATAAGAGAAGGCCTGTACATGAGAATACTCAGATGTTATTCTTCGATTAAACAAAAAAAAAAAAAAAAAAAAAACGAAATGCCCAGTACAGCCACCAGAGAAGAGCCTTCAGAAAACACTTCATTCAAAACCATATCGTGTCGTAATATTTCAAAGATTCCTCATCGTGAAAGAAAGGAGGGAATCTCCAACAACACTCGGTTGCAGTACCCACAGCAAAACTTCAAAACACCAAATGCAAAAAATACAGAGCAGACATCCACAGAAAGAGACGCAAAAGGGACAAGGAACACAAACTCACCCCATAGAAACATGAAACACAAAAGACCACACAAAAACCAACAAGACCAATTCACACCATAGAAACATGAAACACAAAAGACCACACATAAACCAACGAGACCAATGGGCAAACGGTGCCGACTTAAGACGGCAATCTGCCACGCAAACAGTAGGCGGTGTGATTAATCTGGATTACGTGCGCACAACCGTCCAACTTTTCCGATTACGATTACCCAAAGGTCTTGAAGAACGTACGATTGTGGTGTAAAATAACCTTCTCACTATAAGATGAACATACAGACAGCATGACACAGGGGCCCAAGAAACACACATATGGACATATAAATGGATATAAAAACAGAAGGCATACGAAATACAGTCCGTGCTCTGCCGGCTGTAGCGAGTTCATGCATGTGATCACCCGAGGAGTCCGACTGAGATTCAGAGAGGACAGGTGGTGGGGGTCCTGTCTTCTCTAAAGAGGTTTGGACATAGCCCGTCATGGAGTCCTGTCGTCACAGTCAGAGTGCAATTCTTAAACATTCTTGAAAAGACTGTACATTGGCCCAGTACCAAGCCAAGTGTCCGTCTGGTGACAGAAGGATCATATCCACGGAATAAAAGGCGTTTGATGATTCTAACACAATTTCGATGGTAAGTCTGTCTACCTTTTCACAGATTTTGGCCATATTTGATCAATTTCGGTTGGTCGTTTCTTCAAACGCATTTGAAAATTTCTGTTTACAAAATTGTCTCAAATTTCTAAAACCTGGGTCCTGTAGCATCATATCCCAGCCATCTTGCTACGTCTTTCGGTATATTTAGGACATAATTTTCACAGATTTTGGCCATATTACATATTTTAGGATTGAGGATCACTGACGAGGGTTTAATACCTGAAACGTTAATGTCTGGTCCATGCTTTAAATTTATCTGCTCTAAAATGATGCTTATGAATTTGAAGACATTAAACATTTGTACCATTTGGTGAGTGTCACTGCTGGTGGACCAGGAGTCCCCGAGGGCACATGTAGCCAAGTTCGATCAATTTCGGTTGGTCGTTTCTTCAAACGCATTTGAAAATTTCTGTTTACAAAATTGTCTCAAATTTCTAAAACCTGGGTCCTGTAGCATTATATCCCAGTCATCTTGCTACGTATTTCGGTATATTTAGGACATAATTTTCACAGATTTTGGCCATATTACATTTTTTAGATTGAGGATCACTGACGAGGGTTAAATACCCGAAACGTGCATGTCTGGTTCATGCTGTAAATTTATCTGCTCTAAAATGATGCTTATGAATTTGAAGACATTAAACATTTGATCCTCCTTATTTTGTTAATTATGTCACCATAAAATGAACTATATGACATTTATAATAGAAAGTTTAGAGATAGACTACTTTCATAGGTAGCCAATCGTTTGAATTGATTTTGTATATCAGGTTCTTTGTGACTCATGTTGTGAATTGCATGTATATTTTTCTGTCTCAATAAAAATAAAATTACTTGTAACTTTGTTATGCTTTCTATAGATGCGTACTGCAGTTTTATGTACCAGTACCTTGCTGCATTTGAAAATATACATGAAATCTAATAGAACGGTATGGTGCAGAGGTTTCAAGTCATATATATATATATATATACAATGCTCAAAAAAATTAAGGGAGCAAGAATTCTACTTTCATATCACACACGTTTTCAGCTGCTTATTCTATACGATGAACATAAATGTATTAAAACATATGTCATAGTCATTTCTTTGTTACCAATGTCTGTATTGAACAGATTAACCATATACAGATGATAAAACTTGATGATGTAGCCTTGCTTATCCCAAAAGATTTTACAAGCGATGCACCATTATATTACAATGGGAAAATCGCTCCTTTAATTTTTTTGAGCAGTGTATATATATATGGAAGTTTTCACTTCCTATTTGTATGATGTGTAGTCTCATATTAGTTTGAAAAGTTTGTACATTCTGAGATGAATAAATGAAATATAAAATGTAAGCTTGAAATACATGTACGTAGATACGAAAGTTAACACTTATAATAAAGCCAACATGTTTTTCCCTAAATACACCAAACACTCCACGGGTGATTGCATGCTTTAGGTTTCTCCAGCCCTGAGTGTTTTTGTACGCCCTCATGACTTAGACCCTTTGCGTTGATGTCTTGTTTGTGTCTTAAGGTGAATACCAATGAATACATGTCATGTACTATCTTTGTAGATGTATTAAGTCAGCACTGGTTGTCTCGTTTTGTCTTTTGTGTTTCGATATTGTCTTTGGTATTTTGTCTTCCTTGTCCCTTTGGTGTCACTTGTTGTGCTTTTCCATTCTGTGCTTTTGCATTTTGGTGTTTCGGTGTTTTGCTGTCTTTCCTCTATATTATGAAAAATTATTTGACGTAAATATTTTCCTATATCTTAATATAAGTTTAGCATCATATAAATTTAGCATCATATCCCACCCATCCTGCTTCGTCTTTCTGTACGTTTTTTGGACATAATTATTTTCACACTCTTTGGCCAAATTACATTGTTTAGATTGAGGATCACTGACGAGGGTTAAGAACCCGAAACGGGCATGTATGGTCCATGCTGAAAATTTATCTGTTCTTAAATGATTCTATGGAATTTGAAGAGGTTTAACATTTCAAAGGCAAAAGACACACTTTCAATACAAAAACTGATTATTTTCTTTTATAAAAATGTTCTTTGCTTCAATGCAATTTTTGCAGGTTAATCCACATGTAAGTGTGGCTTCATTTTTATTTAGCAGAGTCAGGCTTCTAATTCTTATTTTACAAATTTGTCTTTTCAATGATAAATTTAAAGATCTCTGAAAAACCTTGAGACAAAATAGTCAAAAATTAATCAAGACAATAATGGAATATAATTATCTAAATTTGACTTTCTTCGTCAAAAGAAAAATAAGCTTAATGTCAAAAGGAAAAGTATTCACACTCTACATCCGGAGAACAGCCTTCTGGAAAACCATTTTCTGAATATTAGGAGCCAACATGCTGCATCATATTTTGGGTTATAAATCCTCATCAATGTTACTCAAAGAAACCAAATAATTTTGGACGCCCCTTCGCGTTTATTTAATTGTCAATATTGAAATGTATGTTTCATTTTGTCAAGGGTGAGCGCTTTAAAATCCCTGGAGGGTCTATTCAATGTCATTTGAGAGATGCTGCAAAGGTGTTAAATGCATACTTTTTTAGTAATAACAGTTTCAATGGTCGGATTTTCATATGAGATAAAGAATATATGTAACGTTGAAAGAAATGAATTTCTCTTGGAAATTGAATAACCACCAGTAGTAGGTAACTATGGAACCAACACTGCCTTAAAATATGTGTGAATAATGCAGAACAACGATGTGTTCGAACTCCTCTTCAAGAAAGATGCCGTCTGTGCAGAAGTATCTCAATACTGTACACTAAATAATCATGTTTTATATAATTAATCCCCACCAGATGATAGCTATCAATATTGACAATCATACTTTTAGATGAATGTACGTATATTTTAATGCACCAGACACGTGTTTTGGATAGTAAATCCTCATCAGTGATACTTATTAAATGCCGAAGTGACTTTCTGACATAGCCAAATGTATCTCATTGGCGCCCTTTGGTTTTCATTTTTGAATTTACATTTGTGCATTTACTTTGCAAAGAGTGCGCGGCTCCAAGTTTCCTGTAGTGTTGATTCATTAACAGTAAGAGTTAAATGAAATATATGACCAAAATAGTATTTTAGGGATGGTGCTAAATGTCTTCGATAATTTTTTTTCTGGTTTCAAAATGTCTTGAATCGGCTTCATCTTATTACACCAAGATAAATGTATTTATTTTGAAATTCAAAGAAAGTATGATATATAGTTATAAATACTCATGTTGCTTCTGCGTTGCATCAAGTGGCTAGATAAAGTTGTATATTATTCTGTACATTATTTTTGATATTGAACAACTCTTGTCAACAAAATGACGGGTATCAGAATATTCTTGAAATGACAAACTATGTACAATGATGACACAATATGGTTAACATTGTTGCTCCTTTTCTCATTGAAGGTGATAAATCGGGAGTGTATATTGTACTCCAGAGCGACGTAAATCTGTCTTTGCTACACAAAATGTTCGTTGTCTTGGCATTGGTACAATAAAAATTACATTAAGCTTTAATTCTACCTTTATTTCTTATATTTGAATACTTGTTCATCAAAATTGTTTCTTATTATCTGATTTGCATTAGCTATTATGACTCACTATGGTCACATAAGGAAGTATAAATTGAAGCATAGGTCCTTTGACGGAATGTCACGAAAATGTACAGTGCGTAACGCAAAAAAAATATATTGTACCGTAGGATGCAAAAGCTAAATAGAATTCATAACAAAAATATTTCCTCCGTAGGGAAAATATAATGAATTTTGTTATATTTTATAGTTTCCGCAAAGGCTTTTGTAAATAGAGGGCAATTATAAAGTTCAGTCCCATATGTGCTTTTTACCAATGTCAAAAATAATTTTCACTATCATGCAAGAAGCCTGGGAGAAGAATTAATATAAGCTTCTAGTTTCTCTTTTCTAATCCCATATACTTGTACTTTCTTATGACTTTATGTGTGATGCATTGTGACAAAATAAATATGTTTAAACTAAGAAGCGTACGTATTTCTATATCGATATGCAGCATTACATTATTTAGCTTAAAAGACTTAACTCCCCGGTTCGACTCCCTTTCGGAATACAGGTAATCAATTCAAGTCAAATCAAGGTAACCGATCGTAAGAAATTTTGATCATAGCATTAGAATGTAGTAAGAATTCTGAAATTTGACAAAACCTGACCTGCGACTCGAATGTCAAAAATACCTGCTCTACGGTTTGGATGACGCCTCTAATCGCCGGTACCTTGACTTTTTTTGTCAACTAAACGCTTTGTGAAGCCTAAATATAATGTACTTGTCGAAATGCTGTCCGTGCAGTGAGGGTGTGTGGTGTTGTGTGTGTTACTGATGGTTAATTGTCGAGGATCCTTTCCCTCTGTTTGGATATTACATTGGTTTCGGTAGCAGTTCGTTCATACATTCTCTTGTAAAATTGCATGACTTATGTTAAATAGTCTTACAATACCCATTGGTTGAGATTCTTTTACCTCGTTTGGTATATTAGATTTAACAAAGAAAGGGGTAAAAAAGATAAAAAGGTAACCAAATTCTTTGGATTTATTCATGTTTCCTCGTCATCAACTCTTAAACAACTACAAAATGAAAGAATTCTATAAATTATCACAGTCATCAGCTTGATCAATCTAATTTATATAACAAAGAGACAAATGCATCCAAAGCTTCAATCTACACTAAAAACAACAAGTAAACGCCAGCTTTGCAGCTGTAACAACTGGCGTCAGCGCTGGTACTGACACGTGATTCGGAATGACTAGAAATCAACAAGGGGAATAGTGATGCAATTTCATGTCAATGTATGTGTGAAATCTACCTGAATCTCATATGGACATACATAGCTTTGAGCTTTTTTTTACTGAAAGAATATAAAATGATATTTCTTATCATAATATGATTCAGAATCGACATCTGGCATGATCTTGCCTTCGATCATTTCAACATATTTTTCCAAGTCTGTTCGAAAGTGAAAAAAAAACATAATGTTTTTCATACATTAAAATCAATCATGAAAATGCCATGCGCAATGAAAAAGACAAAAAATCGAATTTTGCATTTAAAAGGAAAATGAAATAATCCACAAGTTCAAACTCTTAGATTCTTTAAGATTTTCAAAAGATTAAAGATTTAAAAAAGGTACCATTCGTTGTTTTAAAAAACACATTTCTTTGTACGCAAAAAAACTATTTCCCCCTTTGGCACAAGTGATATGCAGGTATACAAGTAAAGCGTGGAATTATGATTGAGTCTTAATTTTTACAATCAATCAAACGAAAGCATGTTGCATTAAGCTAAACGTAATTAAGTCGTCTACATTTAGGATAAGGACATAACACAGTCAATGCTATTTTTGAAAATAAATAATGTATAGTGTACAGAAAATAGACTTTTGCTAACTGAGTTAGAAATATATTTCAATTCAACTTTCCTGAAATGACGAATAATGTTGGGCAAATTTCTAAATTATTCGTAGGTGTATTATCCTATTTTTTCCATCATTTTCATTTCACACGCAACATATGTTTGCTCTCATTAGAATTGTATCTCATGATGGCTTTCATAAAGAAACTCTCATGTTCAGAAAAAGATGATGTAAGTTGCTCTCATTAGAATTGTATTTCATGATGGTAAAGAAACTCTCACGTGCAGAAAAAGTTGTTGTACGTCTATTTGTATAAAGTACTGTTTAGTCGAGTTGGCCAATGTCTTGTTTCCATACATATAAGATGTACAATTTCTTAACTTCTCTTTAAACAATGTCTGTCTGTAAGAGATAATTGATAAAGAAAAAAAGAGGGGCTAATCTGCTTATACTCAAACTAACGATAAATTCTTGAAATAAATAAAATGAAGAAACAGTAAAGAAGTCTTCAATCACATTTTCTATAAATGGCAAAATAATCTTGTTTCAGAAAGACTTTGGTCTACAAATTTCTTACATTGCACATGTCATATGATAAATAATCATACTTTTTAGAAATTCTTTCGTTAAAATGCATTAAACTCTGTTTGAAGTTTATATATGATATTCATCGTTCTAGATCAATTAAATGCACTATGATAAAACTATGTATGTTAAACCCTTAACACAGGGAATGATAAGAAGATAGAAATAAATCTGGATAACTTTGCAGGGAGTTACATTTCTTGCCATTCATGAAACAGACTAGGATGAATGAAATATGATAATGAAATAATAACACGTGGTCATAACCGTGAGCATTCCAATTCTGAATCATGGTCGATATTGTTTCTGAATCTGACCTCTGTTTCCGGTGAGGCCGCGGTGATCTCCACACGAACACTGTCATTGGGTGTATTTTGGCGGGAATCACTGCAAGAACTTTCGATGATAGCCACATCCGACTTTGCTACTTGTGGCGGTGTTGTCGGTTTCTCTTGTGGCGAAGGTTCCGAGGTGGTAGTTTTCTTTGACTTTGACTTGTTTTTAGAATCTGACGATTTTAAAGGGACAGTAAGGAAGTGCATAAAGCCAGATTTGCCCTCGGAGGACGGAGAATCGTCTGTACTCACAGATTTACTCTTTTGTTTTTTCTTGACACTAAATAATTTTTGACTTGCCAGACTGCCACGTCTGGCGGATTCACTCTGATTGGATTCCGGGTCTGATTCCCTTCTCGGGGACGGCTCGCCTAAATTGTCTAAATTTGCACCAACACTTTCGGAACGTCTTTTATCGTGAAACATCGGTAATTTCAACCCGAATAAATTTGAACCTGAGGGTGCCTTCTTCATTCGTGAGGACAATTTTCCATTTGGCATTTCTAAACAGTCTCTAAGACTTTCTTTCGATTTCGACTTTCTTTCTTCAGTAATTTTATGAAGTTTCCCTGAAAAATCAAATTTGAATTTCTTTTTCCTTTTGGAACTTTTGCTACTCTCTGAGCTATCGTCCGAGTCTTTATCTTCATCTTCGCTAGCACTGGTTACTACCGGTGTGGATTCCATTACAATCTCATTGACCAGTTTCTGATCCTCCTCCAGATCGGCACGACTGCTCACTATGCTGGGATTCTTTCCTATTTTGGTCAGTCTCTCCGCGGCTACGCTCTCCATCGTCCTTCTCATCAGCGGGTATCGTTCTAACACAGTATTAAAATGTTCCACTGACAAGGAATACAGATTGACGTAAGTCTCGGCGCGAACACTCGCCACTCTTTTTGCATTTGTAAGGAGACATATTTCTGAAGAGAAAAAATATCGATGATCTGATTAGAAACACCTCTTACCTCCTACGCTTATGTAAGTTATGTTGCATATACCAATGTTTTCTACTTTGCTTAATGGAGAAATAAGGCTTACATTTACAAAATGCAATTATGGAAAAAAAAGTTCGTTATTTCGCCATCTGTTTTAGAGGAACACTACTAATTGGTCTTATTATGCATAATATATAGGACATTAACCTCCAAAGTATGAACCATCAGACAAGGAAGTAGCGATTTCTCCTTCCTTTGTTATAATATCCACAATTCCCTCTTGGATAAAGTACATCTTTGTGCCCATGGTTCCCTCTCTGATGATGAAGTCCGCGGGCTGGAATACCTCAAACTGAAGTTTACTGATTACCTCGGATACAAATTGGGGGTCAGCATTGGCGAAGAACGGGACGGACTTTACTAATGCTCGGCAATTGTGGTTTATCACTTCCTACAAAAGAGCAAAGGACAAAAATGGCTTATATTCATTATGATTCTTCTTGTTAACTTGAGAGATCGTTGTGAAAAATCTATCAAAAAGGATCTTGGACGATACAGATCAAGGAAGCAGCTTTGTATAATTATCATGTATACTTACGTCTCTCAAACAACTATTAAGCTCGTACAATATATTAGCTTCGTCAAACATTTTCCCCTGGAATCGATGTTCATAATACTCAGATATGCGCATGCGCATTCGTCGTGGAAGTTTTCTGTATATCATGTACTCCTCTACTTGTTTAAACTACAATAAAAAGAAAAAGGAGTAATGAATAACAAAGATTCATTAGAAGTAATTGTTACCACTTTAACAAACATTGCACTTCAAAATTTTTGCTGAAAATTTCATCGGTATTTTTGTTCTGATCTTTTTTTATTTGAACATATTTTTTCTGATATATATATGCGATACCAAATGTAATATAAGTTCGTTTGACGAAGTGAGTTATCAACCTGAAATCTTGAAAGGATCGTGAAGACAGAAAATGGCAGGAAAAATTTCAGACCATTGATATTTTGTTTTTTCCCGACTCCGTTTCAAGAGGTAAGCAAACATTCGGATTTTTCTTACCAGCCCTATCTTAATTAGGCCATGTATATAATTAATGTATTATTTATCTCAGCACTTGATAAACTGAAAAATAACTTCATGAAAATTTAATTTTTTCTTTGATCGATTTCCTCAAGGCCATCATATATTACCATCATTAAATGTCATCTCGGCTTTTTAGTAGACATATTTTAAACAGAAATGAAAAATTAAATCATCCTCATAGACTAGGTCATAGATTGTTCCTGGAGGCCTATCATGAAAAAGCATCAAAACACTTGACTGCTTATGGAGAGTTAATTATTTGTCACTTTTATAAGAGTGATTGATTAGTATGTTTTGTTTACACCGCCGAAGCCACTCTAGCGTAAACATAGATGGTAGGCTCTTGGTGTTCCAGAACAATTTTTCTTGCTTGACATGAAGCATTACAAGTTAGATTAGTTGTTCCACTGATCGCCCATCTTTGTATGTCGATTATATCTTTTCTGTCGTAGTCTGTCAGATTATGGAGTATAAATGATACTCCAAGGCGATTCTGTCCTACCAAATCAATGGTCATCTGTGTGTATGTCTTTCTTTACTTCAGAATGGAATGAATGTATCAGACAAAAGCAATAGAGTGCTTAATGGACTTTTTTCAGTATATTGTCCATTTAAGTCTTTTAAGGAATATGACAGGTAAACCTTCTGATGAACTCAAACTGTAAGCAAAACTTCTGGAGTCCATCCGGCGAAGTCATTTGTCAATCTCATGACAATATGGAGTTTCAAGGATCATTTCTGGGAAATGTATATTTCGTTCCATGATGGATCTACCTTTGAAAAAGGTGAACAAGGGGAATATTAGGTTCAGACGAAGCTTGGTTCCCTTTATCCCTTTTCATCCGACAGGATAGACAAACCGATAAAAATGTATATTTTTCTTAACATTAAAAAAATTGCACACTGCCCGATGATACCAATGGCACTACATGAGGGATACTGTCTAAGATTATCAGAAACGACATGGTCACAAACGTTTTAGTTTTTCTGACCCAAGTGAAAAGACATTGAATGCATCACAGAAAGCAGACCATGTATGGTTTATTTATTCTGGATACTCATTCATTGTCTAGGATTCACTTTTAGGTAGAGTATCACACTCTTTACTATGTCCTCAACATGAATTCGCCGATCATTTGTTGAGCAAAAATGCTTAAATGTAAGCATTTCCTATAGCTTGGCGTCAGTTGGCTGATCTGACTATTGGACATTCCCATTCAACATTATATCTCGGAATTTCTTCGGGAATGAACCACTTATTTATTTCTGTTTTTCATTTTGTGATTGAAAGAAAGGAGGGGATCTCCAACAACACTAGGTTGCAGCACCCACAGCAAAATCCCAAAACACCCATGCAAAAAACACAGAACAGATACCCACAGAAAGAGACGCAATAGGGACAAGGAACACCAACTCACAACATAGAAACATAAAAGACTACACATAAACCAACGAGACCAATGGGCAACCGGTGCCGACTTAGGACGGCCATCTGCCAAGTAAATAGCAGACGGTGTGGTTATCCTGGATTACGTGCGCACAACCCTCTCACTTCTCCAGTTACCTAGAGGTCTCGAAGAACGTACAAATGTGGTGTAAAACAACCTCCTCACTGTAAGATGACGTCACACAAACAAGACCGCGAAACGCAGAGGCCCCAGAGACACAGATGAATATGTAAATGGATATAAAAAGAGGGCATGCGTAATACAGTCCGTGCTCTGCCGGCTGTAGCGAGCTCATGTATGTAATCACCCGAGGAGTCCGACTGACATTCAGAGAGGACAGGTGGTCGGGGCCCTGTCTTCTCTAAAGAGGTTTGGACAGGGCCCGTCATGGAGTCCCGTCGTCACAGTCAGTCAGAGTGCAAGTCTTAAGAATGCGCTCGTACAAGACTGTAAATTGGTCAAGTACCAAGCTTAGTGTCCGTCTGGTGACATTAGGATCATATCCACGGTATAAAAGGCGTTTGATGACTCTGACGCATTTTCGATACATATGCTGTCTACCTTTGATCCTTCTTATTTTGTTAATTATGTCACCATAAAATGCAGGTTGTGAAATACCTAAAGTAATATACTCCGTTGCTTTTATGGGTCCGAATTTCAAAAGAAGTTGATCATAATTTTTGTAAAATTTCCAGAAAGTCTTTACTAGTTTGTGAAAGCGAAAACCTTGACCTAAAAGTTTCTTTGTAATTTGTAGATTTCTATTATGAAAATCCAAAACATCAGTACATGCTCTAGCATACCGGATGAGCTGTGAAATATAGATACCGTATGACGGTAATCTAGGGACATCACCGTCAAGCCAGGGGAAATTTACTATGTTGAATCCAAAATCATCTCGTTTGTCATATACACTTGTATGAATTTCTCCATTGACAATTTTGATATTTAGGTCCAAAAATGGTGTTTCAGTGTCTGTAAAGTTTGCCTTGTTTAGAGTCAATTCTTGTGGATAAATAGCATCTTTATACTTTTCAAAAACAGGATTATCGATAGTAAGAATATCATCCAGGTACCTAGAAGTACTAATGAAGCATTTCACATCATCATGTTTTCTTTGCTTTTGAAGATTTTGAATAAATTCCTTTTCATATGTGTATAAAAATAAATCTGCAACAAGATTTAAGAAAGAAACTTAGTTAGAAAGTTAGAAAGAAACTAAGATTCATCTTATACAACAAAGGAGGGGATCTTCAACAACACCAGGTTGCAGCACCCACAGCAAAACCCCAAAACACCCAATGCAAAAACACAAAGCAGACAAGCACAGAAAGAGACGCATAAGGGACAAGGAATGTCGACGCTCAACACAGAAACATCAAACACAAAGGACTACACATTAACCAACGAGACCAATGGGCAACCAGTGCCGATTTAGGACGGCCATCTGCCACAGAAATAGCAGAAGGTGTGGTTATCCTGGATTACGTGCGCACAACCCTTCCACTTTTCCGATTACCCAGATGTCTCGAAGAACGTGCAATTGTGGTGTAAAACAACCTCCTCCCTGTCAGATGACCACACACAAACAAGACCGCAAAACAGAGGGGCCGAAGCAACACAGATGAATATGTAAATTGATATCAAAAGAAGGCGTACGTAATACAGTCCGTGCTCTGCCGGCTGTAGCGAGCTCATGTATGTTATCACCCGAGGAGTCCGACTGACATTCAGAGAGGACAGCTGGTCGGGGCCCTATCTTCTCTAAAGAGGTTTGGACAGGGCCCGCTATGGAGTCCCGTCGTCACAGTCAGTCAGATTGCAAGAATGCTCTGATACAAGACTGTAGATTGGTCAAGTACCAAGTCTAGTGTCCGTCTTGTGACATTAGGATCATATTCACGGTATAAAAGGCGTTTGATGATTCCGACGCATTTTCGATAGCGATGTTGTCTATCTTTGATCCTTCTTATCTTGTTAATTATGTCACCATAAAATGCAGGTTGTGAAATACCTAAAGTAATATACTCTGTTGCCTGTATTGGTCCGAATTTCAGAAAAGTTGACAGATATACAGTAATTTTTGTAAAATTTCCAGAAAGTCTTTACTTGTATGTGAAAGCGAAAACCTTCTTCCAAAAGTTTCTTGGTAATTTGTAAATTTCTACTATGAAAATCCAAAACATCAGTACATGCTCTAGCATACCAGATGAGCTGTGAAATATAGATACCATAGGACGGTAATCTAGGTACATCACCGTCAGTTAGCCAGGGGAAATTTACTATGTTAAACCCAAAATCATCTATTTTGTCATACACACTTGTATGGATCTCTCCATTAAGAATTTTGTTATTTAGGTCCAAAAATGGTGCTTCTGTATTTAAAATGTTTGCCTTGTTTAGAGTCAATTCTTTTGGATGAATAACATTTTTATACTTTTCAAAAACAGGATTGTCGATAATAAGAATACCATCCAGGTATCTAGAAGTACCAATGAAACATTTCAAATCATCATTATTTCTTCGCTTATAAAGATTTTGGATAAATTCCTTTTCATACGTGTATAAAAATAAATCTGCAACAAGAGGCGCACAATTAGTACCCATAGGAATCCCTACAACGTGCGTGTAGAGTCTCTCACTAAATCTTACATAAATATTGTCCAAAAGGAAGGACAAGGCAATACACAGGTCACCACATGTCCATGATTTGTAATCTGTGGCGGAAAAGAAACCCTTTGATTCAGATGTACAAATATAATTTCCCCCCTCTCGAACAAAACACCATTTAATGAGTTTAGACAGTCGATCATTTATTTTGTCGTGAGGAAGCGTGGTGTACATATTAGAAAAGTCGTATGAAGATATCGTATTTGCTTCAAAATTTCTTGTTTTCATTTTGTCAATCAAATCCCCTGAATTTTTAATAGACCAAAAGAAGTTTACACCATTCGTGTTCATGACAGTTTCACAGTATTTTGCCACTGGTTCCTTTATAGCCGTGAGTGCTGACGTCAGATTTCTAGACAAAATTGTAGTTGAGCAGTTGCTAGAATTAGCAATGTATCGAAACTTGTAAGGAGACTTGTGAAGTTGTGGTATGCAGTATATTGTAGGGAGATCCAATTTAGAATTAGGGATGTTAAAAGAAGAAATTTCACTGTTATGTTTGTTCAAAATATTGGGAACACTTTCATTGCTTTAGATATAAGTATTAGTAGAGGAAAGTTCCGAAACTATGTTGATAATGTAATGCCATACCATTTAAACTTGTTACCTATTGTAGTATTGTATAGTCTAAACTCCAACTCCAACTCACCTTCATGAAGAAAATTTCAAACCAATTTTAATGCACCTTACACGTATTTCGGATAGTGAATCCTCCCCAGTGATACTTAATTTAAGGCCGAATTTAAGGCCGAAGTGACGACTTTCAGACACAACTAAATGTATATTTGTAGCGCCCTCTAGTTTTATTTTTTGAATTTCAATTTATGCATTTCCCAAAGAGTGCGCGGCTCCAGATTTCCTGTAGGATCGATTCAGTAGCATAGTTAGATAAAATCTATGTCCAAAATAGCATTGGAAAGATTATGCTACGATGGTAGCCTCCTTCAATTTCGATTATGTTTTTGGATAAAATGACAGGTTTCCAAATTAGCAAAATAATACATCATGGCAAATTAATAAGGGGCGGGGCAAAACAAAGCTTCTTCCAGGCGACAGAGCTGAGAAGAGGTAATTACTACACTTTAAACATCCAGTCAAGGGGAACAAGTTTAACTGCTCAACACTACAAAAGGAAGTTTTTAAGTGTCTTTAAATAATACGGAAGTATTCCAACTCTTTACCATCTTGAAGAAAATTTCAAACCAATTTTGAAGTACCAGACATGTGTTACGGACAGTGTAAGAAGAATCATCCTTTATTTATCTCATTAATTGCTTTTGCTAGATTTTTCAATTTGTTAATTCCAGAACATTTCCATTTTTCTTCATGTTCTTTGTATTTTATCAAAGAAATATTGATCGTTCATAGATCATATACTTCAGAAAACATCTAGTTTGGTTCAAGATGAACGGGTATACTAGGCAATTCCAAGAACGCATGCAATGTTAACACGTGCCAAATGATAGTTCCTCCAAGGTTATCATGAATGTATAAATGAAAATAGTTTCTACATGGTTACTGTAATATTGTGTTTTTATCTGTTTTATATCCCAAAAGTGTTATACCATGCCCTTAATATAGAACGTTCTTATGTATTTTTAATATGTTTCCCAAATGCAAAGTACTTGTGAAATCACACCCTATCTGTATATGGGCGAAGCACGATTGTATGAATTATAAATGACATTACTCATTCTGTCCGTTTTGTGGAAAATCATACATAAATACATGTAATTAGACTTTGGATGTGGTGTCGAACTGACCTTTTCATTGTAGAGTCGTCTCGATGTATCGAAGGACTGAATGATGGTTGTAGTATGACCTAGGAAAAGTGCATAGCATGTGGCCCCACTGAGCATGCTCAGTATAGTTAACCACGTGTCAGTCATGTTCTGTGGAGGAAAGCGCCCGTAGCCAATGCATAGCATGTGAGATAAAGCTTTAAATAGAGACCACGTGTACTGCTCTGCCCAATGAGCATCCTGAAAGAGGCATTTTCAAAAGTTGAAAAATCTTATATAAACTTATCATAAAAATCCCGACATTACAAATAATAAAAAAGTGTAAATTCAGCCAAAATATACATAGTGAACATTTCCATACTACCTGATTTTTCAATAATTGCTTATTTTTGTAAAGAATGTCATCATTTTCTTTCTTATTTGAATTACCTCTTTTAATACTAAAGATCGAAGAAACATTTCACTAGGATTGGCTATGAAATATTGAAGCTTTGAAATACAGATATACATGCATTTGAACTCAATAAAAGAACATCTAAACTGTAGTAAGTGGAAGGAAATCACATTGTGAATCATACTTTAACTGACTGACATCATATTCTTTTTCATTTGCGAAAAGGACGTTTAAATTGAACATTATGGTAATGACAACGACGAAAAGTCATGTTTTCTTTGACGAGCAAGCTGTTTTGGATTACTAGTACCTTGGCTGCTCTCATACCTTAAGTTCCTCTATTGACACCCAACTATCTGAAGGAAAGTCTTGTAGCATTGGAATCAGGAACTGTAGACAACCATTCCAGTGTCCCAGTAGAAACATCAAACATATCAAATTGAAGATGCGCATAAACTTCCCAGCAAGGGCTAGGAACTGAAAGAGACATATTCCATTCACAAAACATGGGTTGTCTTTGATGATATTTTTTTCATTAATTACCACAGTAGAAGATTCATTTGCGGATAAAAGCACCAAAAGAATTGATAAAGGGAGGGAAGTGAATGTTTACGTCGTATATATATATAGTATGGCCCATGTGTGCATAAAATTACGAAGCTATAACAAAACAAAATTAGAAGCCCATGCTTGGATGGTTTTATCATATTTATTTTAATAAAGAACGGATCTTACAAGGCGATTTTTCTTTCCATTTCCTCTTATAACACTTTCTCCATTGTTTTTTTTCAATTAAGTTCTCTGAATTATTCAACTAAAGCAACTAATACCTTACGACTGTGTATAGATACAATTAACGACATATAACATCTACAACAACGTATAGAAGATTGAGGAAAAAGAAGTAGAGTCAAAAGCTGTGTTTCAAATCCTTGACCTAAAGCTCTTCATACAGACTCAGAAAAATGAACCTTACCGAAAAGTAGAATTTTTATCTTTTCCGAGGAAGAATTATGATATTTGTTAAGCAGCTTTTACCCGTCGAACAAAAATCTAAGTGCAAATAAGTCAAAAGGAAATGTCTAAAAACAAGGGAAGACTAAAGTACAGTACTTGATTATGTTAGAAAATGTGGTTATACACAAATAATGGGTAATACATCAAACATTGCAAGACACTGGTAATACCTATATACTTCCCGATTCTACTTTTATATGTCTACTTTCTACAGATATTTCCGTGCGAACGAACAATTCAAGCAAAGAAACACGCGTGCTCTATGGCGCAGTTATTGGCCAATATCTGTCTGGTTTACATCATCCAATCAAAAATTCCCTACTATAAATGTAACTCACCCCTGGTTTCTTACGGCATCCGCACATTGAAACACAAGGACTTGCCTCAAACTAATGGGAAGACAAATTGTTATCTTTATGCTTTGATGAAGTTTCTTTTTAAAGAAAATAAAAGCTTATGCAGTATGATTTTCGATCACATGACGTAGATGATGATGCAATGGCTGATGTGATAGACTAAGTATATTTTTTCATTTCTTATCATATCCCTTAGAAACTCTCTATTAATTTTTCGCTCGATTGTGTTTACCCAAAAGCTAAACCTAATATTTTACGTTCTAGTATGTAACAGAACCAACGTCCTAATATGCTACTTAAACAGAATGACCTAAAGAGCTATAATTAATTGGTAAACCGCTACCGGAAAAATACATTATTATGCATAATTATTTCCTGGCATTTTGGGTTTTTTTTTATCAAGACAAGACGCACGTTCTATGATATATAATAATAAGTTTATGAAACAGACAAAGCTACAGATAAAGGAGAGAGGAAGGAGTTTATAGGCAGTACAGAGACTCACCTGTCTCGATTTTAAAAGCTGCAAGATCAAGTCACTAATATAAGGAATAGGAACAAAGATCTGACGCCAATTTACGATATGAATTCCAGTAAAATAGAAAATGTGGGAGGTCACATTTGAGACTGTACAATATTGTTTTCAGATCAAGAATCTATAGAAGGGTATAACAATGTAAAGTGAGTTTCATGAAGATGATTAATCATGCATGACAACATAGATTCATAGGAATTAGTTGCCCTTTAACTTCATGCAATCAATATACTTATTATCTACATGAAAGCTCTAGTCACTTCCCTCCCTCACACTACTTATGCTAATTTTAAAAGTATCTCAATTTACAATATGTATTTTGTATGTCAATATTGTTGATATTAAATAAACAAAAATATGAATATGAAATAATGTTTGTTTCTTTAAGTTGTAACATTTAAACAGTCATTGACTGAATTCCACATTGCAAGCAACATACTCTCGTACATAATACAATACCAAAATAAACTAAGGAAATCAACTTTGTAATGTAATGATGTCGAACTTCGTGTTATTTGGGTATGGTCTAAGTTCTGATGTTGCATGTCATTATTCTTTTGTTCCTATAATTGAAGGAGGGGAAACTAGTCCGTCAATATAGCTTATCCCTACAACCTGAAGCGTACCGAATTTAGAATTTTTTTTTCTGTCAAAGACTTCAGTCTTGCTAGATGGCAACATCTAAACATGCAGATGACTCCTAAGTTGGGGTAGATCAGTATACTCTAATACCAGTACAATAAATAGGCAAAAGAAATTCTATGGTCAGATCCTTATGGTATTGATGGAAGGCCATCGTGCAACATCCCGGATCTTCTTTTTTTTATTATTATTTTACAATTTCTACGAGGATGTTTACGGATAATGTCATAGCTCTTTTCTCCAAGCAAGACGTAGACAATTGGCCAAAATTAACTTTACAGTAACAACGACGAGACAAGGTGCATCATCCAAAACTTGAAGCAATGGAGTCATATATTCAGATAGGCAAGTTACAATGATGAACATTAAGCGTTAATGTAACCTCTATGTACAGGTAATATGTACATCTTATACTACTTCTATTATAATAGCCCTATAACAGGTATCACTGATTTGTACACCATTTAATATACAAATGACGTCTTCATATAGACTATGTACATGACCTTTTACAAGTGCAAGTTGCAAGGATATTGTTTTCTGTGACGCTTTCCTCAACTATATGCACATATATTCGTCATCGGGGAATTGAACTATGAATAAGTTTTTTATGGTGGCCTTTAACTACAGAGTTCATAATTGTTTGTATTGTCGAGGGACTCTCTAGTCCTAAACTCTCTGTATTGGAAGGTTTGGTCACGGTAATGAAAACTAATAAATGCTTCGATGCAACAAACATTATTCTACAAGATGAAACAATAGAAACCAAAATACCCGATTCAACAATTTCCATTTGACCTATGATGTAAATGTCAGACTTAATGTCATGTTATAATTATTGGAATAATTCCTCTCTTAGCTACAAGTATGACAATTTTTTTCATGGAGATGAAGGTCTCTAGGTGACTTTAGTTCTACTTTGTCATAGCCTTACCTCTTCCCACTGCTGCACGTATCTGACCAATCTAGATAATCGTAAAAGACGTAGCAAACTTAGAAGTTTGGCCAGTCTCAGCATTCGTAAGGCTCTACCTAAAAGAAGCAGAGAAAAATAATGATCAACATTTCTCCCAAATTCATCCTCTTCAAAACGCACATCAGTGCAGTTTTTTTTTAATAAAAAGGAGACATTGACAAACTGTTTTATATACTACGAATAGAAAAGAAGACAAGAATATTAACAACAAAATATTGAAATACATAAAAAGTGTTTTATCATATTTCAAATATTTACAGGAACTGTTTTTTTTTTCATTTTCCATCTTATAAGCCAATTTAGCACAAGAGACAAGTTCTAGCGTTACTAACAATTCTTTGCAAATCACATGCAATAATACAAGCTTAATGTACAAAATACATATAATAAGATTATATCTTAAATCAATAAATATCTAGTGAGGGAGGCGAAGGCGACCATTCTCTTGTTTTCATATCTTGTAATAACCCTTCAAGAAATCGTGTAGGTTGCCATAGAAATCAAAAACAAAGCCTGCAATAACAGAAAAATAAATGGATAAACAACCTAAAAATCACATTAAAAAGCTACATGAAACCTAATATTTTAGTCTCTTCTAAAACATATTTTCAGCAAATAATAATGCCGATAGCGCTCTATTATTATAATACTTATGTACGAAGACTGCCGTGGAAACACTAAATTACACATACACAAAATAAGTGATTAAATTAATTGAGTAAATACTGAGACTGCCACAAAACGTTTGACGTGATACACTTCTAATATAGGATAGATCAAACATGTAGACGAGAATGATCACCTTGCCAATACGATCCGGCATCCCGTCTGGAGGGTGTACCTGCTTGAAACATTTGGTAAAAATCCGCCTCTGAATCCCACAATAGTATTATGTAGTCCATTGGTATAGAGCTTATAAAGTCCAGGAAGAACCAAGATTTTATGTAATGTTTTGCAATCAGTTTGGGGTCTAAAATAATTTCGTCTGCAAAATCATTTAAAATCACACCTGAAAAGAGAAATGATTGCATAATTAGTGATTCAGTCAGTCCATAAATGAAAAGCTACTAAATATAAGTTATCAATCATATGAGGGACTCCGAAATCAAGATGCAGCTTACGTTAATTCGAAACTTTTATGTCTGATGTCCGGTTTACTACTCCCTGCATTACGGACGTAGTACAGTGACGTTCCATGTCAGTTTGTATCAATGTGCTTGTTATAATGATGTCTTCGTGTTGACGACTTTCCTTCGCAGCAGGAATTATATGACTTTCTCTTCGTACTTAGCTTCGTCAACAAAACTTTACTGAAAGTTACCAGAGGACAATGCAAACAAGCAATTACCCATTGTAATGATGCTGTCTACTGCTTTTGATGTCACCATGCGCAAGAGGAACTTGAATTGGGAATAGTAGATAAAGACTTTAGGCCGTCTTATGTTTACCACTTAGTTCTTACATCTTTTTTTCTCTCTGAGGGAAATAAGGCATTGTCAAAAAGCTGTGAAAAGAAAATTCTTCACACATCCAGATTAGTTATGTCTGTCTCAGTGCGAAGAGCATATGATTCGAACAATGGATGGTTAACCATTGAAAATATTTTACAAGTCATTAATGGTTGGCTTTTCACGAAATATTGCGTAAAGATTTATTGATTTGTTGCTGGCAATTATTCGATCATGTCGAAATAGTTTTCTTTTTACACATTTGACATGTAGTAAAACAAGCACTTCTGCAACCGGTAAGACGGAAAACAAATGAACACAAGGGATGGAATTTGTTAACTTGTGAGTTAACGTAGTTTGGAAATACTGATAATATCGTTACCATTACATTTTTTGTATGTGTAATGAAAAAAGAGACGGCTGTTCCAATCTTTTTGGACTCGGAGGTTACAAGAGTAAGCCGTTTCAATTAGCACTTAAGAGTTTGGACGGCATATTTTTGTAGTTGTTGGTTATCTTGTATATACATCGCAAATGATAAATTTAAACGCTAATTTTTTTCCTGCTACTTTTCGCTTCATCTTACTGTGTCATTATCCCTTATCTTTTTTTGTCGAAATTTAATATTGGTTTATTTGTTACATAAAAGGTATGTTTACCATTTTTCCACTAAAATAGAATAATCAGGTAGGTTTTTTACACAATGCGAGGTAATTATAAAATAAGATGAAGAGTCAGTTTAAAAAAAAGGAAGCGAAAAGTCGTAGAAATAAACTCTAAATTGGCCTTTTCAGTTAGATACGTGCAAGATGACAATCTAGGTACCTCTAAAGTACAGTGTAAAATAACAATAGCAACTAGACTTTCTTATATTAGTCTAATACATTGAATTGCAGAGAAACACATGGAGTTCTTTGACTAATCGAAAACATCGTAGAAGTGACAAATATTTCCACTTTTTACAAATGATTAGATGCAAGTAATAATCCTCCTACGATGATCACTTATAGGTCCTTTTGAACATATATTTACCCTTTATATTTCCAATGATATAATGTCACATAATACTGATACGAAAACGAAATTTTAGCCTAATTAAACAAATATTGTAAAAACATTTTTATAAGCATAGAAGTTAATACAGATGCAAATTTCACACTTCAAAAATTAATTTCTTTTGCTTCCAGATTGCATACCGTATGATGTGAATGTATACCTATTATACAAGGATATAGTTGAAGATGTCAAGGATAGATCTTTAGATAAATGTTACTTTATCAAAAGTAACTAATTTTCCCTATGTTAATGGGCAATATTTTTGTTCATTTCGATAGTACGAGACCTATGATAATATAACGCACCTGAAATTGTTCGATTCACCTGTTCTAGAAATGATAAGGATATATTAGAGTATTACTGTATCTGATATCGATACTACCAATATCTCAATTAGTCTACTCACCTGTTCTAAAATTGATTAGAATATCCAAGAAAAATACTGTATCTGATATGCAGTTAAACACAATCCAGTGAGTGCTGAGATCGTCGTTAAAGAATGAGATTGCAACAGGAAGAATGATGAGGTTAGCAATGAGAAGGACCAACATGAATAAGTCCCAGTAAAACCTGAAATGAAACCAGATATAAAGTGTTGACTTATATTCTGGATTGGGAAAATTTAGAATGATGAAAACTCCAACAGTACCTGAAATAAGAAATAAATGTTCCAGAAGTATACATGTAATTATAAAAATAATGATTAAACAAATATCTCTCCTTCTAAATCTACACGTGCCCGAAAATGTTTAAGGTGTTTAGATGTTTTGCTGTTGGTGCTGCAACCGGGTTTTGTTGGAGATCCCAGATCCTTTCTTGAAAATGAAATATGTTTGCATATCTCTGCTGATGGATTGTTAGTCCTTGACAATATCGTTCTCCTAGTTTCACTGTGCTCCTACAATGACTTGAAATGTTATACTAACTTGATGAATTATTTCGAAACTAAGAGTTGCCTTTTTGATGGCAAAACTATGTTAGCTCTTTGGCATGCATTTAGGTCATGTTAAGAAATTCGATTTCCAGAGGAATAGATGGAAATCGAATTTCTTAACATGAGCAGTTAAAATCGTTCCCCGTGACTTGATGTTTAGAAGTGTATAAATTACTTCTTTCCAGCTCTGTCGCCTGATAGAAGCTTTGGTTTGGCCCTTTATCAATTTGACATCATATACATATATGAAGATTGGTTTGAAATTTTCTTCAAGAAGGTATACATTTGGAATACTTCCGTATTTTTAGCTTTATTTGTGTCAATTCGAGATACTAGTACCCTTTATCGTTTTATTTGTATTTTGTCTTCGAATAGTGCATATTTGAAACAAAAGATGGGATCTCCAACAACACCAGATTGCATCACCCACAGCAAAACGCCAAAACACCCAATGTACAGAGCAGACACGCACAGAATGAGACGCAAAAGGGAAAGGAACACCAACGCACAACACACAAACATAAAACACAATGGACCACACATAAACCATCGAGACCAATGGGCAACCGGTGCCGACTTTGGACGGCCATCTGCCACGCAAACAGCAGACGGTGTGCTTATCGGGATTACGTGCACACAACCCTCCCACTTTCCCGATTACCCAGAGGTGTCAATTGTGGTGTAAAATAACCTCCTCACTGTAAGATGAACATACAAACAGACAGCATGACACAGGGGCCCAAGAAGCACACAAATGGATTTGTAAATGGATATCAAAAAAACAGAAGGCATACGAAATATAGTCCGTGCTCTGCTGTAGCGAACTCATGCATGCGATCACCGAAGGACTCCGACTAAAATTCAGAGAGGACAGGTGGTCGGGGCCCTATCTTCTCTAAAGAGGTTTGGACAGGGCCCGTCATGGAGTCCTGTCTTCACAGTCAGTCAGAGTGCAATTCTTAACAATGCGCTGGTACAAGGCTGTAGATTGGTCTAGTACCAAGCCAAGTGTCCGTCTGGTGACAGAAGGATACACAATTTCGATGGTAATTCTGTCTACCTTTGATTCTTCTTATTTTGTTAATTATGTCACCATAAAATGCAGGTTGTGAAATACTGTATTGTATTGGTCCGAATTTCAAAAAAAGTTGACCTTAATTTTGGTAAAATTTCCAGAAAGTTTTTACTAGTTTGTGAAAGCGAAAACCTTGACCTAAGAGTTTCTTTGTAATTTGCAAATTTCTACTATGAAAATCCAAAACATCAGTACATGCTCTAACATACCGGATGAGATGTAAAATGTAAATACCGTATTTCGGTAATCTCGGAACATCACCGTCAAGCCAGGGGAAATTTACTATATTGAATCCAAAATCATCTCGTTTGTCATACACACTTGTATGTATCTCTCCATTAACAATTTTGATATTTAGGTCCAAAAATGGTGTTTCTGTGTTTGTAATGTTTGCCTTGTTTAGAGTCAATTCTTGTGGATATTAACATTTTTATACTTTTCAAAAACAGGATTGTCGATAGTAAGAATATCATCCAGGTACCTAGAAGTACCAATGAAACATTTCAAATCATCATGTTTTCTTTGTTTTTGAAGATTTTGGATAAATTCTTCTTCATACGTGTATTAAAATACATCTGCAACAAGAGGCACACAATTAGTACCCATAGGAATTCCTACAACGTGCTTGTAGAGTTCTCACCAAATCTTACATAAATATTGTCCAAGAGGAAGGATAAGGCAACAAACAATAAGATGATACAATCAGATGGACATTTTGGATAATTTGTGTCATTTCGACATATCCGTTTTCGTTGTATTTTGCTTTCGAATTGTGCATATATTTGAAACCATCATATTTGATACAATCAAGAAGACATTTCGGAATAATTTAACTATTCCCGTAATGTCTGTATTACGCCTATACAAACGTACGGCGCGAAATTTTATCTATAGCTGTATAGACAATGTCGCCTATTATGACGTCACTAACTGCGAGCGCCGCTACGTTAGGCCTGTTCAAATATCACGTCGCCAGTTTTGAACTTGAAAATCAACCACGCTAAAATGACATCAATTGCAAAATAAACTAGATGATTAAATAGTGATTTAATTAAATTATAAGAAATGACTGTAATAATTTTTCTGTCTATCGATGTATAGACAAAAACCGATGCACAAATAGTTTGTGCATCGGTTTTTGTCTATACATCGATAGACAGAAAAATTATTACAGTCATTTATTAAATGAGTGACGCCAGATCAAACATTATTTTTGGTTCAATCTCATCTTCAATTATTCATAATTTCATTGTGTTTTGCATTTAAAGTGAACTTCCTATAAGCCAACAATGAAGAATAGAAACAAGACAAGAAAATAAAGTTGTCTTTCTATGATAAGGATAAATATCAAATAAATATAAATATAATCATATAAAGAAGATCAGTGTCTTTAATAATTTGTGTTTCATTACGGCTGTGCAACACACAGCAAGTACACATGTACGTTTATCGTACATGTAATGCGCGTTAGCGCATTTCATGTGATAAATGCACTTAGTGGGTCTTGCATGTCCATAACAATACACAAATTATGACATTTATTCTATATTTATGCACCACAGTTGTCTGTTTCATTCTTTTTTTCTGAAATCGCGTTTTACTAGGTTACATTAAAAGGTGACGTTAAAATTCAGGTCACCGCGGGCACAGTTTCCTGGTTAGAACAGCCGTCGCGGCATGTTTCTTCAGATCTTTTTATGCAAAATACAATACTTCCTTTCAATAGTTTCATCGAAGGGAATTACATCTGTTGTGCATATATACAAAATTGCAAACGATTGAAATGAAATATAATGACTTGAATTATTGACATCTAGAATGCTTTTTATTCTTTTCAGTGAATTTGTCTTAGAATTAACATGCAATGCAGAAAGATTTTGGCTTGTATTTTTCTTGTCCTTGCAAAATTGAATTTTGAAACTTTGATTTTCCAAGCACATCTATGAAGGCCTTACGGAAGTTGATTCATCAGGATTCGTGGATTGAATTATTCCTCCCAAGGAATACACTGCGGAGATGTGCAATGAATCATTTTTACCGTCTTTATCATTTTGCAAGTTTGGAAAATTTGTTTCAATCAAATCACTTGGTGCCATTGTTTTTATAAAGATTGCGTGATTATTTACTTGAATCGAATATTAATGAAATACATTAAATACCTTTAAACTTGCCATTTTTTTTAGGATTCTGGATCTTCGTTCTCATTAAAACAAATTATACATCTTCCATATTCTCTTACAATATAAGCAAAGTTTTCTCACATCCAGCTTTATTATCGCTTTCATTCAGTCCTGTGACTTTACGGTTTATTTTCCCAACCTTAATGAAGCAAATAAATTGTCCGATTTTACGTCACGCGTTATGTAACACCACATGGTAAAGTAGAATGTTATGACAAGAAAAGAAGGAAATTAAACAACTAAATACTAGACAGACTGTGAAGCCTCAGATTCAAAGAAAATTAACAAAGTCAAGCTCCTCCATTAAGATATGAAATTCTTTTGCTCCGAAGATTTAATGATCAAGCATTGCTTCCGGCTTTTAACTATAAATACATTTCTTACTATACATTGATTGTTCATACAATACACAGAGTGTCAGATCCTACGAACATTGTATGCCACAGTGGACCTTTTTACCATTATTACCGACCTTGATTTTGTATAGAATACCTATGAAATGGATGTTGAATGTGCCGTTAAAATGTGTTGAAATAATACTGCATTGCCTCCCTACTCGTAGAAAAGCCAGGACTTCTCAGTAAATTCAATAATGCTTTAACAGATAAAGCAGAAAAAAACGAGAGAACTTTTTTTTCATTTTCAGAGCGTGGAGTCAAAAAAGGCTCAACAAAGCAAAATCCTTCATCTAAATCTCAGTTCTACAGCTACAAGGATCGATACCAAAATATATTAAAATTCATTCAAAAAAAGGGGGAAAAGCTTTTCCTTAAACAAGGGTACTTCCTTGTGCGTGCCGCTCTGCGAAATATTATTTACATAACGGAAAACTTTAATGGTGGAACATTCTCAAATCCGATAATTAAAATGTATAAATGAATTTATTATTTACATTACGATATAAAGGTTCAACTTGTCGGAACATTTGTTCATTTATGACATCTGTCCTTATCACTATTTTCCTTTAATCGATTACATATGTAAAATGTGGTAGGTGAAATCAAATTAGAAATATTATAACAAAATGACATGAAGCATAGGTCAAATTCAGGACGGCATTCCATGAAGGACGTGTTTTAAAACCTTAATAAAAGCTAATAAAATAGATGGGGCTATGATTATCTGTCTTATCTGGATAACATTGTTTTAGTTGATGAAGAAGGGGTGACCACCTAAGAAATGACTATCTTACTTTGAGTGTACAAGTTGGTTGGTCACAAGTAATTTCTGTGATTCGAAAATACTTCATCTTCGTGCAATATATGTATCTTATGCTGGATAAGATTTAAATTCGTCGGTAAAAGAAGATGCCATCATCTTAAGCTGATTTAGATTTAATGTGAGAAAATTACGCGTGTGGTTCATTTCAATTGAAAAAAAATCCTCTTTCACATTTTGTCAGTATTTGATTGGAATTTTCCTCCCCATCCCAGTAGCTTCATTAAGAACTTTCAACAGTTTGACAAGTGTATATGTCCCCCTATGTTATCCTGTCCGAGACATATATCACAGCTTATTAGCTAAGATCTCCCACTGCCGTAGCATTGATTTGCAGAGTGTCTTTTTGGAATGAAATTACATCACAAGGGTACGTTTTGTGTGCAAATCACAATCATTGGACCAACAAATATGTTATTACGAGAGAAGCCAGTAGTTTCAAAGATTGGTTGATTATATATTGATTTCCAGTATTTCAGCTTGGGTTTAGTTTTCGTGATCCTACGGGCTAATTTGGTACGATGCAAAGACCCATATTTGGCGTGCTCAAGCAGAAAACGTAGCCTATGCGATTTCCTGTCTCTCTTGTTATATTCTGGGATTAATTTCAAAGGAATAAAATTGAAATAAATTGAGATGTGATCTGTAATTGATGAAATTAATTGTTTTTCGAAAGTCCTTGATATAGCGACCGGCTTAATCTGGTAACCCGACAAGAAAGTAAGATAAGGCGGAGGTGGCCCAAAGAATTCTGCGACTAAGACCACTAACAATAACTTTATTTTATACGCAAATTCTTATTCCAATTTTTAGACAATTTGAAAAATTATCAACAACAATTTTGTTCTTCCATTACTAAGAGTGTGAAAGTTATATAACTTTGCTATATTCTAGCTGAGAGAATATGCAAGAGAATATAGTTTGCAACGAAATTATATTCTCATCTGGCAGAAAGACGTATCTTTATTTTCTTAAAATCAAAATATCGATTTTATCTTCATTTATGTGTAACAACTTTATCGTCAATTGCATATTGTGATTTACTGATGAAAATGTCTCCTAGATATTTGCGGCATCTTGACATTTCAACAAACAGTCCAGAGTGCTAAGGGATATAAGGGTTTTATGTTTATATCAAGAAAATCTAGAAAACGTATTTTCTGAGCGCTAATGAACTAACAGATTTATAGTTTTTCAGTAAATATACGGTCAACTAGATCTGAAGTAGCCCTGTTCACCATTTTTTATCGGACCATCATTTATATTCTACTCATGGTTGGATCTCTCTCTATCACTTGAACCCATTCTTCCTGTAAGCTACACAATAAACCCAACAGCTCGTAAAGTATCTTGCCACCAACGCTTAATGTAAACTTCAGACAGAGTTATGTGATGCTATAAAAACCTTTAGTTATATAGGTGGAAAAGTTACATTTGAAATATGTGGGCTTCATTTTCTTGCAGAAAGATCCAGAACTACTTTTTTACTTCAATATTTGAAAAGGACAAGCTCAACGCATTTATCAACTGTCAGAAATGACCATTACACAATTACTTATATAATGATAAATAACAAAAAACAACATATTTAAGAGAGAGCAACAATACCAATATAGAGAAGCAATAAATAAAGCAATTGTACCATATAATAAACTGATCATTTGATCCCAAAAATAATGATATAAAAGGGCGGAGAAAAGAGACTGAGGCATACCTACAATAAATGCCTAAGCTTAACCAAGCCATTAAGACCTCAAACACTAAAGTTGACAAATAATTAAATATTGATAACAAAAGGATAAAACATGGAAGAGTTACAGATGCCGACCCAGGTTAACTATTCGACAGGACGATAGTAAATCAGGATGAAATAGTTTTTTTTTCTGTTGTTGTCGTTGACGCTGATTCCACAGAAGACCAATTTTCAGAAAAATAAAAACGTAAATGGATAATAAAAGCATGTAAAGCGAACGGTTCTTTGTATTCTGCTAGTAGAAGCGAACAATTTTTTTATCATTGATAACATGCTCTGAATTCAATAATCCCGTTTATTGAGAATTACATTCGCAAAAATGTATCCGTGAGCTAGAGGTGAAAGAGACTACTGGAAGCTTCATATTTAGATCTTTAAAATGTTTTATTTTGAATACAATGGTAACTTATATATTTCAATTGACGACCGTGCGTTTTGAGGAGTAACATTTCCTCGACACCTGCACACGGTGTATTCAGGTAGATAGCGATACACTTTTACAGGGCAAGCTGAAACTACGACGATTCCTGATAGCAGACTTTGTCACAAGATCTTTAAACCCTTATTTTTGATAAATTAAATATTTTGTTTACGAGTTGTCGTTGTCGTTGTCCATCTGTCCAACTAAATTTTGTTATATTCGGTACCACTTCGTAGTCAAGATTTGAATATTTTTTAGATTTAACGTATCGTTTTTGTTTTACATTGTAAGAAAATATCTAGTCCGACTTGCAGACCTACGTCGGTGTTCTTTTTTTTTCGTCTTTGGTCTGACTGCTATGCATAGGCAAAAATTGAGAATTTCGGTGCGAAAAAAATTCGGCAAGTCGTCCTTTCTTGACAAATTCCAGTAACCCCAACTAAAAAAAAAACTCGCCCAGTCCTCCTACCCCTTAAAATCCCCTGTAGGCCTGGTTTCACCTCATCTTCTCTTCTCTTCATTTTTCCTCTGACCGTTATGAAAATAGCCTATAGAGGTGAAACCAGTGTTAAAGGAGATTTTTTGGGGGGACAGGAGGACTGGGTGATTATTTTTTGGTTGAAGGTACTGGTACTGGAATTTGTCAAAAAAAGGACGACTTGCCGAAATTTTTTGCACCGAAATTCAAGTTTTGCCTATGCATAGCAGTCAGACCGAAGACGAAAAAAAAAAAAACAACAAAAAAAAAAAATAACACCGTCGTAGACCTGCAAGTCGGACTAGAAAATAACGTGTTTTAGTTGTTTTGAACATACTATCAACCTTTGGACAGAATTGAGGGCTAAACCAGCGAAACAAGTAAATATTTCATAACGTTTGCTTATCTAGAAACTAAAGTTCCTACGGTTCGATTTGGTTGATCCAATACATCAGTACTGTTACCTGTATAAACCAGATGTTCTCAGTACAAGTATATCTCATACAAGACAAGGTATGACAACACATATCATACATGGTGAATCACAGTGGATTGACACCAATTAATTATACAGTTACTGAGTGAGACCGACATAGACTTAGGATCGAAGAAATTAATTGTGATTTGGTGGAAAGGAGTGGATTTCCAACAGGTCTCGGATCAAGCTTCAACAGCAAAAGTGCGAAAACAGAGGGGACAACAACAACAACAGACACCGATAGGACGAGAAAGATTCACCACAACATCAATACACTAAACACAAAAGACAACACATAAACCGAAAATACCAATGGACAACTTGTGCCGACTTAGGACGGCCAACTGCTGTGTTAGTTGCAAATTGTGCTCGACCTTTTACATGCATCAGTATCAAATCTTACATCAAAAGTATTGAAACAATGAAAGGAGCTACAGGTGATTCAAAGTATTATAAAGAAAAGTTCAAATGCTGTATTTGCAACAGATAACGCTCCTTTTAAACTCAAATAAGAACACATGACTCAAACGGACAATAAATCTACAAGAATAGATTCAAACAATAAGGTTAATTGGATTTCATGATTGTGAACCTCGTATATTTACCTGAATTACCAGGATTCCTTGCATTCATTTATATCATTTGTCTACCTATATGATTCTTCTAAGAATCAGGGAGTGACAGGCATACACAAACACGGGAATTAGAATTCAATTAAAAAAAAAAAGAATCATGTGTTTTTGAGAAATGAATTTGAGAGTAATTTTTGGTCGGCATCTTTGTCAGTAAAACAGCTGAAATGTACAGGAGAGACAACTCTAATTCAAGGTCAATTTTTGTACTAATGGATAGGTCATATTACAAAGAATACAAAGCCAAACATGAAATTCTTGCAATTCATGAGTTGTGGTCAAGATTAAACATTTTCAAAAGTAACAAAGTCAAAATACTTGGCATCAACAGAAAGGTATTGCCATATAGAATGAACATATGCGGTCTGAAAGACATATCAAAAAACCATTAAAGAGTTATGGCAAATGTAAACGTTTTTCAAAAGTAGGTCGAACGCCAAGGTCAAGGTCAAAAGACCAGAATATCTGGTATCAGTTCCACAGGGAATACACTTGAGAAGCAAGAAAGTATAGTCAGTTACCATTCAAGAGTTATGGCCAAGGTCAAAGCAATTGCGGACAAACAGACAGAAAACAGACAAACAAACGGACACACCAAAATCTATACCGGTATGCATCTGATTCTCCGATAACTGGGATATTAAAATGACATTATGAGCAAATATAAAAAAAATATGTTTAAATGACGATTAGCAAACTCGATTTCACTAAAGCTGTGTTCAGTTTAATTGTTTCATGATCGCCAAAGCAGATAATAACAAGAGTTTATGATATGCTTTTAATCATAACAACCGCTTACTATTTACTTGTTATTCCATCTTAGTTAGGTATTTGAATTTACTGCTTCCATGTGCTCCCATGTGTTACTTTGGACGCTTCCAAGAGATTCTGTCCGAAATGTGTTATTCAAATTTGCAAGAGAAGTAGATCCATATAGAAAATACTATAGTGGCGTTGATAAGCTTTGATTTATAATTATTATATCATTTGTTGGATCATATATGTACCCTTCGATGATTAAAAATAAATGAATTAACTACCAATGTCTGGAAATCGGGATAGGTACATGTAAGGTCATGTTTGGTTCTTGCGATATTTTGACCTCTTTTTGTCCCTTCATATTTGTATCCATACGAAACATATTACACTTGATCTGTGATCTTTATATGATTGCCAGTTATACTTTACTGTGGTTTATTTATTCGTTTGATGAAAATATGAGAATGATGCAATAATAAGGCATGATATTGGAGCAAGTGTTACAAGGACAAGGCGGAAGGATATTCATGCGTCGGTAAACAGGCGGCATGTGCTTCTCTCGGATGCTGTGCACTAAATGCTATACCTTAAACATTTCAACTATTGATATAAAACACATTTGTATTTTCAAGATAGGTATACGAGGCTTTATTCTTGATTCGTAAAGATGTGGAATAAGTTGTTGAAAAGAAAAGTAAATGCAGCGCACGTGGAGGCTAATTTGTCTTGATTGTTTATCCTAGCTAGTTGGATTAGATTTTTCTGAAATAGTGTCTAAACATACGAGTTGGTCCCATTTCCTCACTTTTCCTAGTGTTCAGATTGATTTGTCTGCTGAGGAAAGGATAATGAATGACTTAATTACTCAATCTCATTGCTAGATTGAGAAACGATTTCAAGATCCACTATACTGACATGTCTTTATTCGCAAATCGATGTGCACTGGTTATAATCATTACAAATATTATTTGTCTTTCAGACCTCTTATCATGCTTATACTTGCGGAATTATTGTTTAGTTCCGATTCCAGGACATAGTACGATGGTCTTTAAATTTGTTTTAACTATAAATGCACTTTGATATTAATGCGCCGCCGCATTTGAGTGGCGCACCTATAATAAATTTCGTTCATATAATGGATTCTTTGGAGATTTTTCATCAGAATAGTTTTGTCTTTCACGATTCTATTGTTCTGTATTGTTGTCTGTTTGAACACCTTTTCTTGTCAGATGAGATTGCGTTCCGCTGTTTTAACTTTTTAGGATCTCCTTCCCATACTTGTTTTATATTATAATATATATATATTTCAAGAATTTGTACGCCTATTAACTGTGACGTTTGGAAAAATTAAACATTATAGAGGTCTTATTTAGAACCGCTCACTCTTTAAAAAATAATACATGTACCTAGAAATAATGAAAGGGAGGAGATAATTTTAATCGGAAAATTGGGAGGGTTATGCGGACTTAATCCGGATAAGCACACCGTCTGCTACTTACGTTGCAGATGGCTAGATCAGGAATGTAACATCTGATATAAAAGATTAAAACAGCATTGCAATAAAAACATCCAATCAATTGTAATAAGGGCTTGCAATATTCGATATCGTATGGTTTTAAATTAGGATCTAACAGTACTATAAATGTTTGGTTTGTATAAATTGAAATTATCCTATTGAAACAAAAATTCAATCGCAGTAATTCAGTGCACCAAATGCGTTTTCCTACAAACAATGTATCATTACTGATGCATGAGCCCAAAAGATAGGAAACCCAAATGGTGAATGTATGAAGAACGTAATTCTAAACAGGACCTAAAATGTATATTATAAAGAGCAACTTAAGGACAGGGCTATGTCATGAGGGAGGAACTCCTTAGTTTGAGAATTGTTTATTTCAAATTTAGTATTAGATACTGTAAATTGGTTTTTATTCGTCAGGTACCAATTTTCGTCATTTTCGTCAGTGCCTCCAATGACGAAATTACGTATCGACGAATATAAATACTCCTGACAAAATATAGGTTAGAAAGGAAAAATTGAATCTTTTAAAAGAGTTGATAGGACAGGCAAATGATAAATCAATGAAAACTGAATACGCACACAAAGTCGCGCATATATTATACTTGTAATTACCAAATGATATGTTTTCACAACAAGCTACTAGTATATATGTCTCTAATTATTTGTTTACCAATGATTGTTAAACAAACAATGAAAACAAAAACATACGGCCTATACCTGAATGTTAAGTTGGCATTTGAACAGACGAATTTATATTATAGGGACCCTTGGATGACGAATTTACGTACTGACGAAATGGTCATTTTGAACAAATTGACGAAAATTGGTACTGACGAAAATAAAGCAATTTACAGTAATTTACAAATATATTACATGTCAGTGCAGAAGCATAGTAAAACTCAGCTAACGATAGCCTCAGGGACAAATAGTCCACGAGCAGAGATGCCAACCTAGTGGTTGAAATAATCAAATTGAAATATTTGTTCTACCGTAGTAATTAAGAGCACCATATGCACATTTTGACAAATAATGTATCATCAATGATGCTCGAGTCCGAAAGAGACGAAATTCAATTAGTGAGTATATGAGGAGCGAAATTCTAAACATGACCTAAAATGTACGACAAAGAGACAGCTAAGAACAGAGCTATAAGTTTGTTGAACTCCTTTTCCAATCTACAGCCTTTACTTGTGCCTTGTACCAGTCCATTCTTGAGGCTTGCACTCTGACTGACTGTGACGACGGGACTCCATGACGGGTTCTGTCCAAACTTCATTAGAGAGGACAGGGCCCCGACCACCTGCCCTCTCTTACTCCTCGGGTGATATCATACATGAGCTCGCAACAATCGGCAGAGCACGGACTGTATTTCGTACGCCTTTTATTTGTTTTTATATCAATTTACATATACCTTGGGCCCCTGCGTCCTGTTTGTGTGTTCATCTTACACTACAATTATGGGTTCTTTGATACATTTGGGTAATCGGAAAAATGGGAGTGTTGTTCGCACGTAATCTGTATAACAACACCATTTGCTACTGGTTTGGCAGATGGCCGTCCTAAGTCGGCACCGATTGCTTATTGGTCTCGTTGGTTGTGTAGTCTTTTGTGTTTAATGTTTCTATGTCGTATGTATCTTTTATGTCTCTTGCTGTGCTTGTCTACTCTGTGTTTTTGTATCGGGTGCATTTGTGCTTTGCTGTGGATACTGCAACCGAGTCTGGTTGGAGATCTCCCTGCTTTCCTTTGTTTGAAAATAATTTATCAAAATAAGTATCAGAAAATTTACAAAAACATTTCAAGTCAGTTCACATCGAAGCACAGTAAAACCACGTTGAGGATATCCTCGGGGACCAGCAGGGGACCAGCAGAGATACCAATCTATTGGTTGAAATTATCATATTGAAATATATATGATCTATCGTAATAATTCAGAGAATCAACAAACAATGTGATGATCAAGTCCCTAAAAAGAGGAAATCAAATGGCGAATATATTCCAGAGAGACATCTAAGAATATAACTATCAGCCATATGCTGTCATGTGGGATGAGAAAAGCCCACCCGAGGGGTCTGGTTTCTGGTCAGGGAACGAGGCTTCCGAGGGTGGGCTTTTCTTATTCCACATGACAAACATATGGTTGATCGTTTTTCTCCCATTTCTAGGGGCCTTTCTTGAAATTCCATGAAATAATCAACTTTATCGAATTCGAAAAATAAAGGAATATTCGTTTTCAGCGCCCTCAAAAATGGTTTATTCTAAGAGAATAAACCGTAGTCCTTAGCCTTAATCGGTTTAATAGGAATACGTCGTTTCCTAGATGTCGAAACTCTCACGTAAGGAGGCGCAAAAAGGTTACCTGGTCATGTGACCGCGACTAAATTTAGGGCATGTTTTGATTACATTAGGAACGACGTTGCGATCTATAAATGCCGTGCTAAATCGGAGAAATTGAAATTTATACGATGTTGTGATGTTCATAGGATTGTTAAATGTCCATAAAATTCTAGTATTTAAAAAAAATCCTATATCCCACGCAGATGATGTGGAGGAAAAAAAAAGGGGGGGGGGAGAGATTCTGGAGGTTGATATACATTTAGTATTATGCTATGAAATGAAACCATGAAAATATATATAATTTTCGTCTTACTCTGATATATTGAACAAAGAATATGACAAATATGAATAAGATCATCCCGGCCAGCCTTGAAAGCAGACCCGTGGGCCTGTAGAAAGCTCATCGCGCCCGGGTGCTGTGGCCATCAACCCTACCCCGGGCTATGCTGGATTTGTAGTTTCACAAAAAAGTAAAATCTCTTATCAAACTTATAAAAAGAAAACTCTTAAACTGATTTTCAACGTACTGTGTTTTGAATTGAAATTTCAAATAGTCTAATCTATATGCATCTACAGTGATAAACGGAGAAAAAAATCGCCGTGGACACAGATCGATACCGGATAATCAGAGATCAACATATAAAGGGCTCATCCATGCTTTCGGGGAAATAGATATTTTTATCTCTTCAATTTAGTTGAACAATCAACAATGATTCTAACAGTATTTCTAGAACGGCGTAGAAAATCGGCCATTTGCCGCGGATATTTATACTTCGGATTACCCCCCCCCCCCCCCAAGTTTCAAGGATCTTCACAGATCAAATCTGGGTCAAGTGGGCAAAATATATTTACATAAAACGGATTGAATGCATTGACTATTTTCCTTTTTTTTTAAATTATTATTGAATGAAAGATAGATATCTGAAAATAAATATATCTGTTTTCATTTTTTTTTTTCGTTTGTTTAATGTGTAAACGATAATATTTTTACAAGGAAAAATCATGTGTAGTTCCATTTTGAATAATGACAATGTCTCAGTAGAATAATGTAGGTAGCTTTGAATTAATATAAAATATGCAAAATTAATATATAAGAAATATTTGGTTTGTATTGCTATACAAATGAAGTCGGTAAATTGATTTGCATAAAGAATGCTTGATCAATGCACCTTTGATTTGCCCATATTTAGTTGCAATATCGTCAATTATGCATTAAACATTTTCATATTTTTAACATCATTTTAATTCCTAATTCCTAGGAAGATGATTTCTGTATAAAACTAACCTCGGAACCCCATGATCGATTGCGCAAAACGGAATGCGATAGAGCGCGCATGGGTCACCGATGTATAAAATCTCCCCCCCCCCTTCCTTACCTAATCTTAAAAGAGGATCCAATGGTGACGGGCAGAGAGGTTTCTGCAGCTCACGACTCCCTAAGATATTTTTCATTTACTATATTATTTTTTGGTTCCAATCAAATTAATACAAGAAAGGGGGGGGGGGGGGGGGGTCCGCGGGGGTTCACTGCCTAAGACTGGCTTTATCCATGATGTGATCCTCTCTATCCTTTATATTTATTTATTTTTGTTTGTTTATTTATAAAATTCTTTACATAAATTCATATTTATTTATTGATATTTCTGTTTCTGATGAAAATCTAGCACTTTATTCTCTGTTTACATCTATCTATGGATGGTTAGTAATAAGTGACGCCATTTTGAACATAACATGCCCTAAATGACGTCATAAAAGGATGAAAGTCACATGACACATTGTGACGAAATCGGGATCTCCGAAATGACGTATTAGAATGTAAAAAAAAAAGAGTTTTAAAACGACGTTTTTGTTGAGAGGTCGCCGCTTTAGGTGCAAAAATCATGACGTCACAATGGATAACAACGACGTCACAATATGGATACGGCCTATACGGTTGACGTCAAAAGTCACGCGAGGTACATGTGGGACACAGTGACCCTACATGACGCGTCGCATCCCACATGAGGGCAAATGGGAGAAAGAGATATACCATGAGGGAGGTATCACTTAGTTTGAAAATAATTTATCAAAATAAGTATAAGAAAATTCTCAAATATATTCCAAGCTTAGTAAAACTAGACGAACGATATCAAGCTTGAAATGAAAAATGTTGAACCATTAATTCATTTGTTGTGACATCAATCGCATTAATTATCAACGGCCCTCAGCAAATCTGAATCTTCAGCAAATCTGAATAGACTTTTAAGGACAAAGGTGTCTAGAACGGAGATGCGGCTCAACGCTACAGCTAATCGATTTTTAAGGGAAAACAAAGGTGAATGAAAGTTTGGAGAGAAAATATAGAAATACAGAGTTTCGTTTGTTTGTCCTAGACTAGATTATGTTTTTTGTATCTCCTGAATTTTCTAAATAGCCTACACCTATTTGTTTTCATTTCCAATCCATATATTTATTTTCAGCAGAGTAAGCAGAATTGGGAAAAAGCAAAAATTGGCAAGAGCCATCTCTTATGCTTCAGCTGATAGATGCTCGCTGCTCTATCCTAGGAGTTTCCCAGTGGAAGATGAGGAACAAAAAGTAGGAGATACGATCCACATGTCCTTGTATTGGACGCTAGCCTCATCTGCATACTGTAAAGCGTCGGCTGAGAAAAGTATCTTTATCGCAAAATGCAATTTACCATCAGACAAGGGAGCCTCGGTTACATAAGTAAGCGATGTTCAATTGGACGAAATAGAATTGATTTGTGATGCACGCGCACGGATAGAGCAGTATGGAAACACGCAATCCAAGTAATCTTCTAAAGATTTTCTAATTAGAATCTGCGTGCAAGAAGCCCCCATGATAATGAAAGATTGGATCTTCTCATTTAGGTACTCGGAATACTAACTCCTTCAATTTCGTCATTTTGAACTCGTGATCACAACAAAACAACAAATCTGAAGGTTTTTGTCCCCCTTGTGTTAACGAACGTTTTTTTTTTTTTATCAACGATAATCTGTTTAACAGTACATATTCAAAAATCTTTATATCAAAATTACTAACTTTGAATAACGCAATTTTAAAAATAACATTTTTGTTATGGTTTGATCGCGGTTGTTGTGTGGTACATTGGCTTCCTATTGAAAAATATTTTTATGAACTCAAGGAAGAACTTGAATGAACCGATGGAGATGAATTGTATTTCTTAATAATTCGCTTGGAATTCAAAACCAGCGATATTCTTTTATAAAAAATGAATGCAAAGTTAATCAGTCATAATCTAATATACATCATAGTAAACGCTCATTTATTTCTTGTAAATTTACAATTGAATTTTCTATATATGAATAAGGTTATTAAGTTAAGTTCCATCTTCACTTATTTTTCCAAAATCTGAGTCATTGACTTTTGTACCGAAAAACACACTGGGCCTGGGACGACAGGCGCCTCATTCACGATTTGATTAGTAAAATATAATTATCCTTTTTTTCGAAGAAAAGAGTAAGTTTTTCTCATCTCCAATTTATCTAATAAGTCATAATACCTATTCAAAAACAAAATCTATTTTTGCTTTGATTGATATTTAAGAAGTATATTACACTGCTGTGGGAGAAACTTAAACAGCTTTGCTAAATCAACGTAAATAATATCAATGAGAAGTCGAGAAGTACAAAATTATATTCTTTGCACTTGAATTTGATGATAAATATGTAAATATTGTTTCTACAGGTGCAGTAATTTAATGTAGATTCCAGAAAAGAATATAGGAACATAAAGAAAATAAGAACAATATTTCATGCTTTTCTTGGATAATGATTTAAGAAATTGAGAAATATTTCATTAATATTCTATCATATGGAACTTTTCAAAATTAATCGTTAAGATAAAGAAGCCTTTGTTCAGACAAAAATCAAGCATGTACATATTTTTGTATGACTGGAATAGATATATTTGACCAAAGCAAAAAGGTCATAAAAGCTTGTCAAAATTGATATATTTTATATTTTGCATGAGGGTTGAAATCCTAAGAAATTAAACATAATACTAAATATATACTTTTGGCACATCCATAATTCCAATTTTGCATGAAACATTATAAAGGATGTTTCATTTAATTGATCATTTATCTGAAGAAAGGGAATGCAAATGTATTTTGATTCAACATTGCATGCAGTGGAAAAATTGGAAGACTTTTATATGTCTGCGTTTTATGTTAAGAGAGCTACAGAAAGGACTTCACGTCACCAAAAGATGAGGTTTTTGGAACTAGATGCTGGAAAGGAATTGACATTATGCACTGAGAAGAGCCAGATGCATATGAAAACGGAAAAGCAATATTGATTTCTTACGTAATGAATCATGCAAAAGCATCATACGTCAGTGAATGAACAGGAAAATGACTTGTTCTTTATACCTTGTAGCATCATTAATTACAACTTGACGCCCACTTGACAAATTATGAAAAGTAAATAAATGTATTTACCTGAAATTGCTGCATGGATGAATTACCCAGTTTCCCTGTCTTTTATGGCGCATCTTTTCTCTCTGAAGAGATTTCTTGTTCCCGAATAATTTCATCGCTAATTTATTGTCCGAAGGTTGAAAAAATGAAATGATTTGTTCTTTAAGAAAAGTTGTTGGACTGGATTTAGTATCAGTTGAAGCTGTTTCTCCTGACGGAGGTAGTAATTCTTCCTTTGGAGTACCATACAAGGACGTCTCATCACCAACAAAATGCACTTTAATGTCATTTTTATAATTCATCTCTGGACTGAGATAATCACTGTATATAGAGTCATCATCCGAGTCAATGGTTATAGTGATGGATGGGTTGGTGGGTCTATTATTGCACTTAGGTAAACACGGCATCGTTTTTTCAGGAACACCTAAATTCATTCGTTTGAGTTTTAAACTTGGCACACGTTTGGACGTTCTGGGCGGTGTGCTATTCCCCATTGGATGAGAGTTCTTTCTATGAGATCGGCCATTGGTAGACTGTCTTAACTTCACAGAATCAGAGCGGGATAAGCACGGTGAGAGGGAACTTTTCTTTCGGGGTTTGTGATCTACCTCCGGGTCGCTTGCATTGTCCTCGGCTTCATACTGATCTAATCGATGCGTATGTTCTGAATTTCCATTTTTGTCATGTGACGAATCACATGGTTTGTGATAAGGTGACGCCGGTGCACTGGAATCATCATCAGAAGAGTAGGACGGTGGCCTGTCATGATCTGTCACATCTATCAGGGGCTGGGAGGAGGCATTCCGCTGCCCTGCCATCCTCGCCTGTGAAGGAGGCACCTACAATTATAAAACGCCATTGATAGGTTCATGTTTTTTGACAATGCATTCAATAATATCTGAAAAGCAATACCGATACTCACCAGGTGTTAATTCCATCGTTAATTTTTAGTAAAGATTTATTTTTCACTTAACACTGTGGCATCCGCTGTAACCGAGTAACAATTACTGCAGCGTGGTGAAACTGCTTACATACAAGCAATGTAAAAATCGATTGCTTTCGATAACAGTATCCAAGTTTCTGTAATCAAATAATCGAAAGAGATGGTAAAACCGCATCTCTCTGCTCCTTGTAATGAACTTGGGTCCTTAAGCATTTCTTTGATAAATTTGCACGGCTGATGATTTTAGTGATAAATAGGTAGTGATCGAAGGCAAATAAAGAATGGATACATATCACCCTAGTCAAAGAGGAGGATCCACGGTGAAACGAAGCCAATTTGGTCTTAACTTTACATGAGTTTCTGAAAGATTAATTTCCCTCTTGGTACATTAGTGTAATTGCAGTAAGAATAATATTAATAGTCCCTCATTGAAATTGTTCTCATCCAAATTATTAGACATGGCCGTCGACGCGCCAGTGCCATTTACAACAATAATAATAAACAAATTTATCTTGTATTTCGAAATTGCTCCGTACCTAGATTGCAGAATATGTGCATTAATACGTGTCAAACATAACAGATCGACATCCATACTGATATTTGATTCTAAGAAGATTCAACGCCAAAAACATATATCAAATAAAAAGATCAAAACTCAGATGGGCTCTGGCTTAGCAATTGATGTGTCTTATTCATAAAAATAAATGATATCCGACAAGTACCCAAAATGATGACAACAGCAAGACTAAAACTGCCTTTTGAATTACTTGTGTATTCTTCAATGATCGAGAAGTACGTGTATTTACATGTACGAAGAGACCATTGAACGAACACCAATAAGTCCGAAGAGGGATTATCTTTCACCATGAGGCAAATGCTTTGGATATACGGACTACACGCACATGACTCCCCACTGGACTTTCATCGAAGTCCTTATCCGTGAGACGCAATACCAACAAAAATGTTTATTCGTGTACCGAAATAGCAGACAGACCAAAACATAAAATAGATATCAAAAGACATATGCAAAGAATTTTGATTGCTGAGGCGAGCGCATGCACACAGGCATGTATTTATTTATCATTAAATCTGACCATCTCTCAGAACATATTGCTGGATATTTTTTTTACAGACGAGAGTCCATGAAAAATGAATGGCTAACTCATTGGAACGGAAAACGAAACAAATGTTAAAACTACTGTTTTCAATTTTATTAGGATGCCCCTTGATGTTGTATACAGATGGACAAGAACTAAAAATATAGGATAAAATAAAAATCTGGTTTGAAATGTAGAAAATGATCAACGAGAGCAACGATCAAGAGTTCAAATCCAACAATAGCATGGATTTGCTTTGTAGCATTTCAAAGATCTGTGATAGTCTTATGTAATATCGTTACCATTTGCTAAATACAGATCTGAAACTTTCTGAAACGATTTGTCATGATAGAAACAAAATCCCTTTGTAACATAAGTAAATGAGGTTGGATTTCTGAAAGAAGGGAATTATAATCGTACATCGTAATAAGTTCTTATATTGGCAGAACAAATAATCTGAACAGGAAGGTGACGATTATGATCGTTTTGATTCGAAATTGAAGTTAAGTACAGATATACGAAAACGGTCTACGACTCTTTTATATCTTTTATAAGTAATAATAATCAATTTTCTCCTTGAAGATGAGGCTTTGTTCCACAAAATGCAAATTAATGAAAAACATCGTCTGAAATCCTGTTTCAGTTGCCGTTGTCTTTGTTATAGGCGGTATGAATGTCGGTGTTTGTGCCTACACATCATGTTATTGCCTTTGACATATTAATGGTTCTTTATCAAAAGCCTAGAGCTTCTTTTGTTCAATAGCCATAGACTTCATTGCACCAAAGTGCCAGGCTTGTTAGTTTTTCTGTTGCTTTATGGTCCAATATCTTCTTTTCCGAGTAAAGCGTTTTGAACAGGGGGTAATAAAATTTCACAGCGAGATGGAGTGCTACAGAGTGTCAGATTCCCTGCATCTGAGACAAATCAGTCTTTCCACTGAGTGATCTATGAACCAATAAAATTGAATAAAATTGAAATTTTCATTTCTTCAAAATTCCCTTTAAGATAGGGATTGATAGATGGATTTGATAAAAGGTTAAAAACATTGTTTGATTACCATAATAATGCTACACTTTCCAAAATTAAAATGCATTAACGTCTATAGGCTGCGTGATGTGCATATTGCAGATACATGTGACACGGAGTGCTACATGTTCTTATACCAAAGGAAAGAAAAACAAACAAACAAACAAAAACGGATTCAAAAGGAAACTGCCTCTTGTCATAAGCAATTAGTGTATGGAGTTTGGTCAAGATCAAATGAAAATTATCTATAGTCCTCTAGGCCGTATACAGAGACTTTTCCAATCTGTGACCTTGACCTATCTATTAACTTGAAAATCAAAGGGTTCTTCCCCTGATATTATGCAATATGTACATACAGTTTGATGATGATCGAATGAAAGATGATCCCTCTATACAAAGTGTTACTTACGCCCTTTCGAACAGCGTTATTACTATTAGGGGATAGTAAAAGACAAGAACAGTCCGCATTCATTCAGCTGGTACGCATTCTCACATTGGAAAGATCATGTATAAGAAGGGTCCTATAGATCCTATATGACATGTCTTGAAATTATACGTCATCACAACTTGTTGCCACACATTCTTCTTAAGTTACATTCTAAATTTAACGCATGAGTTTTCTGAAATTATGTCTATTTTTTGTTTATGATGACGATGGAAAACCCTTTGGAAATAAAGTATTATAAAGAATTATTTCTAGAACAAAGTATAGAGGTTTTCATAAATCAACCTGAATTCCTTTATTATATTCCTTTATTGTAAATAAAGGCATTCATTATATACTGTTTGACTCTATCCATCTTCTCTTTTTCTTATGACACTGTATATTTAATTTATCAAATGTAATAATCCTATATTGCAAAAATTAAATAATTTAATCGACTGTGGAAAGCTAAAAAAAACCAACCTCTTGATATAAAGTACCATTGTTGATACATATGAATTAATTACTACTCACCCCTATATCAAAGTTTCTTAGCAATTATTAAGCAAAATGAAATGACGTGTGTACAATACCACATAAATTTTGACATATTTATATAATGTATTAGAACTTGCGTATCAAGTGATATAAAAAATTGACACTTAAACCATTGGGTTCATCGGAAAAAGTCTTCATGTGATAACTACATGTATGAACGAGTTCAAGTTTAGAGAGGTCGAAGATAATCCCATATGAAAGTTCCTTACGGTTGCATCATTGCCATAAACTGCGGTTTCGGAATTTTTCATGAAATATTTCAAGTTATTCTCCAGTTTTAAACAAAAATTCAGTTTTATAAGTTTCCTACACCCCCTTGTGTGATAGTTTAAAGTTAAAGAACATGTAACAAAGAGACCAGAGCTTAGTGAAGACATGTATAACATAATCAAAGATTTTTGATATATGCTAGTTGTCTGAAACATTCCTGAGCGGTAAAGTTCCACAAACATTGGTCGCATCCGTAGACCGAAGTTCTGCATGCACTAAAACTGCTACGTCCTGTCTGCGTGTTCCCAAATCCGTACGGAGGCCGTGCGGACCACGTACTGTTAACGCATGGACACCGTGCGGTTCCCCAAAGTTTGCCTACGTTTTTGCACGTAGAAAGCACATACTTGCACGTACGGCGGGTGGTGACCACCGCTTGAATAAAGCACCATAGAAACACGAAGGACAACACTGTCTAAAGATAAATCTCCACAGTCCAATGCAAGAACGGAATCTATTAAACAAACAATATCAAGGTTTAAGTTCTCAAATTGAATTTGTTAACAAAAATTCAATATCCAAAAAAATACATATCTAAAGTTCAACAGTGTATGTATTCATTCTACCAAAAAAAAAAAAAAAAAAAAAAAAAAAAAAAAAAAATACAACCAACTACATGGTATCTCTGTAGGAGTTATTCCTCCTAGCCCGAGTTAAAGAAATCCAGAAAAAAAAAACCAACAGCATTTTTTTTATATTTCGCTTTTTACATCGAATAAAAGCACTTTAGGTATATCGTTGATCATACGGAGAACATATAAAGTACATCTCCTATAATGTTGTAACTTTCTGGTAAAAGACATTTGTATTGACTATGAACTGACCTCACATTTTTTTAATGCAAGTTACTGGAAGAAAATCACAGAAGTTAAGAAACGCGTAGCGCGTTGAAGCAAACGTTTTCTGTCCAATTTTTCGGGTGATTCCTGCTTCAACAGAAAAAATATAAAATTCATTTCTTATCATTTTATATCATCTACTTATGGAATAAACATCAAAGAAGTACCTAACAGTTATTCAGTCTCAAAGTCTAGAAGGCAAGGCCAAATCGTGAGAATTCGAGACTGTTTCTGAATTCAAGAAAACAGACTGTTTTCTTAGATCTAAAAACAATCAATCACCGCACTATATTTCGTAAGTTCGGGGGTTGCGCGGTGATACAACTGACTCTACAGACGAAAAGAAGTTATGGCCATGATATTAACAGCGAACGATCTTTGGAATAAGGACCAGTTTGAGCAAATCCTACATACACATTTAATTTTTAGTAAGTAGAAAAGAAATTTTACCCTTGAAATGTTAAGCAAACATCAACAAATAGTATTTTCAGCAATGAGTTTATTCGTGTTGGAGGGAACCCCGGTTCTAAAAATAGTGCTATAAATAGATTTCCGTGAAAAATTGTTTTGATCGATGTATCAACAAAATTTCTTAGCCAATCAGAATCTTCGTTTCTTTAAAAGAACAATGGAAATTAAATGATTTAAGAAATGAATCTTATATTTTTTTGTGCGAATAGCACATAGTGATTGCCTGATTTCTTCACTCATGGGAGTCCCGTCTACTTAGTATGTATAAACGATGTTACTCTGTTTACACGTACCTTGGGACTGCGTCAGCGTCATGATCGGTATAAAGTCTGATCACTGTCTGTCAGTGTCTGAATCAATGAATTATATCTATATGAATTGAGCTGTCGTAATATGTACATGCATGACCTAATGAAAAATTGCATCTGTATGTACTGAGATACGAAAAAATTAGGAACTTCCATCATGAAATATGATATTAACAATTATGAAAAATAAAAGATCAAAACATTCCCGTTTAGGATGTATCATAATTTTATATACTAAAAAAGAAGTGAATTTTCCTTCAAATTCTTAGCACACACCTAACATTGAACATGAAAGGTTTAAGAGAAAGTGGGGATCAAATTAGAAAATAAGATTCGTCTTCTTTCCTTGTATATGGGTATCAATCGATAGACATATATGATTGTTGTATATTTTTAGGGGGGGGGGGGTAGATTTAATGTGATGTTATTTAATTTTCATGTTCACTGTCAGACACCATCTTTCAATTCATTACGACAACATTATGCATTTGCATTTTAGTTCTGTCTTTATACGTCCATAAACTGGCCTACGAGGGTGTTCAGGAACAAATATAACTTTGAAAACACAATATTTTGTCATACATTATAAGTGATATTATTCTGGCTATTCGCACTCAGTACCTTTAGTGCTTTGATCTGTTGATGCAGGTATAACCCGAAAAATTGGACAGAAAACTGCATCACGCAAGTAGCTGTTTTCTTTGATCAAAAAACAATCAATCACCGCACTATATTTCGTAAGTTCGGGGGGGGGGGGGGGGGGGGTTGTTGCGCAGTGATACAACTGCATCCAAAGACGAAAACAATTTATGGCAGCCGTCATGCTTTAAACAGCGAACGGTCGTCTCTCTTTATCTTTGGAATAAGGACCAATTTGAGTAAATCCTACATGCACAGTTAGCCTAATTAAGTAAGAAAGAAATTGTACCCGTTCAATGTTAAGCAAACATCAACATATCGTATTTTCAGCATCGAGTTTTTTCGTGTTAGAGGGAACCCCGGCTCCAAAATAGCGCTATAAATAGACTTCCGTGAAAAATTTTGTTGATCGATTTGTTGATCGATGTATCAACAAAATTTCTTAGTCAATCAGAATCGTCGTATCTTGAAAATAACAATGGAAATTAAATGATTTTTATTTCATTTGAACTCCTAAGTATGCCCATATACATGTACCCCGCCTAATCTCATAGAAATCACAAATTAGTTTGGTTCTTCTTTCAAAGAAGATGGAAGTGTTCCGACTCGTAACTTTCTTGAAGATTATTCCAAAACAATTTTAATGCACCTGTTACATGTTTCGGATAGTAAATCCTCATCAGTGGTCCTCAATAATACCAAAGTGATCTTCAGAAAAAGCCTAATTTGATATTACTGTCCTGTTCACTAATTCCAGAGCACCTTGTTTTCCCGATTTTCACTAAAATATGATAATGTCATCTTCCAAAAAGATATTAGTTTTATAGTACTCCTTTAGTCGTAACAGCAAATACCATTGTTTTGACTGTACGTCAGTTAAGTTAGAAATAGGACGGAAAATAAAAAGTCTACGGGGATTTTCTATAGTAAAATCGCTGAAAATGTGTGACGTCGGAGGCTTTGACGTCACTGTTTACTATTGTTGACACGGAGAAAAATATGGTGGCGGCTTGAAATTAACATGGGCTCTCGTAGACATTTTATTTTTCATATTGCGCTTTGAAGGCAACTGATAGGGTAAGTTGAGTTAATTTCCAGTTACGACTAAAGGAGGTCAATTCTCGGAAACAATATTTTCAGACGACAGAATTAATTGCCAAAACAGGGTGCTCTGGAATAAGTGAACAGGACAGTAGTAGCGCCCACTCGTTTTATTTTTGAATTTAAATCTGTACAAGTACGCGGCTCAAAATTTTCAGTAAGGTCGATTCAGTAGAGTAGTTACATAAAACGTATCACCAAACCTTGCCATTGGGGATGGTGCTAGGATGTTGACGTCCTTTAATTTCGAATTTATTTTTGGATGAAATAAGTTTCCGAAATAACAAAATCATATATGATGTCAAATTGATAAAGGGCCAAAACGAAAAGAAAAATACATGTAAGTCTTTATGAAAGTGTTCTCGTTCTCTCAAACATTCCGACCAAATTAATTGCATTATGATGGATAAAGACTCTTGAAAACAGTGAACCTTATCTATCAAAACGATTAAATTGATCGAAAAGTTTGAGAAAACTAAGACTTGCAAAAAACAAACCACAATAATGCGTGTCTGATATAAAGTAGGGCGGGGTACATGGGCATAAGGCCATTTCTTTGTTATTTTCTGTTTTGCGTCCTCGTGCTGGTAGGTTTTGAGCCCAAAGTCATAAAACAAAAAAAAAATTAAAATAAAAAGATCTTTAGCAAATTGAATGTGTTTTCTACAAAAATTGATGAAATGTTTATATTTCATTTAAAAAATGAAAAAAATAACTGTAATGACTCATTGTCTATCGTTCTTTTCTTGACTAAAACACCTGTATGTCGAGATGATCAAATGAAACAAGTTTCTGTCAGATTTCACTCAGTCACATAATATGAAATTGCAACTTTGTTTTATATGCTTGTTTGTTTTTCTTCCTGGCTGGCTGGTAGGTTTCTCAATTTCAAAAGGACGCAAAACAGAATAAAAACAAGAAATGGCCTAAGCGAAAATCTAACTTCAGTTGAAACAATATGGCGTCGTAATACTTCGTGAACCTTATCCTTGAGATTTGATATTTTCGTATTAAAATGAAATTACGAGAATCCTTTCTATTAAGAAATAATTTGTAAATGAGTAAAGGACAAATAGCCATAGTTCGCAGCTGGATAAGACATAAAGCGGCCATAAAGACATATACCTTGTTTGGTATATCCCGATTGGACAACGTCTTTTGAACATATATATGCGACATTGAATGAAGCTTGTCGGTGCTTATCCCACCATTGGACACCTGATCTAACTCCCTTTATCTCCTTATTTAATAGAATAGACGAATATGTAGATGAGATTTTCCAGTTACTTTAAATTATCCATTTAATAGCACCAAATAAAGGTTGGATTAATTCTACTTTGTAGGAACAAAATCTGTGTTATTTATTTTTCGTCGTAAAATAGAGTTATTCACCTTTACATGCTTCAGTGTATTTTTATATTTGATGCCGAGGTGCCCAGGAGCAGAAAAAAAAATCTGGTCCGAACCGTGATTTACACTACTACCTATTCGAGCAAATAAATGTCTATAATAACCACACGCTTTCAAAGAATAGCATTGAAACAAGTCACAACACATCACGACACATAAAACGAGTAAATTAAAACAGCTGGTTAGAAACCTAGGCGACAGCAAAATATCAATTTTCATATTCATCTTTGGCATCCAATTTCCTGGAAAAAATTTCATATCATCATCGTGAAAATTACTACCGGATGAAACCAATTTTCTAGATAATGGTTTTTTAATAATTGCTTTTCTTATAATGAATATCGTAAGTGAATGCCTAGAATAATTGCTGTATATTTTTTTTATTCATTTTTAGAATAAACAGTCCATATCATCCCAAATAAAAAGTGCGTAATCAATTATTACGCTGTTCCTATATGGATTCCGTAGAGTTAAAGAGTGAAAAGGACATAAATTAAAAAAATTCTAACCGTCATAAAATTTGATTCAAAATAACTATAGAGGTTGGTCTTAATATTGCGATGTAGAAGTCTAAGACATGATAGAAAAAGTATATTTTATAACGGAAAATGCAGTTATACACCTGTGTTTTCGGAAAGTTTGAAGATCCTCTATGCGACATAACAAAATCTTGAGGATGCAGAGAATCAGATTGATAGTTAACTAAAGACTATTTGCTCTTGGATTCATTTGTTTCATGTTTGTTGTTGTGTCACTGCAATGCGGCAGATTTCTTATCCTTATTTTCTATCAATTATTCCACAAAGTTGGATCCTTTGATTTACAAGTCGGAAGGTTTCTCTTCTTATTTTTTTCAGACTCCCTTTGATTACGTCGGCTTACAAATGAGATGAACATGCATACAAATTTCAATAATGACATGCCCAGTTATTCTACAGAAATCTATAACGAGATATTTATGTTCTTATATATCATCTCGGGCACCAAGCTACAGTGATTTATTAAAATTTTTAGATATTAATATCAGAAATAAAATATGAAGTTTATATCATTAATGTGTAAATTATGTATCAATTCATATAACATGTCCTGTATAGCTTTTTCCTTAGAAATGCCTTGTCATAAAGTATGAAGTTACAAAATTTGTTGATGGCATTTGCGAAGCGCGTTAATGCAAACGTTTTCCTCCAATTTTTCGGATGATACTCGTACCTGCATCAACAGGGGGAAAAAGAGATATTTTTCTTATCATTTATATCCTCTGCTAATGGAAAACGGACTGTTTTCTTGAATCTAATAACAATCAATCCCCGCACTATATTTCGTAAGCTCGGGGTTGCACAGTGATACAACTGCCTCCCAAGACGAAAACAAGTTATGGCAGCCGCCATGATTCAAACAGCGAGCAGTCGTCTCTCTTTATATTTTGAATAATCAAAGCACTGAAGGTACTGAGAGCGAATAGCTAAATATCAGAATATGCATCATTTATGCTGCATGTCATCAAACTTTACTTCGTAGACAAGTTTATCCATATTGATGTCATTAAGACATTAATGATGCCATTAAAAGATGACCGTCCTCGAACTAGCATGTTCAAAAGCGTTAATACAAGTGGCCGACCTAGTGGGTTGACTTAGGGGGTAGGGAAGGTAAGTATAGCGGGAAAGGGGGAGTTGGTTGTCGAACAATCTGAGACAGTCTGTAACAAATATCTTCCATTGATATTCATTGAATTCTATAAAGACCAAATGAAAAAAAAATTCTTGAATTCTTTAAAGATCGAATGAAAAAATAAATTGTATTTCAATCAAAATGGCTTCCAGTTTCTGGTTCCTTAGTGTTATTAGAGTTTTTCGTCTCTTATAACCTCAAACCCCATACACGTGTATTCTTGCTGTTTGGAATATACGAAACTGGCGACGTTTATTGTGTAAATTTTAATAGTCTACGCATGTCGTGGGGAAGAGGTAATTAATAATCTACACATAAAAAAGTTTGCTCGTTGCAAGGATTTATTTGAGAAAGGACTTTTTGATATATAAACAACTAATACTTATCTTCTCGATTATTTTTAGACTCAGATCTAAATTAAGAAAGGGGAAACGGGACGGTGCATACAACTAATATATGGTTCTAAATATCTTTGTTTTACATTTTGAAAATGACATGAAAATTGACGAGGGTATAACAAGCTGGCAAAAAATAACAAATAAAGAATGAATAGTGCTAAATTCAGTATTCTGTTAGAACAGTTTTATTTTTCAAAGCAGCGAGCGCGGCGTGAGTCGATAAGTTTTCGGTTATACTTACATGTATATATTAATTTTCTTCCACGGCTTTTTTCTGCAAAGTTTCTTAAAAACGATATGGTGTGCGACTGTAAGTAATAATGAACAATTTTTCTTAAACAATTTTAACGTCGGATTTTCTAAAACTTTAACAACAATAAAACATCTTCCGTAAAAATAATTTGATGCATATACATGTAGTTGTATACCCCTCTCTCGGTCTCTCTTACTTCACACTAAGGACATGCATACACCCGTGTTCACTTTTCAGTCCAACAGAAAAAGGACATGGAATTGGATCAGTACAGCTACTTTAAATTAGTAATGAAACATTTCCCCGATTAGTATAAGGTAGGTCGTACAATGTATACATAATTTCACCTTCCTCGTCATCAACGACCTGTAATGCTTTCAATGACCCCTCCCCGACAATGAAATAAACGCGTATCCACGGATGAACATTGTAACATGTTCCATTTATCGTGTTTAAAGCAGTTAGTGTTCATCTCATTACATAAACATGCGCTACTACGTAACAAAACAGCTTGATTCTAAAGTAAACAGAGTTACATCGTTAATACATAGAAGCAGCATCGGCCTTTCACTTTATCCGGCGGAAGAAGATTAGAATATTCATACGTCACGATGCTGAAAACCCTGTGATTTGATTGGTTCGTGTTTCAAATTATACATGTACGGCATTGGGGCCCTCATGCGTGAAACAAATCAGGCAATCACTTAGAGCTATTCGCTCAAAAAACAATCTCAGGAAATCATGTACAGGATAGTTTTAGTAAGTAGAAAAGAAATGGAACCCTTGAAATTTTAAGCAAGCATCAACACATCGTATTTTCAGGTACGAGCTGATACATGTTTTAGGGAATCCCCGGTTTAAAAAAGTGCTACAAATAGACTTCCGAGAACAATTTTAGTTGATGGATGTATAAAAAAAAATTCAGCCGAATAGAATCTTCGCTTTTAAATAATAACAATGGAAATTAAATTAAATGATTTAATAACAATTACAATAACAATTTTAACGGATATGACTTTTTTCTGCACGACCTTAGTGACGGTGTGGCTAGCAAACGGGAGAAACTGACAACCCCCCCCCCCCCCGGCATCTGAATCAATCTCAATTGGGGATTAAACCTTTGCTTCTTTGCAGTATGTAGTATTTGTTGTGGGGATATTTTCTATGTGTCTTACTCTTTGTCGGTGTGGAGGTCTTCAGTGTTCCCTGTGGTTCTGTTTTGTTATAGCAGATTCCACAAGAAGTTATTTTTATGTTTGGTAGGCTTTTGGACCAATGGAATCGCATTTTTGAATTGTAGTTTACATCTGATTTAGAATTTATTCGAGGTGGCGCAACTTTCAATGATTTTAGGTAATTTATCTTGTTCTGAATTTTGATACCGGGGCAAATGAACGAAACCCATCCTGCCCCCTTGTTTTTGAATTATACAGCGAGAGAAGTTATGTTAGGCTGTGGACTTTCCTTTTGCGTCCTACTTGCTTAGATACTATAACCTGCTTCGTATATGTAACATGATTCGTGTCACATTTGAATATGTTTAATCTTTACCAATTGGCACGGCGCCACCTACAATACATTCCGTACATACACTCTAGTAGTAATTGTTGTCCTTCGTGTTTCTATGGAGCTGTCTTATTGTCTAAGTCTGTTTGTCCGATTTTTCATTTTTTTTTTCGTGAGAAAGTTGTGTTTTATATTATTTTTCAAGAATGTGTAAGCCTTTAGATGGTGATTTTGACCTTCATTCACTGATTACATTCAACATCTGCATGGAACCAATTCAAATGTTGTTTTCTGTCTAAATAGATCTGTACATCTCAACTTTTCAGTTAAACAATATATACGTAAATGACTCAAAAAGGCAAAATTTCAGGAAGCAATGACAGTCCGTAGCTGAATAACACTAATGTCGTGCAGATGGCATAGATTTTCTTGACGGGAGTCCACGATGGTGGAATACTGATTATCTAAACTATAATACAATGGGACTGTTCAATATGTGTTTGATGAATGTCGTTGACATCTAGGACTTTTCTATCTCTAATCTTCATCAGCCGCCATAATAAAATCGATCTATTTAGTATAGCGCTAATTTCATATGCATTGCTCTCATCTAAGCAATTTCTAAGGGCATTTCATCAATTATAGAAAACAACAGGCCCAGGTGTATCATAGAAAGAAAAAAAGAAATCGGGTTTAACTCATCGCTAAAAAGGAACAATGTATGCCTTGATTTTGTTGTCCATGTGATCCTAAGCTACAGAATATTTTTCTATAGACAATGTAGTCATAAGTTCATTTGTTGAGCTTGAAAGATAGTAAATGTGAAAAATATAAGCCTACGACACAGATGGTCACATGAATACCTCACTCTATGACAAACGTGACGACTTCAATTTCAGCATTACAAACTTTCCTTTTCTGAGTAGCAACATCCCTTCATCTCCAGCTTATGGCGTATTAATATCTCAGTTAATACGCTATGCCAGAGCAAGTACCAAATATACGGATGTTGTTCCGAGAGCTAGGCGTCTTTCAGATAAGCTTCTCAGTCAGGGATAAGTTTGTGACCGACTAACATCGTCACTGAGGAAGTTCTACGGTCGATATGGGGAACTCGTCAAACACTATGATGTCCCACTCTCCAGAATGGTGGATGATATTTTGTCATAGACCATTTGAACCATCCAACCAAAGATTGTACTCTATGTCTTCCGAAATGGAAGTAACCGGATGTGACAGTTCTACCGAATTGAAGCGGCGGGTGTTGCATGCAAGCAGGAGATGCTTACTCTTCCTGGGCACCTGGTCTCACTCCCATATCGGGAGTTCGCTTCTTTTCATGTGGTGGAAGGTTTGTTTGTTTGCTTTGGTTCCTGTTTTGTCCTGATTTTGTATGCCTTCGGATTCTGATTTTCTGGATTATCGATTTTGTGCTGTATACAGGGATATGGTCATTATCCATATTTGTCATCTTACAGTTAGAGAGATTGACCAAAAGTTTAAGTTTTAGAAAAGTAGGTCAAACTTAAAGGTCATGATCACTAGTTCAAAGGTCAAGGCAATAACTGATTATCACGCTGTGTTTACATCATGGTCCACCGTTATACCATGTTACTTGTCAATGTTCCTCTAACTTTTCTCAAATATGTATTTCATATCTCTAGGCCAAATGGCAATGTCAAGTTTAAGGTAAACATCAATAATTGCTGTGTCAGATTTGTCTCATCATGGTCTATCACCAAGTAAACTTACAAGTTGCTACTTCTACTGGTGTAGCAGTTGGCCGTCCTAAGTCAGTACCGGTTGCCCATGAGTCTCGTTAGTTTATGTGTATTCTTTTGTGTTTGATGTTTCTATGTTGTGTGTCAGTGTTCCTTGTCCCCTTTTTCGTCTCTTTCTGTGCTTGTCTACTCTGTGTTTTTGCATGGGGTGTTTTGTTGTTTGCTAAGGGTGCTAAACCGAGTGTTGTTGGATATCCCCTTTCTTTCAAACGGAATCTTGACACAGGCAGACAAAATGAATGATTTCGCCATTTCATTTTGTTATTGAAATGTTATTATTATTTTTGTATTACAAGCAATAGTGAAAAACGGAGGACACAAAACTTAATGGAATAAAGGAGAGCAGATCTCCAACGGGACTCGATTTATTGCAGTACCCAAGCAAGGTACCCTAAAGCACAAAAAGAGACACAAAGGGGACAAAAAAGAATAAACTCCAAAATCAAAGACGACATCAAGACTTAGACACTAAACACAAAAGATTACATATAAACCAACACGACAAATGGAAAATCTGTGCCGAATTAGGACGAACATCTGTCATGTTAGTAGCAAATAGTGCGGCTATTCAGATTGCGTGTGCACAACCCTCAAAGTTGTCCTTCATGTATATGATACCAGTTTGATCACCGAAACTAGTTTGATATACCATAATAGCCGTCTGTATCATGAAGTTCAATGAAACACTTAAAAGTTTAGATATTTTCAATACTTATTCGACAGACACTCCCCTCAATAAATGATGGAAAATCGAAGACCAGAATTTGAAAATATCAGTATTGAAAACTTGTACTGTACTTGGTTTTAAATCACGGGTATTAAACTGAAGTAATTGAAAAATGTCAAATATCGAGTTTTCCTACATTGAATATGAGTGAGAGATATTGCTACAGATGGTGATGTCGCCATACAATGAAGGTCTCCTTATATTTCAATGCGGAAAAAAGGCGGAGGAATTCAAACATTTGCAAGCTGCTCAACTCTCGGTATAATTCATTTCATCAACAAACAAACTAGAATTAAGCAGGGAATAAATCATAATTCACGACAAAATGTTTATTTCGGCCTCGAGCACCACTGATGGAACAATACTTGTCGAAATGTGTATGCATATGGCTGTCTGAAACATTTATTGCAATATTGATAATTTCTTCTCTGTGAAATTTGATCATCTAGGACACTGCAAACTACTGTGAATGTCGATTAAGATTTTTGTATTTTAAACCATTCACTTCAGAAAATACAAATATGAAATATTTCTTTGTCACAATGTTTTTGCTATAACCTATAATTAGTCAACATCTCATATCAAATACAAATCGTAAAATCATAGTATATCAGTTATTTCCCATGTATTCATAATTTGAATAAGAAAGTCACGAAGGTTGTTCACCGGCCGTACGTTTTATTTTTTCTGAGTTTGATTGGATTCAAGACATTAATCATCGTTTTCTTGATATTTCAATACATAAAGAAGAAAAATCTGAACATTTATTATCTATGTTACAAAATCTGATAGATGAGTTTGCGTTGCCTTTTCTTGAAATTTCAGATAAAATGGATCAACATCCAAACTTGGTTCCACCGCAGGTCAACTGAAAAATGAAGATGATATCTCTGTTGCGTTATTGCTGAAGTAAAGGGATTTAAAGGGGGCAAAACATTATTAATTCATGGGAAAACACGAGAGATCATTACTCTGCTGCCAGGGAGCAACCTTCTGAACAAAACTTTCAAATTCTAAGGCATGTTGTTTGCAACGCACACTTATATTGGTTGAGCAATAAAAACTGCAAAGGGGTTCACGTTTCATTGCAGTTTTCGCTATGACGTCATAGGTTCCCATGAAGACGTCGTTAAAGTAGACGTTTTCTAGCGCATTACTGACCAAAACATAAGAATAGGGTTACCATACTGATGTTTTACAAAAACTGACAGGGTACGGGCATTTCCCCTGTCTGAAATATCCGTTTTACTCAATTTCTGATAAGGGATTCGCCGATACTATGTCAGTTTTTATAAAGAAAAGGATAGGATCTCCAGCATGACAACCCTGCAGACACCCAGCGAATCAAACCCACAGAAACTGACACAGATTGACACCAGACAAAACTACAAACCGAACAAGGACGCTAGAACATGATACAAAATAATCGAAACAGACACACAGAAACATCAAACATCAAATACAACACATAAAAGGAAGGAGACCAATGTGCACTCGGCGCCAACTTTGGACGGCCATCTGCAATTAGCTGATGGTGTAGTTATCCGGATTTCGTTCACACAACCCTCCTACTATTCCGAATACACAGAGGTCTCCATAGACGCACAATTGTTGTATAAACATTAAATTTCTCACTGTAAGGTGACATCACAAACGAGAAAGTTAAACGCAGTGGCCTCTAGTAACACATATACTATGTAAATGTATCTTAAAAAAGTCTATAGCATGCGTTCAACAGTCTGTGCTCTGCTGGCTGAAGCGAGCTCAAGATCAATCACCCGAGAAGTCTGACCAACTTCAGATAGGACAGAGAATCAGAACCCAGTCACACGCATGTCACACCCAGTAACCTCTAACTCATTTCCGTCACCGGATTACTTCATGCCAAGATGACTCTGAGAAGCGGCGTCCCTAGTTTAATCTTTCATGTTTATATTTTGTCAAAAGTGAGTTGCTCTTAGTTTTATGTTGGGTTTATTTAGACGCGCAATTAAAAGAAAAATAAAACGTTGAAATCATGGTGGAAATAAGAAGTAGAGGCACCTGAATATTGAACACTAGCTTAACTTCGTTAAAGGAGGTTAACATCTTAGCACCATCCCTTCAATGCTATTTTGAACATAGATTTTATTTGGATATGCTACTGAATCGACCCGACAAGAATTATGGAGCCGCGCACTCCCTGTAAAGAAAATGTACAAATTTAAATTCTAAAAATAAAACCAGAGGGCGCTAGTGAAATGAATTTGGGTGCCGTATGAAAAGCACTTTGGCTGGAAGTATCAGTGATGAGAATTTAATATTTGAAACAAGTGTCTGGTGCATAAAAATCGGTTTGAAAGTTTCTTCAAGAAGGTATAGAGTTTGAACACATCCGTATTATTATAAGAAACTGTTATTTCATGTTGCAGTGTGGATCAGTTAAAATAGTTCCCCGTGACCTGATGTTTAGAAGTGTAATAATTACTTCTTTCCAGCTCTGTCACCTGAAAGAAGCTTTGTTTTGGCCCTTTATCGATTTGACATCATAGATATTATTTTGCTATTTCGAAAACTTGTCATTCCATTTAAAACTATCATCGAAATTAAAGGAGGTTAACATCTTAGCACCATCCCTCCAATGCTATTTTGAACATGTATTTTATTTGGATATGCTACTGAATCGACCCTACAGGAAATCTGAAGTTGCACACTCTCTGTAAAGAAATGTACAATCTAAATTCAAAAAATAAAAGAGGGCGCTATTGAAATGAATTTTGGTGGCTCCGCTGGAAGCATCACTGATAAGAATTTAATTTTTGAAACACGTGTCTGGTGCAGAAAAAATTGGTTTGGAATTTTCTTCATGAAGGTGTAGAGTTGACACACTTCCGTATTATTCTGTTTCCCCAGTTCCAAAGTTCCAAAATTTTCGACAAATTTTAAATACCCAAACCAAGCCAAAATACAGTAAAAATGCCAAATTTCCTCCTTTCCTGTTATTTGGGTTGTGCAAGATTATAAAATAAGTTTGTATTTTTTAAACAGACCACACGCACACTGTTCATTTATTTCCTCATCTCAATCTAAGTGAAGAAAATTGTACCTTTGTTTTGCTGATGACTCCTAATCAACACAATATTGTATTACTACAGATCGTGTTAATGGTCTTATCATTTTCTTATATTTCATTCTTCTGGTATGAAATTGCTAATCCCTGATGCAATCTCTGAAAATCAGCTACGTGGCAGAGACACATTACGTAACATCTCAGGTTGCATCTGGTCAGGATCTGCCAAGCTTAGTCTTAGAAGTCATGCATCGCTCAGAAGCTGCAATCAGTACAGGCCTTGTAGCACATTTAGTATAACTTTTTTGTCACTTCTGAAAGAGTGCTTTTTGAGCCGACGATGTGAACTGATTCAGAATAAGTTCGTTACAAAAGGTCTTAATAAGGATGACCTAATCGGATAATTATAGTTCCCCTTTGTCTGCCTACAGTAGTGTAAGCACCTCATCGTAAGGCAATCAGCCGATTGCTAGACATGCAGGCCAAGTTTCATATTTACCGATCGATATTGGTGCAGATCTCATGTATGAATGTTACGGATTTCATCCCCCTTTGTCTGAAATCAATTATCTGTCGCTGTCAAGTGCGTCCTTTTGGGACAAGGAGGACTGTAACATCACACCATTAGCAGATTTGCCTTCTTGAAAACATATGTCTTCCAGAGAATTTTTTTTCATACGAAACTTTTGCTATCCCAAGAGTCATCTATGCCTTTGGCGAAACAATATGAATTTCTGTCTCTAAAAGTAATAGAAGTTTTGATTTATAAGAACTTTCAAAAAATGAGGGTTTATCAAACGTGCAACTACATGTACATGTCACATACATAATCAATGAGCAGCTGCATTGCTTTTCACATATTGTTTCTTTTTCATTTTTGTTCTCTTATTTTGCATTGCTTCTATGGTAACCCAACGCAAAACACGCCAACTTTATAGAACACGAATGTTACAACACATAGAAATGTAATACCAACAACTAAGTCACGCAAACATCAGGATACTGTAAACGTGTTTATTTTCGCTGCAGGAAAAGTTTGCGATTTTACCTCAAGACGTGATAATTTTGGGAAATATTCGAGATATACGTACGTCTCTGTATTTGTAAGAATGCATCAGCTTCACTTTTTCGCAAAGTGCCTTGTGATTCATGAAATATGCAAAAAATATCCTCATGCGACAATTTCACGTTTACAGTATTTAACTCATATTTCAACACAATGATTAAATGATAAAACGGAGTAAAGACCAAAATGGAGCAGAATTCAAGTTATTGATTTATTTGTAGCTCTATACTTTACATGGCATTCAAGATCATTTGTACACAACATAACATTTTTCAATTTCATATCGTGAACTCAACATTTTAAACAAAAGTACAGTAGCCGTTGTAAAAATATCAAGAGAAGAAAAAATGTAATAACCAAAAATAAAACAAATTTTCAAGATTTTATGAGAACAGATAGCGATTGTTGGGAGGTTTAACAATGATATTCAAGTCCAACTATCGAAACATTGTACCAATTCTCAGATACCAGGTGGAACTGATATCTACCACAGTTAACGCATCATGGTAGAGATATAAACTACATAATTTTAGGTAGATATATATCACCACTAAAACTGAATATAATCGGAAAGAAAATTACACCTAGATAGCAAGAAACAATAAGTAAATCATAATTTATGGACATTTCATGTATATTCTTATGATTATTCAACATATTCAGATTTGGAGTCAAACGTCTAGTCTATGTATGAGATGTGTACATTATGTGGTATAATGCTTTTTTTAACCATTTTTTCAGAACCATGTAACTTTCTGATGAAAACATTCAGAGAGCGTAAAACGTTTTCCTCGTCAATTCGTGTACCAATAATCGATTATTGCTTGTAAAATACAAGAAAAGTGAGATAACAAAATATTTATCACCTTTATTTTAACCTAATTTCAAATCTGTGTGATGTCATAGATTTAAATTCAGATTGGAATACTGTGAAATCATTTATTTTCGTAGGGACAATTGTAGTGGATTCGTGAGATTCAGTGCTTTCGTGGGAACGCAATTTCGTAGATGCCCCCATTTCAAAGAATAAAGAGTGAAATCAAACTTTCACGAATGGTACTCAGCCCAGGTAATCGAAGGGCTTAAAAAGTCCGAAAGTGGCGACGATTACGTTAACGTCGACATTAAAACATCCGTCTTAAAGCCCCCTCAGGTCAATATGTCGCTGAATTGGTAACTTATTAAAAGCGGGTTTTGCAAGGTTGGCCTGTGACAAACAATTGTAAAAACAGTGTTGACAAACATTATAATTACGATTAACGTACATTTGTATGTGTCCATGTTATTAGATGGTCAATCGCCTGTAAGATATGCATGTTTTTGTCACTAAAAGTTGTTCAAATTTCTTGCTTTATGTACAATTATTCGTTGGGGATGTAAATTCGTGGATGAGGCTATCCACAAAAAAACCATGAAAATTGAGCCCATACAAAATATAATGATTTCACAGGATATTGAGCCCATGATAACGTTGGATCGAGCTACAGACCGTGCGAATTGGTAAAAAAACTATGAACGTCTTAATTCAACGAGATATACTATGTTTACAATGTTACCAACGCCAAGACTCATTGGTTTTGTTTTACGAATAAACGTTTTAGAACCTCTATATATATACAAAATAAGCAATACTTGCATTGTCTTTAAGATTTTGTTGTTTGATGCTGTAAGCTTATGTTAGCTTCGACCAACGTAGTTAATATACTTGCCGCTTATTGGCATTACTTTTATAGAAATATGATGTATTCCAATTCAAAATTTGATAAAGCAGTAACGCATTTACCTTGAAGAAATAATCTAATTAACCTATAGGATCTTTTGAATGATCTCAAACTGCTTTTCAGACAAACTCGTATAAACATGAACTAATTATGTGTATAAACATTTAATGCAAAATGACAGTTCACAGTCTTCATTTTAAACGTAAACCGAACATCGTTTATTTGGATGTTATAATGGCCTAATCTTGCTTGAAACTGAGGAATGACAATAAAGTTAATGCAACAACAGTGATGTCCGAGGCAGAAGCAGACGAAAGTCAAAGCATTAAAAGTGTTCGAGTAGCTCAAAGGTTAAAAATTGACCTGCAAATCTGTGCATGAGTGATATTCAACATACATTGAAGGTGCAGTCAATTACTGTTATTCAATTGAAATAAATGGAAACAACGAAGACGTTTAATCCTCGGAAACGTATTGTCTACCAGCAACGATCATAAATGCAATTTTGCAAAATGAATTCATATTAAACCATATGTTTATAACAAATCGTTTCTCTACCATGAAACTCAAGGTCGAATGAGAGGTACATTGTCTATCAAAATATTATTATTCGAAGAACATAACTGGATCCTTAGATTTGTGCTCACTACTCATGAAGATGCCTATAAATAATGGAGCTATCTCTTATTTTCAGAACAATTTACAAAATAAACGACCGTTAGTGGAGGTACCCATCCGGTGGTTACAGACACGTATAAACATAATTACGTTAGTGCACCAAATGCTTATTTCGATAAATCGTATTTCATGATGCTCAGAGTCGAAAAATACCTACTCCCCATTATCGAGATATAAGCTAATTTAGTCATACTTCACTGAAAGCATGGTTTCTTCACATGTTAACCATTTGTGTTAGGATAATTGTAATTAATTCTTTCCAATTGATGAGAGATATAGAGTAAAAACAATGCAAATAATTAGATCTGATCATCAGTGCACATAGGGTCGTAGACCTAAAGAAGTTTAACCTTTACTATGTAAAATGCAAAGGTTTGGTTTGTGTCCTAAAAACTATCCTCAGAGAAGATTTGAACAGGTTTGCTGAAATTGAGATTATTTGTTGAATAGTTGTGCGTACAAAACAAAGGAGGGGATCACCAACAACACCAGGTTGCAGCACCAACAGCAAAACACCAAACAACCAATGCAACAATGAAAGGTGAATCATGATCTTTCGTAGAAGACACTACTGTAACAACTTAGTAAAGTTAGAGAACGTAATGGAAAACACTTCAAACATCGGGTCGCGGGGATTTGTATTACTAACTCCACACTGCAACAAGAAATAAGTGTAGATATAAAACAAAAGAGGGGATCTCCAACAACACCAGGTTGAATCACCCACAGCAAAACCCCAAAACACCTTACGCAACGATGAAGGTGAATTATGATCTTGCGTAGAAGACACTACAACTTAGTCAAGTCAGAGAAAGTAATGGAATTAAAACATTTCAAACATCGGGTCGCGGGGAATTGTATCACCAACTCCACACTGCAACACGAAATAAGTGTAGATATAAAACAAAGGAGGGGATGTTTTATTCAGGAATTACTTAAAATTGACTTTCATCATTATCATGCAATGAATCACAGAGCATGGTCGCAACTTACCAAGATGATTAAAAACAGAACCTTTTATTGACCTTATAATATGAGCAGCAACCATCAGTTACTGTGAATGAAAGTCATACCCAAAAGCCGAAACCATGTTCCAAAAACCACAATCAAAAGGCTTTCGAAATTTGGAAAAATACAACACAGCACTTTCTCAAACGAAAAGAAAATAGGACAAACAGACGGAGATAATGACACAAGCTCCACAGAGACACGAAGGACAACTTATCTTAAAAAAATCTACAGTGCAAGTGTGCGGAAGCCATAATAAAGATTGTGGAATGCAGTATTGGTGGCGCTGTTAAAACGCGCCGTACTAATTATTTTTATATCTGACATGAATCATGTTGAATCATGTTACATATCTAATACAAGTATAGTATCCAAGTAGGTAGTACCAAAAAAGAAGCCCAATGCTACATAATTCACATTTTCTGTTATGAAAACTTCCTAATCAGACATGCACAAGTAAGGTATACCCACTTCAAAGTACCCCATTATTCAGACAGGACTGTATTATTTACCAGCCTTCATTGCATCATCATGTGAATGTTCAAAAAGACTTTAGACGCAAGGACTCAAACACGGGCACAAACAGAACCAAACACAAAAACAGCAATGATACAAACACGGTCACAAACAAAACAAAATACAAAAAAGCATGATACAAAAGATAAGTTATTTTCACTTTAAAAATCGAAGTGGCTAATCGTAACCGTAACCTGTGGCAGGTCATTTGTTGAGAGAAATGCGTGTAGTATTTCGGATAATGAACTCTTGACATTCCCCCTTTGGCCTGAAACCAAGAGATATTGCAGAATTCCTATTTTTTAAGGCTTCCACACTGTAATAAGTAATATGAACAAAGCAATGAAATGTAATAAAATGTAATAAAACAAGAAGGGGAAACAGTTTAACCTTTTCGGCTGAAGTGAGTTCTTGTAAAGTGAGAGGTGTATAACCTACATCAGGAACGTTCCTAAACTTCAATTTTAGTCATACATGTAATATAAAGTTTTGTATGTGTTTATTTTAGAGTGATCCCCTTATTTACAAGACAAACGAAAGAACAGCGGAACGTAAAAATAACTTCAAAAGTGTCATCTCTGTTCAGATATCTCACTTAATTGTGTCACATTGTCAGTGCAACAGAAAAGTGATTAAGCTAAAAACGTCTGATTTGTACAGAACCGAAAAAATGATTATAACGTAGAAGCCCTCACAAATGTTTGAGCAGCTGAAGTGATGACAAGGACAAACCGGATACGATGGACTAGAAAAGTACACAAATTATTGATTGGATTCCACTTTTATAGTGTAAATCCTTTGATGTGCACCCCTTAATACTATTCTTAATTCGGAGAGATCGATTAGATGGTGTGTATGGTGTATAAAAATACTGCTGATTCTGATCATAATGTGATTTCAGGGATATTTTCCATTTAAAATAGGAAGTTCTGAGGCCTTTGTTGTCATTGGCAGACACAGCTCTAGACAACGAGAAAAATGCGTGTAAGCTAATTTATTATAAGCCATGAATCATTATCAACTAATCCTTGTTGATCTAGCATGATTAGTTAACCATACAAAATCTTACAAATGAAATACTATGTCCACAGAAATAGTATTGTCTTAGTAAATAACATTCGTCCATGCCAATTAACCAGGAAGCTGTTACGAGAAAAATCTATATGGACAATATTTGCCTCTCAGTGATCATCACTTGTTGCATTTGAACACAATCTCTATTTCAGCGGTTAATTAAAGTTGTTTTGTGGTGTTTGTTGCCTCCTGTTGAGTATTTCCTGCTGTGGTCATTACCGAGTAGTCTTGGTAGAAATCTGTGCCAGATTCTCTCTGAATATATATGCCTGCCTTCTAATTTGTATATATGTTTGTCTGTCTTTCTTAGTCTCTTCTTTTGATTTTACTATGGCATGAAATGATGACACCTAACTGTGACTATTACGTCTATTTCTTAATTCTTTCGGTTTGGGCAGGAATTTTGTCAAAACATGAAATAGGAGAAATTTATTGAAGTAGGAGGATTTTAGAGTCACTTGTCCTGTTTCAGAAAATTAATCAATTTATGTACGTATTTAATCATAATGTGATCATTTTGGACGGATTGTTAACTGAGAACGCATCGATTCTGAGGAACGTTTTTATTTTGAACGATTTTCAGGAAGAGTAATGAATTCCATTTAGCAAGCCGGATACAGCAACAATTTCTGTCGTGGATGAAAAATAACATTCTGCACGAATCGGAGCAGAGTAAACATTTACCTTGCAAAATTATTAAAACCCTACAAAATGTGTTATATAAAAAAAGTATATAAAACCCTTGAAACTTAAAATAAATGATCTATTTAAATGGAATGTGAAAGCGTCATCATCAGACACAAATATTGACAGAGCTAGAGTAAATAGAGAGGAGACAAACGAAGGTCTATTTCAATATAACGTGAAGTAGATGATTCAATCAGAAATAAAAATCCTTCTTGATCTCATCTTGAAATTGGACTTGGCCTACAGACGATGTGCAAACGCTAATACTCAGTCTCAATATATCTCGAAAAGCAGTTTTGTTGTTTGCACATACCGCTCTTATAACTTTTCACATTATGTTACATCTAGGGTAGCAAAACTTCACCGACCAAAATTTTATTTGCAGATACTTTATGTAGAGTATATATCTGGAAGCTTCAAGCTTCTATCGTATTTTCAATATATTTAAACATACTTAGCACTTCCATCTTGCGTTAAAGGTTAAATGACAGAGAATGGAATACACGTTGATTCATCAAACTAGTTTTTGAATATTTTTTGCTTTCATGAAAATATTTGAATTAATTGGCCTTTTTTATACTGGTATAATATGACCTTCCGACTCCTGTTTTAGTAAGAGTTTGAGGACATATAGAAAGCTCAGTATATTATACAAGTCTTACCTCATTTGGTGGATGCTGGGAATGTTTGTCTATTAAAGACATCCATTTTTCTAAATACTCCCTTTTAAGCTTGTAATTCATACTCATGCTGCTTACCGCGTCCTAAGCACCAAGAATGTCAACACAAATAAGTGCAATGAGCCACAAACAGAATAAAGGCATCGCGGGAGTGATGCGTTAGAACCTAACAACAAATCGTTATAACGACTTCATGCAAGTAATTTCCTGCCGTGAAGACATATGAACAAGGTTAGGTTTTCATATGGCAAATCAATCATCATCAACACTCTGAAACTATTCTTGATTACAATACTAGAGGGTCTAAGGAATATATGAGGCTAACCATTCTTTAATTGCTATTTAAATCAAAATAGGCGTTCAGTATTCCTTAAATGCCAAGCTCAGGGGTTGTATTGATTATGTTTATTTGATCCTTTGATTTGATTGAGTGCTCGAGAAAATCGAACGGAAGATCTTTGGAAATTCAATACGGAAAAATGATGGAGCAACTTCTGGTCAACCACAGCTTTAAACATAATATTTTCCATTACGTATCCCCATAAGATTCCTTTCACTCCATATATAAGCATAGTCCATTGCATGTTATCCTTTGATTTGTTTTCTGAAGTTAATTGCATTCACATTAATATTGCTTTATGGAATATTTTCATTTCCCTGGAGATAAATCTAGTCCTTATGACTTGAGACAGACATATTGGAAATCGGTCTCATACATTTGTCTAACCCTTGAGTACTGCTCAGAACTCCGCTTTAAAAGATAATCGTCCCATAATTTGTTCAATCGACTTATTTGTCAATCGACCATACAGATACTCACAACTGCTTAATGCAATATCTAAACGTATCATATGGAATCTTTAAAGTATGCCAGTCTGATGAAGAGATTTGAAAAGGAAATAACCTTTTCAGGATGAAACAACCAAACATTGTTGCAAAAAGCTAAGAAGCAGGAATTACATCTCTGACGTGTGCTAAATATCAATATGAATCGGAGTAGAGTCCTTGCCTATGTCGTAGATATGTCAATATACACAATTTACATTTTGTATATAATTCCAAACATCACTTCAATTCTTTTGCTTTTGGTGAGTATTCTTTTCCACCAAAGATTATTTTTTTTTTACTACATGACAGCCTGAATGCTAGCAGAACGTTAACGTTGATAGTTGAAAGGTTGATTCTACGACCCTAAATGCAATACTGTTTAATTTTCATAGAATTTCTAACATTAAGATACATTGAACTGTCAGGTCAGAACACTGTTGCTTTGCTTAACACTGAAGTCTGCACGAGCTTGAAAAAGGACCATCACCTCAAATGCAGACAATTTGAAAAGTAACGACTCTTTCGCATTACATTAAGCTTGTAAATTTTTGATTTTTTTTTTCTTGATATAATGCTCTTGATTAGAATTGAGTTTTGATCAATTTTGTCTCAAGAGGGGAATGCTGATTTAGGACAAGGCATTCACACTCGAAGAACACGTGTAACTTTCCAACACGCTTAAAAGAGAAGAGAATACTGATTTCCTAAAGTACAAAGATTAACGGATATTAATAAAGGCTATTTTCAAGATCTACGTAAAACTAAATTTGATACAGGCGAAACAAAGACAATAATTATGTTTTGAAGAAATCCTAGAGCTGATCCTATTGAAGGTTCCATTATACAGTAACGCCGACTATTCATCAATACTTCAGTTAGTAGCTATATCTGCTATACATACAGTACACAACTAGACCAAGAGTAACTTTTCTTTGAATTATCATATTTTTAAGATGAAAACTGTAAATGTTTGTAGAAGCCGTTTATTACTCTATTCCCCTCAATGCCCTAATTTTAAAAGAGAGAAAAGGAATCCTTTAAACAACAATGAGCTCTTCACAAAACGAACTAAACACAGTTTAGTCATTCCAATTGAGTTTTGTGGTATTGTGTGTAATATAACCATAAAATTTCGATTGGAAAGGTCCCTCAAAATCAGCTCTAAATATGTTTTGACACATATGAGAAATGCCTTTATATTCTACACCTACAACGTATCTGTAGGAATTTAATTACGTCACAATGCTTTTTACGTCAGAATTCATCCCATGTTTATTTTGGCATTTAATTGGACGATTGAATATCAGAAGTTGTTTTATGTAATTTGAGATAAAAATGAACACAGAAAATCGACATTTCAAGCATGCATGATACTTATAATCTCGTTCACTTAAGTTTCCTAGAACCAAAATGAACCTCAATACTGAAAATGATCCTGTCAAACAACCTATCCCGCGTGCACTGATCAATATGCACATTATGACGAGGGTGGATGACGCGTTGTTTATCGAAGGACAGAGGCAGACATGAAAGTATTTAGGTACACCATGGAAAAGTTTGCGTAGGAATTTATGTGTACTTTGCATTCTTTAAAAGGCTACATAATAGAGGTAGACCAATAAGAATGAGTAGTTTAATATAGATCTTAACCAAATTTGGTATATATAATTACATGTATAAGCGTATGAATTAAAATAGAAAAGACGAAATTGTAATCGCTTATCCGAACTTTGCGTTTGGTTCATGTCTGATCGAAGTGAAAGTTAATTCCTTGTCAATGTTTCGAGTATAGTACCGTGTATGTGTAATTCCTAGACAAAATCCATACTTCAACAATAGCTAATTCTTTGGTATACATTTTAGGTCATGCTTAGAATTTCCCTCACCATATATTCATTATTGTGAATTTATATATCTTTCGGCCTCGAGCTTCACTGATAAGACATTGTTAATGAGTTAAAGAAGATCCTGACGATAATCTCAACAGTACTCACAATGGAGCACAAAATTGAGCCTCGATGGAATCCTAGCAAGCTAGAGGTGGGACCTGGTGCCCGGGAAGAGAAAGCATCCCCTATTTGGCAAGCTACACCCGCCGTCGATGTTCATGCAATTGCAAATGACAAATATGGATAATGACCATATCCCTGTGTACAGCACAAAATCGATAATTCAGAAAATCACAAACCGAAGGCATACAAAATCAGGATAAAACAGGAACTAAAGCGAACAAACAAAAACCTCCACCACATGAAAAGAAGCGAACTCCCGATATGGGAGTGAGACCAGGTGCACAGGAAGAGCAAGCATCTCCTGCTTGCATGCAACACCCGCCGCTTCAATTCGGTGGAACTGTCACATCCGGTTACTTCTATTTCGGAAGACATAAAGTACAATCTGTGGTTGGATGGTTCAAATGGTCTATGACAGAATATCATCCACCATTCTGGATAGTGGGACATCATAGTGTATGACGAGTTCCTCATATCGACCGTAGAACTTCCTCAGTGACGATGTTAGTCGGTCACAAACATATCCCTGACTGAGAAGCTTATTTGAAAGACGCCTAGCTCTCAGAACAAAATCCGTATATTTGGTACTTGCTCTTGCATAGCGTATCAACTGAGATATGAACACGCCATAAGCAGGCGATGAAGGGATGTTGCTACTCAGAAAAGGAAAGTTTGTAATGCTGAAATGAAGTCGTCACGTTAAATGTCATAGAGAGAGGTGTTCATGTGACCATCAGTGCCGTAGGACAACATTATGTCCAAATAGGATGCTGAATTATTTGTCTCTGTAGTTTATTTGACTTCAAGCTCCGAAGGATAGATACTACTCAGGTAATCCGCGAATTTTGGATTTTTGATGGACAACACATCCTATATATATATGTAAGTGAAGTTGAAGTCAGAAGCTAAGTATCTTTTCCCCTCAGAGACCAAAGATTGAATGAATTCAGCTTCGTACGAGTAAAAGAAAATGTCGGCAAGGAGTGGGGCACAATTGGTCCCCATTGGAATTACGACAATTTGCTGGAAGACCTTTCCTCCAAACACCACAAAAAATTTGTCGATCAGAAAGTTTAACATCTGAATAATATCTGTTTCAGTGTACTTATTTTCAGAATCGGACTTTCTTTTACAAAGTGGGTTTTGTCATAGTTAACAACAATAAATTTGTATTTGCGATTACCGTTCTTACTTGTAAACGCATTACTTATAATTTTTGCGAGTCTTTCTTTCAATTTAGAATGTGGAATTGTAGTGTAAAGTGTCGAAAAATCAAAGGCTTTGATCGAATGGATTCTACTAAAATGAGTGGATTTCAGATGTTCTAAAAGTTCCTTCGAATTCTTTAAAATCCACATATGGTTTATGCCACTGCGAGAATATACTGTCGAACAATATTTTTGAAGCCCAGATTTGATTTCAGATAAAACTTTGGTGAGTAAGATCGATACAGATTTGGTAGAACATTTTGAGGAACCAGCGATGAAATGTTGTTTGTACGGATTCTTATGCATTTAAGGTTTGCAGTATAAGAATGGTAAATCTAAATCTAAATTGTAAGTGTCGAAGCCAAAGGAAGCAAGAGCTGATTTGTGGTTATCTATTATTTCAGAGGCAGAAAGGTTTGTTGGGATGTAAGTGGGATTTCCAGGTGTCGAATTTCAACCAAATTCTTTCACTAGACTGTCGAAATAGTACTTTTTGCAAGTAAATGTGTAATTATTTGAGGCTTTGTCCGCTGGTGTGATGACATAATGTTCTTGGAGGTAGATAAGCTCTGTGATAGCATCAGGGTCTTTAAATATAGACTCGAATCTGGTGTTCACTGTTGATTTTAATCGGTAAAATCTAGATAAGAGTAACCCTCTGATTGATTTTATCCATTCGGAAAAGAGAGTAGAGTGTAGAGTTGTACATCCTCTTTCTTTGCCCAACGTCTTGCATATTCCTCACAAGAGTCCATGATAATCTTGACAGTTTGGTTCCATGTAAGGGACATGCTTTCTCTGTATTTGGGACCCTTTTTTAACAATTATCATGCACTAAAATATTATTATAGAAAACAAGTTTCAATACGATAATATCAACCACTAAGTTGGTATCTATGCTGTTGGACATTCAATCCCCGAAGAATTGCTTTTCACTGTTTTCTGCACTGTTTTGAAATATATTTGAATCAGTTTTGTGTAAATATTACGCCTAGACAAACTTCATTTTTCAACAATAGCTGGTTCCTCTATATACATTTCAGGTTATTCTAAGAATTTCGCTCTTCATATATTTACTACATGTATTTGGATTTCCTCTCTTTCTCGAGCATTACTGATAATACATTATCTATCAAATTGCACATATGGTGCAATAAATCAGTGTTATAGAACATATATATATTTCAATATTCATAATTCAAAGTACTTACATTTTGGTATTTGATAAAGCTTCTTAATGTGTCCATGTTAAACTCTAGCGGTCTAGGAAGGCTGGCTCTCAATTCAAAAGATCGAAATTGAAATATACATAATAAACAAGGGAAGTTCTGCACTTTTCATGATCATGATCAAAAATACAATCGCGAACTTTTAAATTTTACTCAATTCCGACCCTTGTGAACTCTTATACAACCTGTCTATCCGTCTATAGTTTTGGCGTCTTATTTCAGTAACTGACAAATTTTATTTCGTAAACGCAAAAGATTAATCTAGCTGTTACCGTCTTAACCTGTGATACATCATGACGTCACCGGGAGGACGATGACATGTTACTAGACTTATATTAAGCTTCTTACAAGGGCAGTATGCATTAGAAACACGAAGAACAAGAATTAAGACAAGAAAGTAGACTAACGTTAAACGTCTTCAAATTCAATAGCATCATTTAAGAACAGAATACATTTACAGCATGGACCAGACATGCACGTTTTGGGTACTTAACCTTCGTCAGTGATCCTCAATATAAACAATGTAATATGACCAAATACTGAGAAAGTTATGTAAAAAATGTACCGAAACACGTAGCAGGATTGGCGGAATATGATGCAAAATGGACTGGGATAAATTTAATGAGAATCCATTGTAAATAGTGTAATCGAAACAGAATAAAAGCAATGTATCAAGAGAATCAACATGAAATCGACTAACACCTTAGGACAAAGAGGGACAATACATAAAAGCAGGAAAAATGTTTTTAATTGTCCTGATTTCTCTTTGTGATGGTTTAGTTATTAATCAAACAGATTTTATTAAAGAAAGGGATAACAAAGACATTCGCGAAAAAAAAAGAAAGAATAAAAAGTACCATTCATTCTTCTAAGAAAGGTTGTTGCCCAGCCTTATTTATGGCCTTATACAACATAAACTATGTCAAAAGCCAGACAGTTCGTACAAATTGTATTTTGACAGTTCATGACATATGATACGATCACATCGATCTGCCTTCTAAAAGGCGAGTGAGGAATGCTCTAGGTTTGTAACGCATTCAAATAAGATGACTGTATTACTTGTATGGTGATATTATCATAGAAATTAGGACTTTGTGGATATATTTGGTGATATTTTTGTCATTCTTCAATAAATTCTTGATTCGCTTAGTCTTGATTTTCGCCCTTAGGAAATGTGAAATAAAACTCCCAAGTTTTTCAACACCAGTAAACCTGTTCTTTATTCAACCCAACCAAGTCTACAAAGAACAGTTGGTTATTGACGTTGGTTATTTTCTTACGAGTTCTGGAACGTGCTCGTAGCTAATTCGAATCTCAAAATTTCGGTTGAAGTCAATCTAACTGAATTTTAAATTATTAGTAGTATCTTGCTACAGGTCTGGTTCCATGTAATTCATCCTTTGACGAATGAAGAATCCTATGCATAGTAAAGAAAACAGTGATTTTTATTTCAAGCTTCCACAGTCTATATTTTTTGCATTCTTCTTTGATCGCATTTAGCGATAATAATTTCCATAAAGGAGGCTGATGAATTAACAAGAATGACAAAACTGCTGGATGAATTGAGTTAAATCGAGAGTATGAACATAACTATTACGTCAGAAAATCAACAAAATAATAAACAAAAAGCATATGGTAAAGATCTCCTGCAAGCTCTACTTGTACCTACCACAACGCAACTTTTCAAACCAATTTTTATGCACCAGACACGTATTTCGGATAGTAAATCTTCATCAGTGGAACTTCAAGCGAAAATGATTTTTCCGACACAGCCATATTTATTTAAGAGGCGCCCTCTGGTTTGATTTTTTCAATTTGATGTATCTTCTTTGTAAAGAATGTGCGGCTCCAAATATTCTGTGGGGTCCATTCAGTAGTATAGTTAATTAAGACCAAAAAATATTTTCAGTTTCAATTGTATCAGTGCAACATTTACGGGTCTTAAGGTATGTCATATCTGAACTAAAGAATTTTAACGACTTTACGAAAACCATATTAAGTCATAGGACTCATCGCGACATAACAAAATCGGGAGCATTTAGAGATCTGGTTTCAATCAGATTGATGAAAATCAAGACTTTTGCTCACTTCGAAAATAGAATTTAAAGTGCTGGAAGATGAAAAAATTGTAACAAAATTAAAAAAGTGCTAAAATGTTAAACGTCTTTAAATTCAATAGCATCATTTCAAACCTGATAAATTTACAGCATGGACTGTGACTCATTTGATTTTCGTTTTCTTTAACATACAATAAAAAAGGTTAGAAACTTGATTTTGATAAAGTTTCTCCGCAGGTACCAAATTCACAGATCATTTAAAAATTTCTTTGATGTTACACAAAATTACATAAATCATCTTAGTATAGGTCAAAATAGCAGAGATACTAAAATTTCACCTATTTTTTCAAATACACAGTAAAATGTGCGCCTCAGAAAGACTTTTCAAAATATTGAAGAGTCCGTGTTGAAATGAGAGAACACAAACGCTCAAGAATAGTGCTATTTTGAGGTTTTCTTGAAAAAGTGTCAGTACGGTAAAATTGGCCTTAATTTGGGTGTAATTGAAACAATTTATATTTTTTCGGTATCCATCAGCTCTAGCTTATAAAACAGTTTATGTCAATAGTATTCCATACGTAAAACGACATTTATTTCTTACGTAAGAGATATCCGAACTGTTCAAAAGAGTACCTCCAGCTCAGTTTTGTAGAAATTACCCTGAGGCATTTTCTTTCTTCTTATTAGATCAAATTTTCAAACTTATCCGCTTTAAGGTATTTAATGAATCAATGTCTTCAATACAGTCAGAAATGATACATTGGTCTTAATAAATTGAAATATCTATATAATTCAAGCTTGATTAGTGCTAAAACTAAATCCTAAATCGTGACCAATGACGCACCTTAACACAGAATCTCTCAATAGTGCTGTTCGAGGCCAAAAATAGAGGAAAACAAATAATGAGTGTATGAAGAGCGAATTTCTTATCATGATCTAAAATGTATCACAAAAACAGAGCTATACCCTTTAGATCGTATAAATGAATTTTTCAACCAGTTGAACAAGTAACAAAACCAACTTAGGGATTGCGATTTATCATGTATAATGAATACATTTATACATATACTGTAAACGTTGTTTTTTTCGCGGGGTGGAAATTTCGCGATTATAACAATAAGACGTTTCGCGTGGAGGAAATATTCGCGATAAAAATGTGTTTCCCATAATAAGAATGCGGCGGAGACATTTTCGCGTGGTGGAAATTTTCGCAATATTCCTGGATTAGCGAAAACGCGAAAATTACGGTTACCTCCACGCGAAAATTTCCACGTTTACAGTATTTGAATTGCAGTATTGAAGAAGGGAGGGGATCTCCAACAAGACCATGTTGGAGCACCAACAGCAAAACACCTGATGCAAAGCACAGTATGAGACGAAAAAGAGACATACGAGATGTAAACATCAAACACAAAAGACTACACATAAACCGACGAGACCAATGGGCAACCGCTGCCGACTTTGGACGGCCATTTGCCACGCAAGTAGCAAATGGTGTGGTTATGAGGTGAAGTGATTTTCCCTTCCTTCATCCTATTCTTCTTATTTCTTTTTATTTCTTATAGGTTATTCCGTATGAAAGAACATTGTAAATAAAATTTGAAAAAAAACTTTATGAAAATGTCTAAGATGATTGTTTGGTACATATATCTATTATTGGTTGGCTTGGTCTTACTCAGTTTTCTAATGAGAGGTTCGAAATGTTTTTTTATCCCAAATGACATGTTTTTCTGATACCTGCTAGATGTTGCCAATCAATGAAATGCAAATCCAAACGACCATTTGAAAAGTGAATTTATTAATATTATGAAAAGAAAAGTAGGGTATTGGTCTGTCTTTTATGCTTTTGGTTTCTATCTGCCATTAAATTTCTTCAAAGCATTGTTACCAATCTTCTGAATACCGTAGTGGTACAATTAACGCGAATTGCGTGACATTCTTTAAAGTCCTTAACAAAATACATTCGTCATCTATCTCAATTTACAATCATGTTGCCAAGACAAGGGATGCGTGATGCTGAAATTCATTTCGTTTTCTGATACAAAGAAGTTTATTTTTGAACGGCAGAACATCCATTATTGATCTAAGATTTATATACATTCAGTTTAATCCAATCATATAAGGAGAAGATCTTGAGAAAACCTAACTATATTCTTTACAATTGCAGATCTACCGAGAGATGGAACGCTATTTCTTTCCAAATTAATGGCTTCATCTGCTTATAATTCAATTACTACGTACATGCAATATCAAGAAAACTACTGGTGGGTGACAAAACAACGGGCTTCTGAAATCATTTTAGGGGAAAATGTTATGCTTTGCTAATCTTATTAGGGATCATAAATCTTCTAAATACCCAAACATACATGATGTACAACCCTAGATATATAATTCATGGAGTAATTATACCACCATCTTCTCTATGTTACCGTTATGAAACAACGAACGCAATCCATATCTAACAAGTAAGAAATAACAGTGAAGGTAAAGAAAAATAGTTGTCATTGTCAATATTGAAATATATGTTCTATAGTACCAATTTTGTTGTACTAGACACGTGTTTCGGATATTATCTATTACACGTATATGCTTGGTTTTTTTATGTTTTCAATTCTCATTTACACTTAAAGCAAAACTTAATGACAAGTTAAATTTTTTTTTCTAAATATAACATCACATGTTCTCTTTCATATCATATTTTTAAATGTCCTGCATAAAACTTGAATGTAATTTTCCGAAAATACGTCTAGATTCTATCTTCCATTAAAAACAGTTTACGTTTTTTTTTCCTTTATTTTATCTTGGTGATCATATTGGGTTTTTAAGTCCTCCTTATCATGCATTAACATGCTTTTTCCGCATTTTTAATCAGTTACTGAAAGTCAAACACAAAGCTAAAAATCAGAATCTTAACATCACAATCCATTGTCATACGGCATAAACAGATCTGTAAAATCATACAAAAGTATGAAAGCAAACAAAACATTCTGCAAAGAGATGTAAGAGGAAAGTAAGAATTTCCTGATTGGTAGCAACACTCGTCACATCAGCCAACTGAAAAGGTAAACCATTTTTAAAATATGCCCAATTCGTTGATTATGGATGGCTCTACCATAAAATGACTTTCAGCATTGAGGTCAACGAGATGATATAGCTTATATGTTTAACGTCTTCAACTTCGATAGCAGCATTTAAGGACAGATGAATTTGTAGCATGGACCAGAGATGCACGTTTAAGGTACTAAATCCTCGTCGGTGATCCTCAATCAAAATTATGTTATATGGCCAAAAGTGTAAAAGTTATGTTCAAAATGTACCAAAAGAAGTAGCAGGATGGGTGTGATATGGTGCTACAGGACGAACGTTTTAGAAATTTCAAGAAAATTTGATAAAAGAATTTTTCGATTGCTTTGAATTGGAGAAGATCCTGACGACAATCTCAACATCACTAACAGTGGAGCACCAAATTGAAGAAACGATCAACGGAAGTTGATCGAAACGATCAACGGAAGTTGATCGAACATTCGCTACATGTACCCTTGGGGGCACCTTGTCTACCAGCAGTGCCACGCACCAAGTGTTACAAATGTTAATCGTCTTCAAATTCAATAGCATTATTTATGGACAGATAAATTTGCAGCATGGACCAGACATGCATGTTTCAGGTACTAAACCGTCGTCAGAGATCCTCAATCAAAACAATGTAATATGGCCAAAAGGATTAAAAAAATATACAAAAGTAATGAAAACAAACAAAACATTCTGCAAAGAGATGTAAAAGGAAACTAAGCATCACCTGATTGCTAGCAACACCCGTCACATCTGAAATGCTAGGTTAACTTTAAGGTATCTGTGTTCGTTAGATTCTAACAGCCATTTATGGTATTAGAAATTGTTTGAAACAATATACATGTATAGTAAGGCTTGTGTAACAGTCCAAATTTTAAAAGCAACGAACACTATAAAGCATTACATATTGTACGTGTATTCGAAATTCATTTTCTCGACGTCAGCATTGTTTTCTAGAGATAGTTTATACATGTTTATTATACAAAGATATACCTTCGGTAGATCTTTGAAGATGATTTACATGAATAATAGAACACGAAACACACATCAAAGATGAAAAAACATAATATTTACATTAAGCAGTCATGATTCATTACTATAGATTGAAACCAATTATTAACCTTAGGCTGGATTGCACTTGTTTTCTTTATGCAGATTTCAGTCTAAGAAACAAGTTAAATTTTAGCGTCTCGTATATTAATAATTTGGAAATACTCTATTTCGACCTCAAGCATTACTTATTTGACATTATTTACTGAAATTCACATATTGCACATGCTAAAGTAATGAATTTGAAGACGCTTAACATTTGTACCACTTGGTGATTGTCACTGCTGGTGGACCAAGAGTCCCCTAGGGCACATGTACCCAAGTTCGATCAATTTCGGTTGGTCGTTTCTTCAAACGCATTTGAAAATTTCTGTTTACAAAATTTCCTCAAATTTCTAAAACCTGGGTCCTGTAGCATCATATCCAAGCAATTTTGCTACGTCTTTCGGTATATTTAGGACATAATTTTCACAGATTTTGGTCATATTACATTGTTTAGATTGAAGATCACTGATGAGGGTTAAATAGCCGAAACGTGCGTGTCTGGTCCATGCTGTAAATTTATCTGCCCTTAAATGATGCTAGATAAATGAATTTGAAGAAGTTAAACACTGAATGGTTATGACTTTTTTCAGCGTTTAATCTTTAACGCACTAGTCTTACTTTAATCCGAATATTTAAAGGGTTTGAGGAACTTTCGGGATCGAAATGGCTAAAACAACTCATGAAGTAAAGTTAGAAGTGTTGTATTTGCATAGATAACAAAAAACACTGCATTTATGTACATATGAACTATATGGAAAATTAATAAAAAAACAAAAACAAAAACAAAACAAAACGTCAACTATAGGAGGACCCTTACTTAAAGGGCTGTAGTTAAGTGATGCTGAGACAATTTTACCATAATTCCATACATATACCATCAAGTACCAGACCAATTCACATATAAAGTACATGTATACTTATGCAAGAAAGGTCATCAGATTGAGCACATTTTACCAAAATTGAAAATTTTTTATATTGGAAACAAAACCGAAGAGCAAAATTGCAAATGAGAAGGGGTTCTCCAACAAGACACGGTTTCAGTACCAACAGCAAAACACAGAAACATCATAAAGTGAAAACACAGAGTATTCATACACAGCAAGAGACGCAAAAGGGACAAGGCACTGTTACATCAAATACGACATCAAAACACCACTTGAATACTTCATATATGGGAAGTTACTAACCGTCTTCCTTCCAAACCAACCCGCATTTCACCCCTCCCTATCTTTCAAAATACCACTTGCCTTCCATTGGTCAGTTCTATGAACCAGTAATTTTTAAAATTTAACTTTATTTATTTTACATCGTTTAACAAACATATTAATGTCTCACGTTCGCTCAGATGTTGGCGTGAGGGGGTCCAAGGAGCAGGAGGAAACCGGAGAACCCGGAGAAAATAAAACCCTGCAGAGAAGGTCAGGTTAGCGCAGTGGTAGCGCGCTCGCTCCTCACCTCTAAGGTCCCGGATTCGGCGAAGGGTCTTATGTGGGAGGGTAAGTTGTTCCCCACTCAGTAAAGTCTAAAGATAAAAGGCAGCCATATCATTTTCTGATAAGACTGATAATCGCTTTTCGTGCACTTCGGGTGAAGAGGCGTGGTTATCTGATTAAGTGCACCACATAATACTTTCACTTACTTGGACACATAGAGACCTTCTATGACACAACATTTTTGCATAGTTGTAAGAATCCAATCTAAATTTCTCTTGAAGTTATCAATATTAAAATATATGTTCTATTGTAATCATTCTATCTGACGGAAAGATATAGTAAATCGGATATACTGCAAAACAAACGTCCACTCCATGACGTCTTTGAAACATTTCCATGGCGGATTAAAATTAACTATGTTTAAACTAAAGCTACTTTTTTATCGTGTATACATGATCGTATGTTAATTACGTGAATACTGATATCTAAAATCATCTCTTTTATCTTTCATTATAAACATATGTGTGAATTTTGCGCTTGAAATACTGATAGCAATCTGAGTTTCAACATAAGAAAGCAAATCCTTTTTATAGATATTGTTTTTTATGAAAATCATCAAAGACAAGTTTAAACAAATATAATCGATATGGATAATATTGAATCTGAAAGTATTCTAGTCTATTAGGGTGATGATATATTTCTAGTATTCCAAGGACAAAAGAACAATACTGGATCTCAAGGTAATACATTTGAAACTATCCTTTTGATCTTGTTTACATGTACATTGAATCAAAAAGACAGAAAATATAGTTTTGTTGAGCAAGGAGCTCAGTCTGTGAAATAATGACAAGACCCTTCGGCGACTTTATTTGAAACACCTATTGACATATCAATCACAGCATGAGAGAAATGTTTATTTCTTCACCATTTCTCGCACTCTGACTTGACCAAGACTATTTTGTAAGGAGAGTGAACACTTGTCTTTCCTTGCCCAATGATATGGCTGCTGTCGTAACGACGATATAGAAGTAATACAACGACGGATCCCTGATCCTCACACAGGGACAATAGCCCATTAAGTATTCTTTGGACGTTTGACTTCTCTGACCTACAAGAATAAATCGACTTAACGTCCATTCGTGTCGATAAGCATGTCTAAGGGGCTGTCTTATTTTCGACGAAGAACGAAAATCAATATCATATACCAATCCTGCAAATGGACTTAGAGACTCCTTCTTTGTTTTTTAGAAAAGCAATGTACATTAAATTATGTCCTTTGAAGGTCTTATAAGAAAGAAATAAAGAGAAATAAAATCGACAGCCTGTGTTGACTTGACAGAATCAATACTGTTTTGTTCAAAAGGTATGCAAGGAATACTTATCTCAGAATAGATACATAAAACTATCATTCAATAAGATATTGCAACATATGCTCTTTAATGATTTTTTAGTGCACCATATGCTCATTTTAACAAGTTTGTCATCAGAGATGCTTGAAGTAGAAATGGAGTAAATAAATGAATAAAAACTGATAAAATAAATAAATATAAAGCTTAACTCTCTTAATTCGACCAAAGAGTTCAAATTAAAACGACAAACAAGAGAAATAATCATATTTTAAGAAAGTTGGGGGTTAGATTTTTTAAAGCCGGAGGTCTTTCAAATTCACACTTCATGTATTTTCATCCTACGTGTGACATACTGCATACTTATTGTTCTAAAATCATATCCCTTTGAGCAAAAGCTACCTTTCCGCAATGAATGCTGTATTTAGCTGTTCCAAGTCAGAATTGAACGCGGTTTTGCTTTGATCTTTCATCAACTTGATGCAATCTCTCAGAAAATTCTTTGTCTAATATGTGAATTGCAGATATTGATTTACCATTAGCTATAATTCCCTCCCCCAACTCGGCCAAAGTATTTTCATTCAAGATCAATATTTAAGGCAAAACATACTTTTGAATCACCAGACGCTGTTCACTGAATTGTCCTCAAGCAAAGTTTAACTTTTCTGCCTCGATCATAGCAATGATGCTATTTTAATCCTCCTCATTCTACAGCGGATTCTGACACAAGAGACAAAACTCGTGCTAGAGCAAAGCCATCAGGGTTTCTACTTCACCGATTGTTTCTAGTCCGATGATTTTAGTTATTATAAAACACACATAAGTGATCTTGAGGGGGTTTTACAATATAATTCAAATCAAGCTCTTTCGCAATTTCTCATTATGAATAACTTGCATAGAGCTTGTCAATCCGATCTTCTAGAAAGATAATGAAGAAGAAAAAAAGAAATGGTATGTTGCTAATATAAATTAGATTTTATTTGAAGAAAAGTAATCAACACCTTTTTTGTATACTAAAATACATCTTTTCGTAGCTTGTTTCTCGCCATACATTTGAGATACTTTTTTTAATAAGGTTCTTCAAATATCCATTAATGTTAAACGTCTTCAAATTCAATAGCATCATTTAAGAACGGAGCATGGACCAGACAAGCACGTTTCGGGTTCTTAACCCTCGTCAGTGATCCTAAATCTAAACAATGTAATATGGCCAAAGAATGTGGAAGTTATTAGATCCAAAAATGTACTGAAAGACGTAGCAAGATATTACCTTCCCCTTTGATTATTTGTGTTGTTTTGTTCTATTAGGATGTGTGTCTGAACATGCGTCGGGAACTATTTTTTTCTTTATCATGAATGATATAGTGCATATCTAAGAGCAAAAGAAATCAAAATTTAATACATTTGGCAAATATATACTTCGTATGGGAAAATGTAAGTTTTCTTTATTTTGCTTTCTGTTTAAATGATTCAAGAATACACAGAATTGTTTAATAACACTAAACATTACTCCAATGTAAGAACTTCTACTTTAAGAGAAGATGTCTTTATTTTAGATGATTTAAAAAAAAATTGAATATGCAGTAAATAGCATCAGAGCTACTTTTAGGGCATATAGTTTTAAATTTCACAATGAATTTCAATGTTCAATGCACAGCTAGGCATTCTTCCTCCTCTAATTTATGATCGATCATTTTCTTGCTTTACTACTAAAGGAAACAAACAAATCAAAATAAGTTATTTCATATGAAAAAAAGGAAAATAGCGTTATTATCAAAACGACAATATCAAGTGACGTCAGAGTGAAATGTTGTAGGATATGATTGATTTTCACCTGTTAATGGATATAGTTTATAAACTGATAATTTGATACTCTGTTTAACGCCTACAACTAACTCTTTTTATGTTTTCTATTTCCAGTTTCCCTCGTAAGTAACATTCACTTTTATCTATAAGAGAAGATAAAAATTTAGATTATTTGCTTACAAATAGATGAAAAAATATGGTTTCAAAAAAAAAAGAAAACGCCTCAATCTATGACGTCAGCATGAGGCTTAGGTCATAACTATTATGATACCACAGTTATTCATATCATGCTTACATATAATCTAAAATTAATACTAGACATGACTATAGTAAATGTTAAACGAGCATTATTTAAGAACAGATAAACTTGCAGCATGGGCCAGACATGCACTTTCGGGTACTTAACCCTCGCCAGTGGTCATCAATCTAAACAATGTAACAGAGCCAAAGAGTGTGAAAGTTATTTTGTCCAAAAATGTACCGAAAGACATAGCAGAATTGGTTGGATATGTATAGGACCCACGTTTAAGAAATTTCAAAATATTTTGAAAACAGAAATTTTCGAATGCGTTGAGAAAAACATCAACCGAAGAAAACGCTGACTCTCCCCGGGCACCTGGTCTCACTTCTGAATGTTATTCATTCCGAGGTTCGCAACCGTTCCTATGGAAATTCTAATGATTTTGCCCTGCCTTCTCGACTTTGAGACTGAATAAGTGATTGGTCCTTCTTTTATGTTTATTACAAAGAAGCAAAAGTGAATCCGATAGAGTTTAGATCATTTACCCGTTAAGTATTCATCTCACACTCGCTAGCAGCACGTGTAGCAGTAACCGTATCAACTTAGGTATTTTTCGGTGACTCTAATCAAAATATCTTTATTGGGAGTTTCTTTTTATGCAGTAGAGGTTGTTTTTTTTTGTTTACTTTGGTTTCTGTTCTATCCTGATTTTGAATGCTTTCGGTTGGTGGTTTTCTGAATTATCGATTTTGTACTGTGTATTTGAATATAGTCATTATCCATATTTGTCGTTTCAACATTATGGACTATAAAATGTTTTTCTTAATGTTATCCATATTTCTAATGTTGTTATATTATGCAAACCATTCAAAAGGACGTCTGAAAATGTTGGTTTAAAGTAAAAATATTTTTCCATTTCTTCTACTCGGTATAACCAGTGAATGAAAGTATCGAAGTATTCCAACTGGTTACCGTCCTATAAACAGCATTTCAAACCAATTCTAATACACCAGACTCTTGTTTCGGATTATAGTAAGTCCTCATTAGTGGTACTCCGAGCTAAAGTGATGTTTAGACATAGCCAAATTTATTTTAGGAGCGGTTTTGGATTTTTTATTACAAAACCATGAAAATAAAAATAAACATAAAAAGTAATTTTTTCCAAAAGCGAATCTTGAATGGAGATGAGCCAAGGTGCTTGCACTTCAGCCATTCAAAACATATGAACCGATAAACGTTTCACATTTTTTTTTTATTGTTCTTATCAAATATATCATTACGGAAAACGAGATGTTGTAGTGTTTTCCTTTACAATTTTTATGAATTAAGGAAATTAAACCAACATATCAAACATTTCTTGGTCGACTATCAAACATCAAGAAAGCGACAAATCTAAGATGTTTTTTCAAAAGTCAATGTTGGTTATGGCAAGTCCACGACCATTTTACAATCATTTTCTGTATCAGAAAGGTAGCTTGCATACTATAGTTATTTTCAATTCAGGTGCCCAGGAAGAGTAAGCATCTCCTGCTTGCATGCAACACCCGCCGCTTCAATTCGGTATCACATATCATACACAATTTTTTTCCATTTTTTTTTTGCTATTTCTAAAATTTTTCATTTCATCAAAAAATATATTATCGGAACTAAAGGAGGTTAACATCTTACATTTGTAGCACCATCCCTCATTCTACTTTGGTCACAGATTTCATTTAACAATGCTACTGAATCGACCCTACACAAAATTTGGAGCCACGCACTCTCTACAAAGTGAATGCACAAGTTTGAATTCAAAAAATAAATCCAGAATGCGCTACTGAAATACATTTGGCTGTGTCCAAAAATCACTTTGGCATTTAATAAAAACCATTGATGAGGGTTTTTTTTTTATCTGAAACACGTGTCTGGTGCATTAAAATTTGTTTGAAATTTACTTCAAGAAGGTAAGGAGTTAGAAAACTTCCGTATTATTGACATTAAAAACTATCCTATCAATGAAATATTTGGTCAATCCCATACATCTCAACACCATATTTGTACTGCACTAACGCTGCATTTATCAAGAAAAGTGAAGTCACATCTATTTGTACATCCAAGTAGGCTGGCGTGGGCCACTTGACAGTCTTATCTATATGTATTTACATGAAGCCTGTGTTATTATCGATAGTTCAGAATACTGATCAAGCACGGAAACGGCTCGGACGTAATTGAATCGATGTTTTATTGTTGATATGAACAATCTAATAATTTTCATGTCAGATAAAATTTTCCTCCCGGTGCTCCCTAATCAAATTGCCAATGTTTATTTATTGACGGAATGTAGATCCTAGACTGTCTTGTTTGTAACATGGGAGAGTAGTATTGGTATTTTGTGGTCTCTAACGCCCTCTAAATGATAAATTTGATCACGTTGTACTAGTTTGTATGATATATAGTAGACTTGTTTTTGGCTTAGCATCCATGACATTGCCTAATAAATATGCAATTGCTTCTTACTTGACGTTCTATGGATTAGTATGCAGTATTTTCAAAATTTTCGTTGATCAGTTATTTTTCATGATTACATTTCTATTTTCCAATGATCTTAAAGAGGATTAGAAAGGGTTAATAAGTAATACATTGATTAATTTCGCATTTCAAGTTAGATCTTTATGCAGGAAGAGAGCGTGCTATCACTTTACAAACATGAAGTTCTAAATAATTGTCTATGGTATATTATGCAATCTTCGACTAATTGTAATCCCGTGCTAAAAAGTTGGGTTTAAACATTACTTTATAAAAAATAGGACTTAATGATGACGCATGTGACCTTCATGAAGCCATTGTCTCAATACATAATAATGATCATTTAAAATTATCTAGAAGGAAAAATAGGGGACAAAAATATTTCAACCTACAGTCCGAAATCAAAAGCATTATGGTCATGCGAAAAATGTTAAGCCCAAGCGGGCGGGTACCATTTTCTTTTAAATTGCATGCGATAAAAAACATATGTTTTTCACTTTTGAAGAATCCGAAAGTTCATTTCAAATGAGACTTTTAGTAAATGATCCTGCAAACCATGCTACATGAAATTATTATACTAATTATCATCAATGATGAAAAATTAAGTCATGATGAGAAAATTTTATTTTCTTAAGTCTCCCTTGCCATAATTATGTATGTTCTTGGAGCATACCTGGAGCTAAAACAAACTTGATATATTTTGTAACGAAAGGGTAAAATATTGGTAACGATGAATAAGTGACCAAATTGTTCGACATAGACTTTGGCAGAAAGCAATATTGCCGGAAACAGAACAAGTTTCATTGACATTTTGCGTCTTTTACAACTGGTATACACATTGTATAGCATTCTACGAATACCTTATTAGAGGAATACCCTACAGTGTCATGGTGATATCCTATTTTGTGCATAATTATGCAGAGTAACTTTACTCGTTGTATTGTTTGAGATTGAATCCCTCTTATTTTCTCGAAAAAAAAAACACTCCGCTCAGCTAAATAAAGTATGCCGAAACGTAGACGTGTGATCCATGCTGAAAATTTGATGCTATGAATTTGAAGACTTAACATTTATACCACTTGGTGAGTGTCACTGCTGGTGGACCAGGAGTATTCGTGGTCAAATGTAGCCAATTTCGATCAACTTCGGTTGATCGTTTCTTAAAACGAAATCGAAAATTTCTGTTCACAAAATTTCTCGAAATTTCTGAAAAGTGGGTAATGTAGCATCATATCCCACCCATCCTGCTACGTCTTTCGGAATATTTCGGACATAACTTTCACAGTCGTTGACCATACATATTTCATTGCTGACGAGCCCGGAGTACCCAAAACGTGCATGTCTGGTCAAATCCATCTATTCTGAAATGGTGCTATGAATTTGAAGACGTAATGTAAGTGGCGCCTCTATCTTGAATGACCTGTACTTTTACAATAATCTAAGTACTTTCCATGACTTTGGGACATGTATATAAGTGTGATAAGTATACCTAAACTTATTTGCGTGATAAAAAGGAATCAGAAAAGAACAATGTTGAGGACTTTTATCTTTTGAAACCAAGTCGATTACATGTACTTAAAAGCTTTTAGCCATTATGAATATGGATATATTTTCAAGTAGGCATCAAAAGTACATATACATGCAATGAAGATCCTTGCATGTAAGTTGTCCAGGTACAAGATGTATCTGGATCAAACCCTGATCATCAATGTGCGTTGTGTTATTTTAAGAATGCAATCAGCCCATCGATCGGAGAGCTGTACCAAAACGAACACGCAGAATGGATTCATGCATTTCATTCATTCGATCGTGGTCAAACAGGAACTCTGAATTCAATTTTATGCCGTCACATCGATCAAAAGAAACTTTACCGACATAAAAACCGAATGTGTAACTTCTCTCGCGATGGAAAAGAAAATAGATGTTTTATCTTCGGTGCACAGACTTTTATGATCAATAGAATTGATTTACAAAGTCTGATTGTGCAACAGAGTTCCCGATCCCTTACCTTGATCCCTGATCTGTTTGGGAGAATGTTAAAAAGAAGACTTTGTAGTTGTAGTAGTGGCCCATTTATCCCTACATTTATATCAAAACAGCTAAGAAAACTTTCACAAAACATTATTGTCGGTATCAGAATCTATGAGCTCATGGATGTTGGAGTTTGAGCGATAAATCTGTGAAGGTTACTGACAAGAGATCGACAAAAACAACTGATATAGATGTTTGATACGTTACGTCAAACGACGCTGCTACCTGACTGTTATGTTTGGGATGATAGTACAGTTCAATCAGCGCATGGTCTGCTGGTGAACGTCAATCACTACACATTGATAAGCCATCTAGGAGAAATTCATTGCATACCATAATATATAAGTGAACATTTATCTACATCGTGAATTAACCCGTGTGCTTTATATGTATTTTTGAAGTGGTTCCATTTGTTTCCAGGGGGGATTTTAACCTTGTTGAAATGATTTATCATTGTTGAAACAGTTTTCAAGCTGTTTATTTATCAAACATCGATTAATCTTATTTTTCTATACAACCTAGGATTCAATACAAGACAGAAAGGACTTACCGAAAAGTAAATAATAAAATACAGCACGTTATACAGTCTACGGAGAAACAATAACAAATTTTACTTCGAAATCGATGGTAATAATTTATTGGTCTGGAATATCATAATATAAAAGTAGTTGTCATTTAATCAATTTTTTATAGGTCAACTGATGGAATGAGAAAATGAGAAAATTAACGAAGAACAGCAACATTTACTTACAGAAAAAACTTGGGCCTCTATATAGGTACACAATTGGTACACAAAAGAAAACCAATACAAAACTTATCAAGTCAATTTTTAAATTCCATGTTCTTTTTTTTTATTGTTTTTGTCCCCCGCTTTTGCGAAAGCGCGGGGGACATTAAAACCGGTTCGTCCGTCTGTCCGTCTGTCCGTCTGTCTGTCCTTCAGTCACAAAAACTTTAACCTTGTGCATAACTTTTGAATGGAAAGTGATAGGGCTTTGATATTTCACATGTGTATTCCTTGTGACAAGACCTTTCCATGGATACCAAAATGTTTGACCTTGTGACCTTGACCTTGGACTTTGACCTACTTATTAAAAACTTTAACCTTGACCATAACTTTTGAATGGTAAGTGATAGGGCTTTGATATTTCACATGTGTATTCCTTGTGACAAGACCTTTCCATGGATACCAAAATTTTTGACCTTGTGACCTTGACCTTGGACTTTGACCTACTTATTAAAAACTTTAACCTTGACCATAACTTTTGAATGGTAAATGATAGGGCTTTGATATTTCACATGTGTATTCCTTGTGACAAGACCTTTCCGTGGATACCAAAATTTTTGACCTTGTGACCTTGACCTTTGACTTTGACCTACTTATTAAAAACTTTAACCTTGACCATAACTTTTGAATGGAAAGTGATAGGGCTTTGATATTTCACATGTGTAGACCTTTCCATGGATACCAAAATTTTTGACCTTGTGACCTTGACCTTGGACTTTGACCTACTTATTAAAAACTTTAACCTTGACCATAACTTTTGAATGGAAAGTGATAGGGCTTTGATATTTCACATGTGTATTCCTTGTGACAAGACCTTTCCATGGATAACAAAATTTTTTAACTTGTGACCTTGACCTTTGAGTTCGACCCACTTTTCAAAAAACTATAACCTTGTCCATAACTTTTTAATGGAAAATGATAGGGCTTTCACATTTCACATGTGTATTCCTTGTGATGAGACCTTTCTGTTGGTAACAACAACCTGACCTTGTGACCTTGTCCATGGAGGTTGACCCACATTTAAAAACTTCAACCTCGACCATAAGTTTTAGATTTTAATTTAAATCATAGGTCTTAAATATTTCACATGTGCATACCTTTTCATAAGCCCTGTCCCTTGGAAACAAAACAAAAGTTTGTACCTTTTGACCTTTTCTTGGAGTTAATATTTCATATTTAGAATGTTGATAATATATGAGATATATTATTAAAACTTAAGAATGGGGGGATGTCTGTAAGCATTTCTTTAAAGACAAACACCCAAAAGCGGGGGACCACAATTCCTTGAATTTGATTTTTAATCTTGTGATAAACCATATTTGCGTTATAGTTTCTCGCTTATATTATAAGGGAAACCAATAGGTTTTTATTGACAACTCTTGAATCCAAAATAATTATATAAACAGCCCTTTATTTCGAAAACACGACTATCAATAAATCTAAAAGAGCTGAAGAGAATACGACCGGATATGTATCTCCAAGTCAACATTTATAAATGTAATCTATCATGCACGTTGATTTTATTTTCTAGAAGGTGACATATTTCATGCAAGTAGTGACAAATAACGTCGCAAAGTATGGGTAAATCACCCTCTGTGGGGCATATGTCAGCAAAACAATCAGTTATTAACCCAAGATAACACAAAACCAAGTAAAAAAAAATAAAGAAACTAATGTTAAACGTCTTTAAATTCTATATTTGAATTCACTCATTTCATAAGCGTTCAGATGTCGCTTTAGAACGGAGAATAAAATTAATTCAGGTGTATGATATGATATCAGGAGCTCTCTTAACTCTAATGAAAGGATGTGTGATCAAGTTTAGGAGAAGTGTCAGCATCTACTGCCTGCATACAATGCCCGCACCATTAATTCGTCAAAACAAAGTCAAATCCTGCAAGCTCCAATTATTCAATATGTCAATTCAATGGTTCAAGACTAGGGTCAGAACATTGTTTAAAACCTGGGTGACCCCAAATAACGGGATGAAACTAAGGTACGATTGATCTCAGTCAATCAAAGAAAAGAGGGAATGTCTAACAACACTCGGTTGAAGCACCCACAATAAAACACCAAAAACACCCCATGCAAAAAAACAAAACACAGAGTAGACACGCACAGCAAAAGACAAAAAAGGGACAAGGAACACGAAAACACAACATCTTGCTACGTCTTTCGGTATTTTTCGGACATAATTTTCACAGATTTTGGCCATATTACATTGCTTAGATTGAGGATCACTGACGAGGGTTAAAAACCCGAAACGTGCATGTCTGGTCCATGCAATAAATTTATCTGCTGTAAAATTTGAAGACGTTTAACATACACAAAAGACTACACATAATCATACCTTGACATGACATATACCTGGCTTGGAATTTTATCTGAAGGACACACTTTCATGAGAAGAGAGTATGTAATTAGAGCTTGCTAAAGCACAGGGTATATCTTAGAAAAGGTGAGGAAAAGATTTCCAGCAGGACTACCCTTCTAAACTGAATACTAAGATATGATTTAACCAAAAGGCAGGCGATATCTACATGTTGCTACTCAGAAGTAGAAAGTTTTGATACTGAAATTGAAATACATATATGAAATTAAGTTTTTCATAAAATGAAGCATTCATATGTCGCTTTAGAACAGAGGAGAAAATTAAATCAGGAGTATGAATCCAATAAAGATAGGAATCAGTTTTAAAAATGAAAATCAGGCGGTAAAACTGTCCTATTAAAGGTCCCGAAAAACAAAATTAATATCTAAAACGTTTTTAATCACCCAAGGTCAAATCAAGTACATTTTTCTTCTAAGAACTTATATTTATGATCTGCACATAGGTTTGGCTGATAAGGCTTTTATAACATCTGTGATTTTATGATAAAAAGAGAAACTGAAGAGATGGAATTTGGCGAGAGCGGTTTTATACAGCAATTTTACCCTCGATCAACTCTTAGCTTCATATGTTTTAGAAGCATCATCAGGTGTTTTCATTTTTAGATCGCTACATGTTGATCATTAATGGCCAAAGAAACAAAATCAAAATCTGAAGCTATTGTGTTTAAACTGACATCAGTGTACAGAAATAGCAAATAATACCTCAAACTTTGACATAAATTGTATAAACCGCATCCCTGAGAGTGTTCTTTTAATCACAATGCCATACTTAAGCTCCTGAAACCTTACTTACCGGCATGAAATGTTGTCGTTAGTCAGTGATCGACGACGTGTTACTTAATCAGTTATGATTTACGAGATGAGTATAAAGCGGTTTTACTGGACAATCTGGGTGTACTTTATCATGGTTTATTATTAAATATACTGTAGAAATTTTTAGTTCGCGGACTTCGCACTTCGGACATCGCATTTCAAATGAATTTTGTCACAAAAGTAATTTGTAGATTCTATTCCAGTGCATCTAGAATACTTTGTGTGCAGATTTTAATTGTTTTCATGAGTAAATATACATATTCAAAACTCTCCAGTGTCATTTTGCACATTGTGTATTCAGAATTGACTTTTCAAATCGCTCTTGATATCTTTGATATGACCCATCAAAAAGCGACGTCCGGAGTACGAACTTGAAAAATGTCTATACGAGAAAACAGAGACGACAACTTAAATCAACAATGTTTGAATTGGAATTTGTTCACGAGTCTTTTTCACTTTTGCCTGTTTTACGATAATCACGGTAGACAGAATTCGTGCTAAATGTAGCCGATAAATCTATGGTCGTTGTAGAATAAACGTTGATTGTGACGCATCCAAGGCGACACTGTTCTACTCTGTCTTCATCAAAATACCACGTTGTAACCAAAGATCGAATTAACGCCTTCGAGGAGTATTGAATCGGTTGATAATGGTTGCCCTAATAGCTCGATATCGTCTTTATTTTCACTAACCCCTGAAATAATGTTTGGCGTCTCTGACTTAAATAGTGAGTCGTTATCAGAGCAAAAAAATCCCCCTCCTTTCCTTTTAAGGTTAATTCAATCTATACATGTAATTTTAACATTCAACATGTTCTAAAAATAAAAATTGTTGCATTCGCCCAAAGTTAATCCAAGAATACACAGTGTTAGTTCCTTAATTTATTCAACACTGTATAAAATACATTTTGAACGTATACGTCAATATAAAAGTTTCAACTTGTTGCTTACTTTTCTACACTCTGTATGTCAATTTCATTATCTACTAGCTTGTAGAAATTTTAAATTTCAAACGACACAATAATGGTAAAACGAGGGCTGATACATATGTTGTGAGCCTCGTATTGAAGAATTTGAATTTTATCAGACATTTTGCATCATTTTTCTACATAACCTCTTCCAGTATCTCTTCACTTTTGCCACCGGTGTTTAAGGGCCTCAATACAACTTTTAAAGAACTCCTTATCTTGAATGGCCAACAAGCATCCACTGCAAGTATGACGTCATCATCGGACTGAAATGGGCGCTAGAAATAGCTGCTTTCAGTTTTGGAAATAGATGAAAGTCTGATGGAACAAGATCAGGTGAATAAGGCGGATGCTCAATCAAATTAAAGCCACAATCATGAATGGCAGCCATGGCAGTGACAGACTTGTGAACAGGAGCATTGTCCTGGTGGAACAACATACCTTTAACTATTGAGCTTTCCGCGGTGCTAAAGTTTAATATTTTCCCGTAACTGTGTCAGAAGTGAAGCATAATATGCGCCATTGATTCTTTGTTCTTTTTGGAGATAATCTATCAGCAGAATACCTTCCGCATCCCAGATAACAGAGACTTACAACATATCAATCAGCCCTACGCTTAATATGAGCTGATACCATAACCGTAATAGCTGCTCATGTTCATGTTATTATTCCTCCTCCATATCATATAAATGAGAGTCAATGCGATGGTTGTCTAAGTCATTTACTCATGAAAATGATGTCAAATAGTGACCATATAATCTGTTAAGCAATATGGCCGTTTGAAAAAAAATGATTAAATTGGTAAGTTTTAGTTGCAGAAAAGATTTACCACAAATAAACATAAAGATACCATTAATATGTCAGAATTGAAAACTGTCACTCAAATGGACAGACTACATGTATATTGTTCCAAATTCATATAACATCTTTTGTCTCGTTTAATTTAAAAGTGTGAGGCAATTTCAAAAGGTAAAGCCTTTACAGACTTGATGCCAAAAACAAAACAAAACAATTCGAACAGAGGGGAAAATCCAAATTGTTCTTTCTACGAGTGGTTTCCATGGCAATGTAGTGCTTGAAATTGATTCTTCATTTTGGTCCGGACATCTTGCAGGAGACCTCTTCCTTTTCAGAATATCTGATGAAGACGGCATCACAAAGATATATTTAGACATTTTCTTTTGTTTTGTATCATATCGAAGACCTCATTTCAACACTTCAAAACCTTTCTATTTCCGTATAGTTTTAAAATTAATGAAATTGTGTTCTTATTGCCCCGTCCTCTCTTGATTATTTTCATATCATGACAGAGCTCCTTGGTTTTAAAATAATTTCCTAGTACACTGGAGTCATTTAGTTGAAAAGAACGGTATAATACCGTTAACATTGCTTCGCAAAGGTCTGTGGTAAACTATCACTGATTTTGCAATGATAAATGAAAGGGTTGATCTACAGTAAAATCTCATCCATGAAGTTTCTAAGGCAAATTAATTCTGTGATACAAAAATGTAAAGTAGAACGTTCTTTGTGTATGTAATAAATATTCAGCTTATGGATAGTTTGCGAATATTTAGATAATAATATACTACATTTTATTAAAATTGTTCTTATCACTTTGACGAATAAAGCAAACATTATTCGCCTGCTTATCGTACAATCCTGTGACACTGATTCACGCTATTCCAATTAGGTATTTTTGTACTGTAGGATTTTTAAATTTTTCATTTGTAGTGGAAAAAAATGAAAAAAATATATATTAATTATTTTTCGGTATCAACGGCCTCGACGACTTGAGTTATTTTTTCGTATGCTGCTGCGATTTTCATGTCAGTTTTACTGATGCTCAATGGTAAATATTGAATTCTCTTCACTTAGAAGTGAAAGTTTACACATCATACAAGAAGCTAATAGGATTTATCTATTGGGAATCTGATGGAGAGAAAATACATCTTACCTTTAATCAAGGTGATATCCAAATAGCAAGGGATTCCATTAAAATTTATACCTTCAGCATTACTCAACTACACCCTAATCCCGTGGCAATTGACGTAAATATTTATATAAAGGATCCAGAAAAGCATTGTTAACGTTGATGTTTTATGTAAATAGCAGCGTATGTGCTTTCTAAGACACATGGTAACTATCTTCACATCAGTTTTATCCAAATGATTGCTAATGTCTACATCTCTCTATAGAATTCTCAAAACAGATGATTCGATTCCAATCAAAGATATGTAGGTCTAGCCTCTCAAAAAGGAATGGGTAATTTCAGAATGTCATTGATTTTGGCAAAACTTTTCCGAGAGATGATGTATTCTTCTTTGGGGTTATCACACAGGGGAAAGTCAAAACCATGCGGAAATTTCCTTCTTTAACGGAAGGCATATCAATTACAATCCTATCATGGAATCAATCTTCGAACACGCTCATCGACTATTAATAGATATGAGAACAACCCAAAAGCTGCAACGGAGTATTGAAGGCAACAAAACTGATCCCTGGGTTTATCTTCAATGATGTTACACACTTTCATTCTAATCTCCAAAATACAAACCTAGACCCTTCTCTCGCAGCAATCCAGTTTAGCAAGTTCATCTACGCTGGACGCCTTACAGCTTGAAGATGAATTTCATGTTTCAGCATTCCATTGATTTTGTGGTGAGGTTTTCTTGTGATTAAGAGAAGCACTTAATACATTTAATTAGAATCTCCACAGCTGTTCGATCGGGAAGGTGTTTTCTAAATAAATCAAATTTATTGCTATGTTCTGTCGATGCCTGATATGCTATACCATAGAACGTACGCCTCACTGGATCCCTAGTGTGATGTATGTCATACAGAGGTCTTACATTGTACGACTTTATTGTATGACTTTCCAAAAGAGATCGATATGTATTTGCGCAAGGAGTTAAAAATCCATATTCACAACGGTGGAATACATTGTCTAATATCCTTAATTCTTATTGAACATTAAATTCATAGACTACTTTTTTGTTTGGAAATTCGATACAACTGAACATTAAAACTAAGTACGGACTAATTTCGAAGCAAAAGAGTAAATAGAATTCTATATTGCTATGATGACATATAATATTGACAATCAAATAAATAATGAATTGTATTTTGCTAATGCTGACAAGAATAAAGAAACTTTATGCTTTCTATAGTATTTGTTTACATCAAGGAGCTTGTAACAAATGTTACATACAATCTATCAACAGACACACGGAAATGCATTCTTCACCCCTCTCTTGTGAATTAATTATGTATCTAGTTATGACTTAGAAATCCCATATGTTCATTTTATGTATTTTATACTTTTTTACTATTCCTATGTGTTTTCTCAGATTAACTGACCCTGTACTGACATTATATATTCTGGACAAAGCTATTTACTTAATTAACCTACTCGTACATATACTAATAAACAAGCTTACATATAATATAAGATAAGCTTATATACGTAGCTTTCTTACAAATTGAATCATAAGAAATAATTTCATAGAAAATCAGTATAGAGATATCTGAATTTTAAAAAAAAATTACATTGTAGGATCAACAATACTGTACCTTGCATAACATGTACAACAGCAAGCATAACCATAAAAGATATACTATAACAATGACAAAATACAAAAACAAATGTAAAATCAAAGGGCTGCTGTGCATATGAACAACTATTAAGTTAACATTTTAAGCATTTTATCATATAATAATAATTTCAGGCTCACGAGATACGCTTTAGGACACTTCAGCAATATGCCCAATGTGTCATTCTAATTCATGAAATTTTATTACAAATATGGATAGACCGCAATATCAAAATCATAAGGTAAAGAACAAAAGAAAGGAGGGGATCTCCAACAACACCTAGTTGCAGCATCAACAGCAACCTCCCAAAACACCCACTGTAAAACACAAAAATGACACGCACAGAAAGAGACGCAGTAGTACAATGAACGTCAAATCACAGAAAAACATAAAACACAAATGACTACACATAAACCAACGAGACCAATGGGCAAACGGTGCCGACTTAGGACGGCCATCTGCCTCGTCAGTGGCAGACGGTGTGGTTATCCTGGATTACGTGCGCACAACCCTCCCACTATTCCGATTACCCAGAGGTCTCGAAGAACGTACAATTGTGGTGTAAAACAACCTCCTCACTGTCAGATGACCACACACAAACAAGACCGCAAGACGCAGGGGCCCAAGCAACATAGATGAATATGTAAATTGATATAAAAAGAGGGCATGCGTAAAACGACCTGTGCTCTGCCGGCTGTAGCGAGCTAATGTATGTTATCACCCGAGGAGTCCGACTGACATTCAGAGAGGACAGGTGGTCGGGGCCCTGTCTTCTCTAAAGAGGTTTGGACAGGGCCCGTCATGGAGTCCCGTCGTCACAGTCAGTCAGCGTGCAAGTATTAAGGATGCGCTGGTACAAGACTGTAGATTGGTCAAGTACCAAGCCTAGTGTCCGTCTGGTGACATTAGGATCATATCCACGGTATAAGAGGCGTTTGATGATTCTGACGCATTTTCGATAGTAATTCTGTCTACCTTTGATCCTTCCAATTTTGTTGATCATGTCACCATAAAATGCAGGTTGCGAAATACCCAAAGTAATATACTCTGTTGCTTGTATGGGTCCGAATTTCAAAAGTAGTTGACAATAATTTTTGTAAAATTTCCAGAATGTCTTGACAAGTTTGTGGAAGCGAAAACCTTGACCTAAAAGTTTCTTTGTTATTTGTAAATTTCTATCATGAAAATCCAAAACATCAGTACATGCTCTAGCATACCGGATGAGCTGCGAAATGTAGATACCATAAGACGGTAATCTAGGAACATCACCGTCAAGCCAGGGAAAATTTACTATATTGAATCCAAAGTCATCTCTTTTGTCATACACCCTTGTATGAATCTCTCCATTAATAATTTTGATATTCAGGTCCAAAAATGGTGATTCTGTGTTTGTGACGTTCGTCTTGTTTAGAGTCAGTTCCTGTGGATAAATGACATTTTTATACTTTTCAAAAACAGGATTGTCGATAGTAAGGATATCAAGTATATCAAGATACCTAGAAGTACCATTGAAACATTTCACATCATCATGTTTTCTTTGTTTTTGAAGATTTTGGATAAATTCTTTTTTATACGTGAATAAAAATAAATCTGCAACAAGAGGCGCACAATTAGTACCCATAGGGATCCCTACAACCTGCTTGTAGAGATTCTCACCAAATCTTACATAAATGTTGTCCAAAAGAAAGGACAAGGCAATACAAAGGTCACTACATGTCCATGATTTATATGATTTGTATTCTGTATTGGAAAAGAAACCCTTTGATTCAGATGTACAAATATAAGTTTTACCCTCTCGGTTAAAGCACCATTTAATGAGTTTGGACAATTGATCATTAATCTTATCGTGAGGAAGCGTGGTGTACATATTTGAAAAGTCGTACGAAGAAATCGAATTGGTTTGAAAATTTCTCGATTTCATTTTGTCAATCACATCCCCTGAATTTTTAATAGAACAAAATAAGTTTACATCATTCCTGTTTAGAACAGTTTCACAATATTTTGCAACGTGTTCCTTTATAACCATGAGTGCTGACGTCAGATTTCTAGACAAAATTGTAGTTGAGCAGTTGCTAGAATTAGCAATGTATCGAAATTTGTTAGGAGACTAGTGCAATTTTGGTATGCAGTATAGTGTAGGAAGATCCAGTTTAGAAATAGGGATCTTGAATGAAGAAATTTCACTGTTGTGTTTGTTCAAAATGTTAGGAACACTTTCATTGCTTTTGATATAAGTGTTTGTAGACGAAAGTTCCGAAACCAAAGTTGATATGTAGTAACGTTTTCAAATGATTATGGAACAAAGAAACTTGACCATGTGTAAGTTAGAAATAATTGGAATGAAGCAACGTGCCATGTTAAAACATGTGAGCATAGACATCCAGCATTTGGGACTTGCTCCATTCAGCATCCGTCATATAAGTTATCCAGAAACCATTAACATGTTAAATCAGGTTAGTTATTCATTTTGATATGTTGCACCAATGACATTCCAGCATATTCCAACTCCGAATCGAAAGATGAAGGGATATTTTTATAAACCCAAAAGTATGTCATTGTATAGCAAGCTCGTATATATCTCATTAGATAAAAGGTAATTATCAGTTAATGAGTCAAACCCAAAACCCAAACTAGAATCCCAAAATCACAAGCATACAAATTTTTGAAAAAAAATAAATAAAACGAAGATAAGATTCCAACAGTTAAAGATCGGAACGAGAAGAGAATAGCGGACAATCAGAGGGAGAAAATAACACAGCATCATAGACATACCTGAAGGAAAACACCTTCTGATGAACAAAATAAGTCCAGTGCATTAACGGAATTAATTATAGGTTGTGCTACAATATATACTGTCCTATGACATATTTGTAATGTTAAAACATTTAAACATGCATTATGACATAATGCATGTTTAAATATTTTAACATTTCAAATATGTCATAGGACAGACAGTACGCTCTGTATCAATTGAAAGGATCAGAAACAAGGATAAGAAAACTACCCCCCCCCCCTCCCTCCCTAAAAAAATTCTGTGAAACCTGCTTTTTCAAAACAGAAACACATGTGAGCATAGACATCCAGCATTTGGGACTTGCTCCATTCAGCATCCGTCATATAAGTTATCCAGAAACCATTAACATGTTAAATCAGGTTAGTTATTCATTTTGATATGTTGCACCAATGACATTCCAGCATATTCCAACTCCGAATCGAAAGATGAAGGGATATTTTTATAAACCCAAAAGTATGTCATTGTATAGCAAGCTCGTATATATCTCATTAGATAAAAGGTAATTATCAGTTAATGAGTCAAACCCAAAACCCAAACTAGAATCCCCAAATCACAAGCATACAAATTTTTGAAAAAAAATAAATAAAACGAAGATAAGATTCCAACAGTTAAAGATCGGAACGAGAAGAGAATAGCGGACAATCAGAGGGAGAAAATAACACAGCATCATAGACATACCTGAAGGAAAACACCTTCTGATGAACAAAATAAGTCCAGTGCATTAACGGAATTAATTATAGGTTGTGCTACAATATATACTGTCCTATGACATATTTGTAATGTTAAAACATTTAAACATGCATTATGACATAATGCATGTTTAAATATTTTAACATTTCAAATATGTCATAGGACAGACAGTACGCTCTGTATCAATTGAAAGGATCAGAAACAAGGATAAGAAAACTACCCCCCCCCTCCCTCCCTAAAAAAATTCTGTGAAACCTGCTTTTTCAAAACAGAAACACAGTGAACACTGAAGACTACTAAAAACACAAACAAACAAAACAAAACAAACAAAACAAAAAGGCTATTGATAAAACCTAGCTTCGCATAGCTCTGCCCTTGGCCAGCTCTTTGGTATACATTTTAGGTCATGTTTAGAATTTAGTTCTTCATAGATTCATAATTTGGATTTCCTTAATCTTGGTCTCGAGTATTACTGGTGACACATAATTTGTTGAAATGCGCATATGGTGTACTAGATTATTTCGATAGGCTATATATTTCAATAATGATAATTCTCGCAGCTAGGTTGTATGAACAGAACTACTTGTTTGATTTTGAGAAATGTGTATACGGTTATTACTTAAGTGCGTGGTTTTTTTTTTTCGGTTAAACAACCAAAACCATCTCAATTTCCTTTGGGCTATGTTTATTTCACCCTAAGAGATAAGGTTTTTCAGTGAAATCTTCAGATTAAAATACTTTCTATTACCCTTAAATTTTAATTAATCATTGTAGCTTTACTTTCAAATTGTCAATATTGAAATAGAAATAATGTTGAGCGCATTAATTTTCAAAAAGTTATATGTCTCATCAGTGATGTTCGAGGTACATCCCTGATGAGACATAGATGAGAAAAGAGAAAATCCAAATAATAAAATAATGAGGAGTAAAAGTCTGAAATTGACCTTAAAGTTTCGCAAACGACCCTGCTAAAGACAAAACCTAAACAATCCACAGAGATACCAAACTAGTGGTTGACTTTGACAATGACATGATAATGACCATATCCCTGTATACAGCATTCAGAAAATCAGAAACCGAAGGCATACAAAATCAGGATAAAACACGAACCAAAGTAAACAAACAAAAACCTCCACCATATGAAACGAAGCGAACTCCCTATATGGGAGTGAGACCAGATGCCCAGGAAGAGTAAGCATCTCCTGCTTGCATGCAACACCCGCCGCTTCAATTCGGTAGAACTGTCACATCCGGTTACTTCCATTTCGGAAGACATAGAGTACAATCTTTGGTTGGATGGTTCAAATGGTCTATGACAGAATATCATCGACCATTCTGGAGAGTGGGACATCATGGTGTATGGCGAGTTTCCCATATCGACCGTAGAACTTTCTCAGTGACGATGCTAGTCGGTCACAAACATATCCCTTACTGAGAAGCTTATCTGTAAGACGCCTAGCTCAAAATCCGTATATTTGGTACTTGCTCTGGCATAGTGTATCAACTGAGATATGAACACGCCATAAGCAGGCGATGAAGGGATGTTGCTACTCAGAAAAGGAAAGTTTGTGATGCTGAAATTGAAGTCGTCACGTTTGTCATAGAGTGAGGTGTTCATGTGACCATCAGTGTCGTGGGACAACATTATGTCCAAATAGGATGCTTAATTATTTGTCTCTGTAGTTTCCTTGACTTTAAGCTCCGAATGATAGATACTGATGAGGTAATCCGCGAATTTTGGATTATTGATGGACAATACATCGTCTATGTATCTGTAAGTGAAGTTGAAGTCAGAGGCTAAGTATCTTTTCCCTTCAGAGACCAAAGATTGAATGAATTCATCTTTGTACGAGTAAAGGAAAATGTCGGCAAGGAGTGGGGCACAATTTGTCCCCACTGGAATTCCGACAATTTGCTGTAAGACCTTTCCTCCAAACACCACAAAAATGTTGTCGATCACAAAGTTTAACATCTGAATAATATCTGTTTCGAGGTACTTATTTTCAGAATCGGACTTTTCTTTTACAAAGAAGGTTTTGTCATAGTTAACAACAATAAATTTGTATTTGCGATTGTCGTTCTTACTTGTAAACGCATTACTTATAATTTTTGCGAGTCTTTTGTCAATTTAGAATGTGAAATTGCAGTGTAAAGTGTCGAAAAATATATAAATATATGTTATGCTATAAAAGTTTAGTGCACCATATGCACATTTCAACCAGTTATGTCTCATCAGTGATGCTCGAGGCCGAAAAAGAGGAAATCCGAGTAATGTGAAAAGATAGAGTCTGAACTTTATCTATTTTTTGCCAAAGAACCTGCTAAGCTATAAGAATTGTCAATATTGAAATATATGTTCTATAGTATCAATTTTGTTGTACTAGACACATGTTTCGGATACTTTAATCCTCGTCAATAGTACTTCGTTTCAAACAGATTTAATAAAGCTAAAGTGAATTTTCCTGGCGCCATCTACAATATAGAGCTTAAATTTCCTTTTGCCAAAATGAGCGGCTCCATTTTTTGTGTAGGATTGATTCAGAAGCGTATTTAAGTGAAAAATATGGCCAAAAATCGTTGGAGGGTAAACGATACACATCCCTTACCCAGTTTACGAGTTTTATAAATACTTGGTCTGGTCCAACTTATAAATGTACAAGCTAAAGGTCTTAGCTTCTGAGTTCTTGAATTCTTTTTTCTGTTGGATACCTACTTTTGCTTTAATTGAGATGAATATTATGATATAATGCTTGTTTTTATGCGTATTTTTATGTTCTGTTTGTCCAGTTCATCCTAGTACTTAAGTAGGAAATTTAAAATTGCGAGTTTGGGATCACCGAGTCATGGCCCAGCTTGCTGGATAGGATCTAACACTTAGAGGACGTGCGAGATAGAAGGATTGCCCGTCTCTCATACTCCCTCAAAGTCCAAATCAAATGAGTTAAAGGAGATCCTGACGACAATCCCAACAGCACTCACAATAGAGCTCCAAATTGAGCATCGACGGACCCCTAGCAAGCTAGAGGTGGGACCAGGTGCCCGGGAGGAGTAAGCATCCCCTGTTGGCTAGCCGCACCCGCCGTCGATGTTCATGCACGAAAATAAAAACAATATATAAAGTACATGCGTTGCACTCACTCTCGTTTGGGTGTATGTGCTTTCTGTTTGCTTTTCATTTAGTTTTTCTGTCTGCAATATTCTGATCTTTCCCAGTGCCTCTCTAGGCGTAGTGCATCCCAAGAGAGGCTGCGGGCAGGAAAGTTGCTTTTCATTATAGCTTCGCTGCATGGCTTTCATATTACAATGTACATACAAGTTCATATATTTAGTTCTTAGTTAAATTTTAATAAATATCTTTCAAGTGTCATTGTATTTCATATTATTTTGATGTCTTATGCGTGTAATTTTTTAAACATGTACGTTTTTTTTGTCTTTATATACTTGCATGGCTGGTTTTTCTTTTTAGACATTATGTAATTTCAGTCTAAAATACTGTGCATGTTTATTTCTGGTATTTATGGTATTTATGGCATGACGTGATATGTAATTTTTTTTTGAAACTATGTCTCGATAGTCGATTAAAAAGCTATACAGAGCTTGTTTCTTGTTGCATTGTACATGTTGCCGACTCAATATAAATGACACAGCTATGCCAAATTTTGGTACATTTTGTGACGGAGAATTTACAAGTATATTTCAATGCGAAACAATGTGAATCTAGGCGAACGGTATCCTCGTTTTAGAAAATCTAGATTAGAAAAGTGTTTAGAAAATTAAGAAAAAAATCATTTTATCATATTTACGAGACACTTGCTATTGAAATGAGAAGAAATCAAACATGGATATACTGAAGTGAATAGCAAAGCCAAAAGGCGAATATTTTTTTATAATGATACGGAGTAAGTAAGACTACACATTATTGATCACAATGGATTACAACCAAGGAACAATGGACATTAAACAAAGCAAAATCTAGTCTGATAACGGTTTTATATTGCGCAAATAAAAAGATTACCAGTGCCGCACTGCAAACATTCTTAAAGTTAAGAAGAATGAGGACTATTGCCATCGAAACTTTTAATAAAGAAACTCCTCTTGATTTATAAAATCTTGTTACTGTGAAAAATAATGCTTACTCTTTTAGGTATAGTTACATGGCAGATATTCCGCAGGTAAGAACCACAAGTTATGGCTTAAATTCATTTCGCTACTCAGCAGCTAAGCTATGGAACTCTCTTCCTGACTCTTTTAGACAGATATCATCATTCGATCATTTTAAAACATAAATCAACAGTTGGGAAGGGGAATCCTGCAAATGCTCATGATTTATTTATTTGCTTTGGACAGTATATTTCTACATACCGTTCAAGCTAATAGCGCTTGCTTACCTTTTATGTTGCTTTGCTGTAAGCATGCATGCTTTTCAGTTCATTATTTAAATGAAATATTTTTGTTTCAAGTTCTATTATTTTTTAATTGCAACTTAGATTTGACTTAAGAAATGTGATTAGAAGCCTGACTGTGATGTCATATCCCTGTGATACCAAGAACACTATCCCTCATCATGTATGTAATATGTTGAGTGTCCTTACTTTTCAGTTTTGTGATGTCCTTTAATGTTGATATAATTTATTTATATGTGATGTCTTTTCAAGTAGCTATTTATTAACCTTTTAGTTGATGTCTTGTCATGTCGTAGAGAAGTTATATGCATGTGCTTTTAGTTTCAGTGTCTTAATTTTGTTTAGTTTAGTTTTGGTCACTTGCATGTTTGAAGTTTATAGTGTCTTTAATATTTAAATTGATTATTGTGATAATATTATATATGTCTAGTCGGTAAATAACTCAAAAGAGCTAATGTTGTATTATTGACATGTGCGACTCTTAATAAATGTTATTTGATTTGATTTTATATGAATAAAAGTACGTTTTCAATTGACTCTCTTAATTGTACATGGTTGTGAGTATTCATGTCGAGAAAGTTACTAATTAGAAAAGGGGATGATCTCCAGCATGACCGCCCTGCACTCACCCAGCGAAACAAACCCGCAAGAAATTGATACGTTAATGACATCAGACACACCACACAAAAAAGACACAACAATATTCACTAGAACATCATACAAAACCATCGAGACTGAAACATCAAACATTAATGACAACACATAAAAGGCAGGAGACCAATGTGCACCCGGCGCCGACTTTGGCCGCAAATGGTGTAGTTATCCGGATTACGTGCACACAACCCTCCCACTTACCCGGATACACAGAGGTCTCCATAGACGCACAGTAGTTGTATAAACGTAAAACTTCTCACTGTAAGGTGACATCACAAACAAGACAGTTAAATGCAGCGGCCTCTTGTAACACAAATTCTATGTTAATGGATCTAAAACATTCTATGGCATGCGTATAACAGTCTATGCTCTGTTGGCTGAAGCGAGCTCAAGATCAATCACCCGAGAAGTCTGGCCAACTTTCAGATAGGACAGAGAATAAGGAAGCAGTCTTCTCTGACGAGATTTAAACAAGGCCCGTCATGGAATCCCGTCGTCACGGTTGACCAGTGTGCAACGTTGGGAAAGACACTGGTACAAAATTGTAGATTGGTCCAGAACCATGACTAGTGCTCTTTTGATGACCTTAGGATCATATCCTCGGTAAAGCAGGCGACCGAATAATTTCTTACGTTTGTGGTTGAAGTTTGATCTGCCTTTGATCCTTCTAATTTTGTTTACTAGGTCACCGTAAATTGAAGGAAATGAAACTCCCAGTTATACAAAGTACATGCCCTAATGCTGGAGTTGTCCCATATTTTGAAAGAAGTTCAGAATAGTTATTGTAAAATTTCCAAAAAGATTTTACATGTGTATGATATCTAAATCCTTGACTGATAAGTTTCTTTGTGATTTGTTTATTTTTATCATGGAAGTATCAAACATGAGAGCAAGCTCTAGCGTATCTGATGAGCTGAGAGATGTAATTGACGTATGATGGCCATCAAGTCAAGGAAAGTAAGCTATGTTGAAACCAAAGTCTTCTCTTTTGTCGTATATTTTTGTCTGAATTTCTCCGTTATTGATTTTGATATCAAGATCCTAAAACGGTGTAGCTTTATCATCTTGGTTTGCTTTATTCAATGTTAACTCGGGTGGATAAATTTGATTTTTGTAATGGTCAAAATGTGGGATATCAATAATCAAAATATCATCAAGATACCTAGAAGTGCCGTTGAAATATTTCAAGTCGTAAAGTTTCTTGAGATTTTGCAGATCTTGCATAATTTCTTTTTCGTATGTCTATAAAAACACATCAGCAACTAGAGGCGCACTATTAGTACCCATAGGAATTCCAATAACTTGCCTGTATATAGTGTCACCAAATCTTACAAAAATTTTGACTAAAAGAAAGGACATTGCATTGCACAACTCAAATCGAGTCCATGATTTGTATTCTACTGAAGAAAACCTTTTTTGTCAGAAGTACATATAAATGTATTATCCTCTCGATAAAAAACACCTTTTACTAAGTTTTGATACGAGATCTTTTATCTTCTCATGTTGGAGGGTGGTGTACATATCAGAGAAGTCGTATGATGAGATAGATTCGTCTTTAAAATTGAAAGATTTGAATTCGTCGATCACATCACCAGAATTCTTTATTGACCAAAAAGAATTGATGTCGCTTTAATTTAATGCAGTTTCAAAATATTTTGATACATGAACTTTAATTGCTGTCAACGCTGTTGTCAGATTCCTAGATAAAACTTTAGTAGTACAATTGCTCGAGTTAGCAATTAATCGAAATTTGTAAGGAGATATGTAAAGTTTGGGCAAACAGCAAATAGTTGGTACGTCTGATTTCGAAATAGAGAGTTGAAATGAAGAAATTTCATCTTGGTGCTTTCGTAAAATGTAAGGGATAGTTTCCTTGCTTTTTATATAAGTGTTGGTGGTAGAAAGTTCCGAAAGTAATACTGAAATGTAATAGCGCTTTCAAATGATTAAAGTGTTGTTAGCCGTGTTGTCTGCCGGACCAAAGACATGCTTACTGTGCAAAATCCTAAAGTTTAGATTTATAAAATGTAGCCGCTTTTGAGGGTGCTTCCGAATAATGATGAGGATTTTTTTTAAATTGTCAATTCGGGATATCAACATTGTCTAAGTTTAGGCTTTTCCATTGATTGAGAGGGTGTGGTTCGACTCCTTCTAACTTACACAATTTTCGTATAAAAACTTCCAACGCCTCATTAAGCACTTCCCGACATTTAATGAAATCTATCGTGGAAGGAATTCTATACTTTGGCCTTTTCTTTAGAACACTATATTTTTTAAAGAGGCTATTAAATTTCTTTGCTATGTTTCTGTTTTTCGTTCTTCTGGTGGTGGGTTTTGAGCCCAGATATTATTAATACAAACTCGCAGAATCCTTACACATTGGATGCAGGAACCCTCTATCATCTATGTATTCACATTATAATAGAGTTATACATTTGGTGATGAGGGTGACTGTACCAACAAGAAGTGTTCTTCCATTCCAAGAATATGGTCTGATTGTATTCTTTCGTAGAGCATTGCAGAACAAAAAAATCATCATATCTTTTTTGTTTTAAAAAATAGTCAAGTTATGCACTAAAAGTCTAAAATTTTTCAATTAGAAGATATACTGTATCAGTGTTTATTTTAGCACAACACACTTTTTAGTGCAAACAAGGCAAATTGACATTTAAGCGTTTTCATGCAATAGCGCATTGCCATTAAACTGTATAAGAATTAAGTGACTTAGTGAAGTCTTAAATTAGCGCAGTCTTAACAGCGCTAACCCCGTTGAAATATGAATCTAGCTAAAATAAGTACACATATAGAAATTGTTCCAACTCGGTATCCTCTAACAAAATTCACTTTCCAAATTTGTTACGTGTTACCTTAATAACTCTACAAATGCATTGTACATATCTAAGTGTCCGATCTTGATCATCTATCAAAATGCTAATCGATCAAAGAGGAGAAAAAGAGTTGTTAAACATAGCTGTTCAGGGTGTGCATTGTTCTCTCCAGTTTGATCTTGAATGTTCAATTTGCTCGATCTTATTTTTCCGTCAATGTCTGCAATATTGTTTTCTGAATATCTTGTATTGTTTCATTGTTGTCTATTGTCATGTACTGTTGACATAAGAGCTTTTTTTAAATAAATATATACCATATGTATATAATGCACACATTTTCTAACCTTTTTGGGCAAATTTTGTGTTCAAGGTATTGATGCAGCGCAGACTATTGCTTCTATCAAATCCTCCAACACACAAGCTCCTGTCATATAGTTTATTTTGGTCTCAATTCATTTGCTATCCAGTTCATATGAATCGATAAAGTTTCTTTATTTAGAAAAGTACAATCAATACAGTTGGCGTCTCCATAAATTACGTAACGGCAATTACAGGTCCGTGCGATTTATCTTTGACCAATCACTTCATTCGTCTTACAGTTATCATGAAAAATAACACGCTGCCTGACTAAAGCAAAAATGAATTTCTATCTCGTTTCGAACGCATTGTATGGATGGAGAATTTCCTTTTATGTATTGGATGGAAACTTTATCAGACTGGTTATGATTGCTTTTAGTGCCTTATTATATGTTTCTTGTATCTGGCTGTTTACTTGGATCATCCCTGAGTCATCAGTGAGGGATACTCCGGCCTTTTGCCAAATTAATAGAATGCTAAATTGCTACAAGCTTGTTTCTTCTGATTTGGAGCATGATCGATTGCACTGATAAAACAACTTATATTGTCTGGAAAAACAACCTCATTATCATCTTTGCCTTCAGATGGGGCGTGATTGAGTCTGTACTAATACAAATTTAGATATATCAGAGGTACTTTCTATTGATAACTAGAACATTAGGCTACTATGAAAACGTAGCTAAAGGGGACTTTATCTACATTCTGGGTAATCATGCCTAGCTTCGATCAGCAAGTCAAAAATTCAACGTTCGCTGATTTGTGGTCAATCAGTGGGCAGTGTTTTAAAGAGCTAAGTCAGTGATTGACTGAAGATTGCATTCACAATCTGTACTGAGCTTCGGACGCTTAGAGACAACGAAAAATTGTCAAAGCAAGTAATTTCAGTATATAAGAAAATTCTATTATTTATGATTCTACAGTGATTGATCTTAAAAAGACTCAAATATCTTTATAAATTCTACAGTGATGGGTTCCATATCTTAAAAAATTCAAATAATTTTTGGAACCATTCGACGCTAAGGATCGCCTGGCAATTTTACATAGCATTGAAATTCTCAACAACAATTCGGAGCGAACAAACATTGATGGCCATCGCTTAAAAATAATGTATATTCAGTTGATTAACAAATTTTCTGTGCAAGGTAATGAAAATCATTTCACTAAAGTAGAAACATACTTAATTTGATTGATGGCATCATATTCCATATAGGCCATGATGTAAAATAACAAACTAAAACCTTTTTTTAACAAACTGTCTTAGAATAAAGCTTTGTTTTCAAGACCTATCTATGATCTAAAACAATTAAGATACACATTTAAGTGGTAACGTCTTCAAATTCAATAGCATCATTTAAGAGCAGATCAATTTGCAGCATTGACCAGACATGCACGTTTCGTGAACTTAACCCTCGTCAGCATTATTATGTGGGTGTTGTACTTACAAATACTGCTAACGCACGGGTTTCTCACTCCCTTACGCGACAAATGCGTTTCACGTAATTACAACATACTCACAACGTGCATATCGTACTTCTTGATGAATTCGTAGACCGAACGTAGACCGAACGCGGCGAATTAAGTTAAAGAAGATCCTGACGATAATCACAAAAGCACTCACAATAGAGCAACAAACTGAGCATCGACGGACCCCCACTTCTGCATGTACGAAAACTGCTACGTCCTGTCTGTGTGTTCCCAAATCCGTACGGAGGCCGTACGGACCACGTACTGATAACGCGCGGACGCCGTGCGGAACCCTAAAGTTTACCTACGTTTTTGCACGTAGACAACACGTACTTGCAAGTACGGCGGGTTGTGACCACCGCTTAATTCCTGTGCTCGTATTATTTAAAAATTAAAGGGGAGGAGTTTCGCTCATTGTCCACGGTATCAGAAAATAGAACGAGAAAATTACCAAAAATGATTGTAAGTAGCGCCATTCAATACATTTGATGAAAAATCAGCTGCGCACTAGAATTGTTACTCGTGAATGCAACTCGTTTAAAGACAGTTTAACATCCATTCATACCATGATAATTCCTTGTTGAATCTGCAAGATTGAAACAAAGTTAACACTAAAGAGGAAAAATACTTACAAAATATGTCTACAATAAATAATCCAAGGAACTTACACATTATGTTTGTTTAAATATAAACTTTTTAAATTAAAATGAAATAAAATGTTAAACTTAGCACAAATTTTCAGGCTAATCAGAAGGGAATGAGATGTATAGCAGTTAACATGTGCACGTCGCCGCATGAAATAATTTTATCAGCGCTACCTACAATGAATCTCCATTTTACAAAATCTTCTATGGAGATTCAAATAATACAATCAAATTAAACATTCTGTAAAGAAGAAAAAGTGTATCCTCAATTAAGATTAGGTCTGGTCCCAGGGAAAGGAAGTTTCTTTTGTTTGCTGGCAACATCCGTCTTCCGTACAGAAAAAAAGTTATATCCGGTACATTTGTTAAATTGAGGGTTAGGATGGTTGAATAACTGATGGGTACTTCTTTGATGTTATGGTTCTAACCTTGATATTTTCCAAAATAGAGGAAAATGAGATAAACATCAAAGGAGTACCTAACAGTTACTCAGTCTCAAAGTCGAGAAGGCAAGGCCAAATCGTGAGAATTCCCATCGGAATGTTTGCGAACCCCGGAATGAACAACATTCCGAAGTGAGACCATGTGCCCGGGGAAAGTCAGCGTCTCATGCATGCAAAACCCGTCGCATCAGCTCCATGGGAACTTGTCAGATTCGGTGATTGTCTCGATACACATTTAAGATATAATATTTAAGAGCCGTTCTCTGTTACCACCAAAATTCTGGTATCAAGGCATGTCACGGATTATCATGACTTTCTGCATATTGGGTACATATTCCGTTTGCATGGCAACGAGATCAGTCTCCCTCTCTCTCTCTCTTTGTTTTTTTTTTTTTTTTTTTTTTTTTTTTTTTTTTTGCTAAATTAACCTACATTTAAAAGAAAGGAAAGGATCTCCAACAACACTCGGTTGCAGCACCCTCAGCAAAATTACAAAACACCAATGCAAAAAACACAGAGCAAACACCTACCGAAAGAAACGCAGAAGTCCACACATAAACCAACGAGACCAACTCACACCATAGAAACATGAAACACAAAGATACAATTCAATTTCACCAGAATGTCAAGTACATAGATAAAACTTTCAGTACCTTCAGTGGTGTTGTCTGAAGATGAAAGAAAGGAGGGACTCTCCAACAACACTCAGCTGTAGCACCCACAGCAAACCCTAAATCACACAATGAAAAAATAAATGATCGAAGGATCAATGATACCACCGCCCGGCTTATTTCACATTTTAGGTACTGTGTTTCTATGGATACCATAGTGGCAAAATTTTTTTTTTTCATACCTTTTGCGCTTCCTTTCTTATAAAATGTACTCAATTTTGTTATAAATCTTAAAAGAAGTTTACAGTGCCGTGCCTTAATCAGAAAAATTCAACTAAAAAATAGGGTAAAATCTAGATCCATTTTTGTATGATTTTTACCATTTTTCAGTGTCAATGATAACTAGATTCAGCATCATTTAGACCTCTGATTAATTTTTATGAAAGGGAATGTTCACTGAAAATAAAATGGAAGAAAATTGAGTTTAGGCAAATTGAGCTCTTCATACAAATTGTGTTATCAAAAACCGTGGTTATGGTGTTAAGCCGTTGTTAAGGGGTAAAGCTTAATAATTGTTACTTATGGTAGTGAAAATGAATTAATAATGCCGAAGGGTTCCAACTCTATACCTTCTTGAAGAAAATTCCAAACCAATTTCCATGCACCAGAAACGTGTTTCGAATATTAAATATTCATCAGTGATGCTTCCAGCGGAGCCACCAAAATTCAATTCAGTAGCGCCATCTTTAATGTTTTGAATTTAGATTTGTACATTTACTTTACAGAGAGACAGAAAGAAACAGAATTGACTCTTTTATTATATTTCATAACCTAGAAAATTTCCAAGGTCATTGACATGACGTTCAAGGTCATTTCTCTTTTAAACTAAAACATTTCAATGAATATGCGATTTTTCCCATTTTTGTCTTCCTGTCATGCTCCGAAGAGGTAGCATACGGGTGATAAGCCCAGAAGATGTGCAAACTTCCTTTGGCGCGCTAATTAATATGCAGGAATGTTCCAGAAAACAGCCAGTTCACGCATACAGCGCTATATATAGAACAGTAGTGTAACTGGCCGTTTCACATAAAGCAGATGTACCTACATCCCGTCATGGTGACGGGCGATGCCGATTCGTATATGTTTACATCTTTCAATATCAACAAATAACACAGTTCATATTTGATTTGTATACTCAACGTGAAAATTATGTATGGATAAATGCTTGAAACTAAGCAATTTCATAATTGGATGGTAAATATACAGTGTATGTTGAGATTTTTTAAAATGACAAGGAAATTGGTACCTGTGTTTGAGCAATGATTTGAGGTGCCAACATCAGGGATACCAGGTACCCGCATCATTGTCATTTTGATTAGCTTGAAAAATAGTGTTCTAACTCCAAAGACCAGTCGAGCTTATGCGATACCATGTTGTCCGGCGTCCGTCTGTCTGTTAACAATTTTTTTGTGATCACAACTCCTCTGAAACCATAAATGATAGAAAGCTAATTCTTTTTGCATTTACTTTGGTTTATGGTCTAGTTGTGCACCTGATATTTTGTTTGAGCCTCTGACCCCCAGGGTCTTCTAAAATGGGTGTGGTCATTTTCTCCTATATAAGTCTATGTAATATAGTGAACACCAATTCTCAGAAAGTATAATTGATAGAGAAATAATTCTTTTTGCAATATAATCAGTCTCTGGTCCAGTTGTGCACCTGATATTTTGTTTGAGCCTCTGACCCCCAGGGTCTTGAAAATGGGTGTGGTCATTTTCTCCTATATAGCTCTATGTAATCTACTGAACACCAATTCTAAGAAAGTATAATTGATAGAGAAATAATTCTTTTTTCAATATGATCAGTCTCTGGTCCAGTTGTGCACCTGATTTTTGTTTGAGCCTCTGACCCCCAGGGTCTTCTAAAATGGGTGTGGTCATTTTCTCCTATATAAGTCTATGTAATCTAGTAAACAACAATTCTCAGAAATTATAATTGATAGAGAAATAATTCCTTTTGCAATATAATCAGTCTCTGATCCAGTTGTGCACCTGATATTTTGTTTAAGCCTCTGATCCCCAGGGTCTTCAAAAATGGGTGTGGCCATTTTCTGCTATACAAGCCCATGTCAGTATGTGATCTTGTGAACACCAATTCTTAGAAAGTATAATTGATAAAGAAATAATTCTTTTTGCAATATAATCAGTCTCTGGTCTAGTTGTGCACCTGATATTTTGTTAGAGCCTCTGACCCCCAGGGTCTTCAAAAATGGGTCTTTGAAATGGGTGTGGTCATATTCTCCTATTTAACTCAATGTAATTTAAGCTGAAAGCATCACTGATGAGAATTTAATATTCGAAACACGTGTCTGGTGCATGGAAATTGGCTTGGAATTTTCTTCAAGGAGGTATGGAGTTGGAACCCGTCGACATTATTAACACCAATTCTCAGAAAGTATAATGATACTGTAGAGAGATATTTCTTTTCCCATTTCCATGAGTCTGTGATCTGATTGTGAGACTTAGATTCTGTTCTGACTGACCCGTCTTTGAAATTGGTGTGGTAATTTTCTCCTATGTGAGTCTTTCTAATCTTGCGAACACCAGATCTCAGAAAGTATACCGAATTCATGGAGAGTAAATTCTTTTTGCATTATATGTATTATGTGTCTGTGGTGTAGATGTGCATCTGATATTTTGTGTGAACCCCTGTCCCCCAGGGTTGGAAAATGGATGTCTATTCAGTGAATTTAACAAAACAGCCAGTAGAGCTTCAGTCTCATCAGAAACTTCTGGTTATGATCATATGCATATTACCATTTCTTGATCTTTAAAACACAAATCCATCATGAATTGTGTAAATTATTGATATTCATACGAATCGGCATCACCTGTCGCCATGACGAGAAGTAGGAACATCTGCTTTGTAAACACCAGTGATTTGTGAGTTATACACTTGAAAATCGTTGTTTTTCTTGAAACAACTTATTGGCTATCTTGTAACTGCATTCGTAAAGTATCAACGGAAACATCTTTGATTTCATTTTAATAACTGTTATGGTTCAATGTCATGTATAACTGAAATAACTGAAGAAGTGCAGACTAGCCTCTTCCCCCTCTTTCGTGAAAAAGATTGGTTCCTTGCCATTTTAAAATTATTGCTAACGCCGGACAAGTTTTTTTTTTAAAGCTAATACTTGTATTCTTTATTTTCGTTTCGATTGTCAAGGTGGTTAACGTGCTCGCTTCTAGTGCCCGAGGTCGCAGCTTCTAATCTCGCTTTCGTAATTTTTTTCCCCAATGGCTTCGTTTTCATTTATCAAAATATTCATTTATTTGAATGGTTAGAGTGAAAGGTAGTCCGTATTTATTTAATTCTAACGTGTTCAACTGATATCAAGGATGCCCCACTCCATGTAGAAATTCAATGTTTTTTATCATTTATTAAATCAAAATATTTCTTTTTTGTGTGTGGTTTTAAGGTTACATGGTTAAAGTGAAAAGGCAGTCCGTACTCAAGCAATGACATTTTCTTGTTTAAAGTATTACTGTCTGCCTCTTGCTAAAATGGGCCTTTGCTTTTGCTTTTGTCTTAACAATAAACCATGATAAGTTTGATAAGTTTGTTGCTAAATATGTAAAATACTTAAGGATTGTTTTTCAGCTTTTGCGCTTTATCGGTGTGTATTGACAGTAGGGAATGGAAACAACATACATGTATGTAACGCACGAATGGAAACAAAATATGTAAAGCACGAAGTGCTTTTCATGAATTTTGTTTCCATTCCCTATACTGCCAATACATACCGATAAAGCGCAAAAGCTGAAAAACAATCCTTATATTTTACATTTTACGTGTTACACAAGAAGCAAAGATAAATTCACTGTTGATAAATGACACAAGTGAATCAAATCCTCATCCTAAATACTGAATACTAATGCCTGAATATTCGCTCATCCAAACAGGCATCTTTCTGCATACAGCAATGCAGTTCGTCCTTGAACTTCGTCTACTGACGCGTGATCGACTTACCACGTCACACTTCTTGGAAGTGTACATGTGGGTGACCTAGATTTTGACACATTTCATCACTGGGGGTAGACGGCGTCGTTTGATAATGGATAGACTAAGTACGTGTTTTGAATCTGTGTTAAAGCAATATTATTATTAAATAAAATCACGGTTGGTAGTCTCGCAACGCAGAACAATTGATTTTTCTATGTTTTTGCGCAAAATAGATAATTTATTACAAAAAGGGAAATGTGATGCAGTGTAATAACGCCCTAACTATGAATTGCATCCAAAATAAGGTGGAATCTGGATATTAGCTTTTTAAAACGCACAAGCACGATCGGCGTTCTACTTTCACTTTCATCTACACGAATCATGCCGATCGTTTTTCAGCTTTATGAAAGGATATAACCTCTCTTACTTTGGATAAAACTCGTAGCTAAGGCATCCTTACACTGCATCGCAATCCCCTTTTTGTGAAAAATAATTTGTATTACACGAAATTTTAAATAAACCGAGTGTTCTGCGTTGCGAGATTACCCACCGTGAAAATGGGCATTTTATCAGAAGTTTTAAAATCACGTGATTATGGAACAAGGTAAAAAATCAAACATCGCAACGGCTGTGACATGGACACAGGATGAAATAAATCAGTGAATAAAAGTCAAACACATAACCCGAAATCAGACTCTAAAAATCACAATCAAAAGGCTTAAAATTCTTGAAAAAAATATGCAAAAGAACTTTCTTACGCAAAAAGCAAACTATGACAAACAGACGGGGACAATAACACAGCTCCATAGAAACACGATGGACAACTTTATCCAAATAAATACTATTAAGTGCAAATAATGATAATTAAAAAGGAATTGACCCAAAAGATGTTGTAATAAATTCTGAAGCCGATATCAGATTCTGAAGGTACATATATGTTATTTAACTACATGTATCAACATTTAGTATTATTTGTAGTGTGAGTATTTGTACTACAATTTTTGTATCCAAAATAGATAGGGTGGGCGTGGAAAACGAGTGGCTTCGCCACGAGTTTTTCTCGCCCACCCTATCTATTTTGGATACAAAAATTGTAGTACAAATTCGAACACGACAAATGATTTGTGGCATGAATCCAATCAAAACTAAAAGAATTGACACGTGGTTTGAAGAACCAATCAGGTAGCTCGTTCCGCTTGAAGAGCGCGCTCCTTGTCATAACGCAGATTTTCAATCTACGACATGGATGGAGGTAACGCAGAAAGCAAAATGGAGACTGGGTGCATTGCTACAGGGATAGAAAATTTTGATTTTCTAGAGTGCGAAATCGACGATATTTCATTATCTCAAGTATGTGCCGAAATGGAGAATGAGTTTGCGGTTTATGAGGGCTTTCAAGATTTGACTTTGTCTCAAACGCTGGAACAATATGGGCATTTTGATGTCGCTTTGCCCTTGGACCCAACTGAAGGAGAAAATACACGCGAAGCGATGTCTGACGACGATTTGTGCGATACGAAGAGATTCGGGGTGGTCGTTTCCGATCAAGACTTACAAACATTGATAGAAAGTAAAGAAAACGCAAACACCAAAAGTAATACTAAATGGGCCGTAAACGTATTCGAAAAATGGCGAGAAACACGTGGTGATGTACCCGAGTTACATACAATGGATTCTAAAAGTATGGATTATTATCTTCAGCGTTTTATTGTGGAAGCTAGAAAGAAGGATGGAAGCTTGTACCCTCCTAAAAGTCTATATCTTAATGCATGTTGACTACTGCGCTATTTACGCAGTAATGAAGTGTTTGACAAGAACTTCCTGGATGAAAAAAATACGGATTTCGTAAGATTTCGAAAAGTCATGGATGCTCAGATGAAAACGCTTTTAGATCAAGGACTAGGATGCACGGTGAAACAGGCTGATCCAATAACACTCGAAGACGAAGAAACACTGGGAAAAAATGTTTTCGGAATGGACAAAAGTGACCAACTTCAGAGAACTATATTTTTTATGCGTCCAAATTATTCGGACTACGAGGCTGTGATGAACACCATGACTTGAGATGTGAGCAGTTCTCCATTGGTACTGACAGAGACGGGAAATGGATCCAGTTTGTTGGTCGTAGCACAAAAACATACAAGGGAGGATTGGGACAGATGAATGTGACGAATAAAAACATCAAACATCATTGTCAACCTGGTAAGACTTTTTTTTTTATTTCAATGACAATTAATAAGCTTGCATTTTTCGGGAATGTAGATTTTCACTACCGACCTGGAGTATTGTGACTTTGCATTGAAGTACATCTAATAAAAATGTATATATGTAAAATTTATAATTGTGTATTTGGTTCTCAAAGTTTCTCAATTTCTATTTTTCAGGTGACCGTTGTATTGCCGATTATTTCTCCCTATACCTGGATTCCCTCGGCAATGAAGGGTCATTCTACAGAAGACCATTACCGGGTTCCAGTGAAAGCCCAATCCGTTACGGAAACCAAGTTGTCGGCATCAACAAACTCAAGGTTTTCATGGAAACTATTTGTTCATTGGGCGGTCTGAAAGGAAATTTTACGAACCATAGCGGCAAGAGAACCTGCGCCACTCAATTGTACACATCTGGAATCGAAGAACAGGAGATAATGTCGCGAACGGGCCACAGATCAATTGTGGGTGTGCGGAAATATAAGCGACCCTCTTCAGAAATGCTGAAATCAGTATCCGCTGTGTTGAATCCGCCTATGAAAAAAGTAAAAAGTGAAGCGAAAATCGAACCTATGTTAAATGATATGCCGATGGATCAATCGGAGTTAAAAGTGGCTGCAGTGGGCGCACCACCACCGTTAACAAGCGAACCTAACAACATTTTGGATCCGCGACTTCCTCTACGAGATATCGGAAACTCTGTGTTTCAAAATTGCACCTTCAATTTTGCAAAGTAAATGGAATTTTTAAATAATTTGTTGTGAAAATATAAATTCTCAATTGTTATTAATTTTTGTGAAAACAGTCTACGAAATTGAAATAATTGTTAGTCTGTTACCATGGTAACGTTGTTCAGACTGAACATTACATGTAACCTTTGGAGTTATAATTTCATAATATTCAAATTTGACAAGAGTCACTTGTTTATGATTGATGAATAAAATTATTTGAAATGATCAATTTGCCTTTTTATTTGAAACCACTTTGTCTGTGTATACATGTATTTGAGTAAAGTTATTGGACAGAGAGTCGTACAATAATTATTTAAAAAGAAAGTTATTGTACATCAAAGGTCACACATGAAGCTCCTCCCACTAGAGTTGAGGACTCTGCCATGATTACAGTACATGGACTTCAAAGAGAAAACACTCCTATCATGCCACAAATAGGAGTCAAAGACCTTCAAATACGTAATATTTACCCTCTCATATGTCCTAACCAAACGTCAATACACGCTAACATCGACCAAAATAAAATAAAATAAAATGAATAATAATAATACAATCAGAGAAAGTGACTACATATTTTGAAAAATGCGAAAAAAGAGCATATTCGGACAAATTGTCCACCTGAGCTCAAGAGAATATAATGGTATGCGTTCAAAAAAGAATTTTCAATTTAAGATGATTTTAATAGATCGTTTGAAATTAACTAATATAGCCGTATTTATGGAAATAAAAAAAAACCTTTTACTTAAACAAAATGCATCTTATCGATTGACATTCGTAAGGTACAAGTATATAGAAGAGCTCAGCGGTGCATTAATTCATTTCAGTAGCGCTAGCTACAATGAATTTCGATTTTTAGTTACCATTCGACTGTGCCTATAATACGTATGTGTGGTGTTGTCCTTCATATTATTTAATGATTTCATCTTTATCTCAAGTTCAGCATCGATTCTCTGTCCACTTTTAAATTAATGCACGCAAATGAGGTGACTTGGACCAACCTGTTTTCATTGTCAAATCGAACAGGCGAATCAACTTGCAATGTAAGTATAAAATTAGAGATAGATATTTCATGCAGAGACAGTGACTTCATATTTTCACGGACGAAGCGTTTATAATGTCGGATGGATCGTACGTAAAAGGATTAAGCTTCATGTAATTTCGATGACATGATAACGTGTGTTTATACGGGGAGTCGGGATGAACGTAATTTTTAGTTACATATGTCCTTTAGAAATATGAAAAAAGTCTTCTAATAAAAGTCAAATTCCTCAAACACCAAAGTGAGTAATTAAAAGTGTTGAAACAACTCTATACTGCAACAACCGAAAACTTATTAAAACACGTAATATGACACCCAAAATTAGATGTTTTACCCTATCTTAATCCATGTTGGTCCTCTACCAATTTTGAACCTTCATCACTCTAGATAAATAGTTAATACAATAAAGAGGGCGAATAAGTGCGTTCTTGTCAAAAATTAAACAATAAATATATTAAAATAATGCGTTCACACTCGATCATGCTTTTGACAATTATTCTTCTTTTACGATTTCAACACGATGCTAGAGTGTTCGATTCGGAACTTGTAAACTATCTGTACTTGAATGGTCTATTACATTGGTATTATTCTCATGGGTAATCGTAATAGATTTTACATCCGAATTTGCCGAACATACTAGATTCCAAGGAATAAAAGAGATGTTACAAAGAGCAAGCTTTCGGTTTGTGACTAGAGGTAAGAGAGATAACCCCGGGTCTTCTCCTCAGATATTGATTTTGCCCTTCTTTTTTGCTGATTCTAGATGCTAATCAAATGTTTTGCAGACATAGACAACTCTTATCTGATGCCATGCACACAAATATATTTTGGAAAAAAATCAATGAGAGGTTAAGAAAAAAAAATTTTGTCGAAATTATGAGAAATTGTTTTACTTAATGTTACATTTATTTCTTTTACAACATCTTTATCGGTTAAACAATTCACTTTTCAAATGAAATACGTGGACTAATGGTATCAATTATACTAATAAAATAAAGAACCTGATAATGCGAATCAATAGCGGTCCTCGTGCAACGGACCTGTACATTTAAAACAAGCACAATATAATAAGATCATATCTAAACATGGGTTACGTTTTTTGTCATCCATTAAAGCACAAATTGACAATGCTAAAAATAATACTAGTAATCTTAAAGGGCAAATAGCAAGAATAAATGTTGTTTTGTTTTACATCGGGAGGATTTAACTTTATTACAAGATGAATTTGAAATCGTAAGTAGTATATACATGTCAATTTTTTTTTTTCGCGTCTTGCAATGTCATTTTATAATATACATGAAGGTAGGTTGATCTTTAAATAAATACTAAGATGATGATCAGCAATAACATTAGTCAAAATCACTCAGATTTTATACCTTGATCATTAACTTCTTGTGAGATTCTAGCAACTGAAAGTGGGAATGTATTACTATAAATATATCCCGTGAGGTGTGACAATAATTCATGCAAAATTCATGCAAAGGTAATACCTTCGTTTCAATGCAGCACGATGCAGGATTGGGAATTATATCTTCATTCGTACAGTGTCAACATGACCAGTTGATCAAGATGTCTATATACTTTAGTCTTGTGAACTTTTCTCCTCCAAGAAATATTTTCCCTCAATGTCTGGGTACAAAATTATGCATGTTTCCTTCTGTTATTGAATGTTTTACATGGGACACATTAGACACCAAGTTACGTCGCTATGTTCAGGACCCGATGTAGACACGCGATATTGTCGTAGCAAACTGACCTGACCGGATGGAGCTGATCGGAATAACCTTTTAAAGTATAAGTATATTTTTGATATTTCACTTGATCTGTATTATATAAACCTTTTTTATCTTTTATTTTTTACGCCTTTTTTTCCCAATGCACTTGCAGTGTAACTGAAGATTCAGGATTAGTTTTCAATGCTCAGCATATATACTAATTTAATCATACATTTGTAATACACCTGTTTTTAGCTCACCTGAGCCAAAGGCTCAAGTGAGCTATTGTCATAGTGTGGCGTCCGGCGTCCGGCGTCCGGCGTCCGTCGTCCGTCGTCCGTCCGTCCGTCGTAAACTTTTAACATTTTCAACTTCTTCTCAAGAACGGCTGAAGGGATTTTGATGAAACTTGGTATGCATGAAGTACTAAAGGTCCTCTACCAAGTTTGTTCATTTCGGCTCGATCCCTTCAGGGGTGGATCCAGGGCGGGGTCAAATAGGCCCCAGAGGGTACCCCTCTACAAAAATCTTCTTCTCCAGTTCCACTGAATGGATTGAAAAACTAATTGTATCTAAGTGATCTAGAAGGATGTACGATTCAAGTTTGTTCATTTCGTTAAAATCCAATAACTAATTTTTGACGCATTTTTGACGTCTTAATGCAAAAATTGATATTTCTCTTAATATTTTCTTTCTTATTGAAAAATTCTGCTCCAGTTTATTTAATTTAGCCATTTTTAAGCAAAGGAATGCTTTAGTGAAAGAATTTTGCTGAAAGGTTTATTTTTGAATTTTTAATGATTTTTTAATACTGTAAAAAAGGAAGGGAGGATGGTCATTTTCATCATTTTTGGCATTTTATGGTTCTTCCCATGAATGATTGTTTTAACATTTATCATATTTATTGTAAGGAATGTAACAGTGAAAGAATTTTCTCAATATCTTGACTTTAAGATTTTTAATGATTTCTTTAATACTGTAAATAGGCATGTTTTCTTTGTCAATGAGTCCCAAGGTAGCGAGTTCAAATCCCGGCTGGGCCTTAAAAAAATTTTTTTCTTTATTTTTCATTTTTCATCCATATTTTAAGCTTTGAATGCTATTTTCAACTTACCTGAATAATTTTAATGCCATTTTTGCCACTTTTTGAACTTTGGAATTTTTATGAAGTTTGGCATTTTCTCCATATTAATTTCCCTTGAGTTCATATTGATATTTTGAAACCTATATCCTAGGTAAAATTAAATTAATGAATGCTTGAGTGATAGCATTTTTGATTAACAACATGTACAATTTGAATTTATAATAATTCTTGTATTCTATAGAGTATAAAAAGGGGGGGTCAAAATTTCTGTAACAACATCTGCTGACAGATTTTTTTTCTATTAGATGATATAATAAGAACTGGACAAAATAATATTTTTTTTTCTAATTGGCTTGTATATTAATGAACTAATCAGAGTAAATACTAATCTTTCTTTCATTTACTCCATCTAACAGTGGTTTTCTGCACTTAATATTTATTAAGGATGACATCCTATCTGATGCCTCTTTAGGTTGTCCATCCTTTCCCCGAAAGAGAGAGATGTTAGGGTGCTCTTATTATTTTTCTTTAACTATTTCTTTTAATAACTTAGTAAATATATGATCTTCTGCACTCATTTATTGCATGTTTGTCAGATTAAGTTACTCAATTCTTTTATATACATTATTTGCTATAACTTTATTTTTTGAATTTTTTTTTTTTATATTTTAATCTAGATATGCTGTGCGTGCACATAGACCCAAGGATTGTGGATTCAAATTCAGGCACTGGCATCCAAATTTTTTTTTTTTCATTTTTTGCATTTTGCAAGCTTTTTAAGCACTTTTAAATCATCTGAATACAAAAAAACCTTCTTTTTTCTTTTTCCATTTTCATTTTCTCCATTTTGCACACTCATTTATTGCATTTTACTTTTTTGGAATTTTTATGATATTTTTTTTAATTATTTATGGCATATGGACCAAAAAATTCTGACTATGGCTCTGGCTCTAACATTATTCAATGTCAGTATGTTCAGAGTGTGCATGGATATCAGGTGAGCGTTGTGACCCCCTGGGGCTCTTGTTTGTTTAGTTGCGCTGATGTGACGCTTAGAAATGATGTAAAAGAGATAGACCGACGGGTCGTCAAAAACTCAGTTTGTGACTGTAAATTCAGTTGTGGCTGCATGTAGATGTACCTGATACTGTTTACCATATTGAAAGAAATTCCTGTATAATTCGTATCATTCAAAATACTCCGAAAGCAAGTTCTTCAAAACCTAATTTGTACCTGATGTAACTATATTATTCTTTTTTCTTTTGTAGACTCTTCATCAAAGTGTTCTTTCTACTCCTAGCGATTTGTATCATTGTCATTATGATGACTAACTCAATGTTCAGTTATGTATGGGAGGTGAAACTGTTTGATACCAAAATGAAGATGAATGGGAGGAGAGGTCTGCAAGTCCTCTATTCAAGAACAAATACAAAACAGAAACACATTTACTTGATGAGAGCCCATAAATGTGGAAGTGCATTGATTTACTCGATATTTCTTCGATTTGGTTATCTTAATAATTTGACATTCATTTTACCTGCGAGGAACCCTTATTCAGGTACAATTAGCGGATACCCATTTCAGAAGGAAAAAGGATATTTTCTGCCACCACCGAAAGGAGAACATTTTGACATTTTATGCTATCATACCAAATATGACAGAAAAGGCATAGAAGAAGTATTACCGAAAGATACAGTATATATCGGACTTGTGAGGGAACCTTTGCCTCGTTTTGTTTCTGCCTTCATATATTACAAGCATGTTGCTAAGCTTCAATACTTGAAAGATATTCCAGGAAGGGACACTGCATCTGCTATTTCCTTGTACTTGAACAATCCAGAATATTATGAATCGAGGAAGACTGAAGAAGAATGGTCTTATACCAGAAACAGTATGGCGTATGATTTTGGTTTCCCTTCGAAAGATATGAAAAATGTCAGTACAGAAAGAGTGGGAAAATTCATAAAGAAGCTTGATGCTGAGTTTGACTTTGTTATTGTTTTAGAATTTTTGGACGAATCCCTTGTTATGATGAAGAGGATCCTGAAGTGGTCAATGAAGGATATACTATACCTTGGACGTACCAATGCTGCAGTTATCAACTCAACTCTTGTCATCAATTCTCTCTCACATGAGGACAAGGTTCTACACAAAAAATGGGAGTCCATAGATTTTGCATTGTACAATCATTTCAAGAAAAAGTTATTAGGAAGACTACGTAATGAAGGTGATTTATTCCATAGAGAAGTGAATGACTTCAAAGCAACCAGATCTGCTGTAGCACAGTTTTGTAGTAGTCCTACTATCGACGATAAACCCTTATCCATAATGACAAATTCCAATGGTAATCTAACGATTGCTTCTTATGATTGCAAAATGCTCAGCACAATAGGCACAAATCTTACCAAGTTGATAAAAAAGCGAAAGAAATATGGAATTCACCATATGTAATACAAGATATTTAGCACTTGATGGACATTATTTGTTGTTCTACATACCCTCATACTGATGTTCGATTCAATATTCAAATTTCAGGCATTTTACTAAACAGGTTTGATTAAGAAACACTGAAATTTGAATATTGGACCGAATATTGATAGTAATAATTTCCTTAGTGTCTGTATGTGAAAACTGTATAGCAAAATTGTCCGAAAATAGAAATGAAAGCAGTCAATATTGTTTTGTTTACATCGATATTGGATCGGCGGTCCAATATATAAAAAAATGTTGACCGATACACGTCAGCCCATTTGTGACGCCATATCATTAATTATAAAGTAAATAAGGATTTGTAATTCGGGGCCCATTGGAATTTATCGAAACAATAAATATTATGATTTTTCGATTTGAATAATTATATTATTTCCAAAATCATTGGCTGCTGAACTTTCCTTCTTCCGTTGGGATGGGTTTGGAGCTCCTCGAAAAATATATAAATCGACCCATGACATCGTGTGACTGTCAGCTATATTCATCGTTTGATTTTCAGGAAAATCAGATGACCATTGATGTCGTATTATAGCATTAGGTTCAAATACGGTGAGACGTTATTACTTTCTCTAGATTTCTTTACTCTAATTTACCAGGATAGAAGATGCTTAGGAGATCAATGCTGTACTACGTTTGATAAATTACATAGCTAATAATCTCCGTTTCTGTTAGTGTTATTGAACCATTGAAATGTTAACCCGGCAAAATAAACAGACACGCATGTTCTATGTCTTTGCTTAGCAGTGTGACATAAATTCATACACTCATAAATGGAAGTAAAACGTATATAAAACAAGAGCCCCAGGGGGCACAACGCTCACCTGATACCCATGCACGCTCTAATTGACATACTGACATTGAATACTGATAGTGCCACTACCAGGATTTTAGCCGACAACCTTTCTAACAAGATTTTTGCCGGATGCAGACAAGTTTTTTTTTCAGACAACCTTTAAAAGTACAAACAAGAGAAAATAGTCACATTTCAAAACAACAACTTTTTTACTGATTTGAAAAGATGGATTATGCGATCCAAAGTCATATGCCCGGCTAGTATAGTTTGCAACATCAAAAATAAAATCATTTTGTAAAATTCCACATTAATGTGCAACAGAAACAGAATAAAACAATGAAATGATTTCATAAATTAAGTTTATTTAAAATTGAACACCAAACCTTTCATTATTAATAGCTAGTATGCCAGAAAATAATAAAGCCTGTGTTTGTGAAACACGAATGCCCCGCAGTGGCATCTTTGTTGGTATAAACACCATTTTCTGTTAAGTATGTGAGAGGTCAGGGTCAGAGTAATGTTGGTATCAATGGAAAGGTATTGTCACAAGGAATACACATGTGAAATATGAAAGCTCTATCACCTTCCATTCAAAAGTTATGCCCAATGTAAAGTTTTTCGGACAAACAGACAGACGGACAGGCCAAAAACTATATGCCCCCATATCTTTGATTCCGGAAGCATAAAAAACAAAGACTTTTCGGTTTTGCCTTTATTCATATTAAATTATACAGAAATCTATGAATGAGAGCTTTTGAATAGTACTGATTTCATCTTAATACATGTAACGTACAGTCAAAATCGTGTTAATCCAATTAACACAGACAAGTTGTTAGCGGACAATATTAATTCAAGTGAGTTGTGCAGAAATTGAGCCAATTTATTTTCCAAACAGCAGTGTACGGTGTATCAAACCTCATGACCCAGTGAAGCCACTTGGACAAATTATTTTCGGTAAATATGCTGAAATGCGGCCCTTGGAAATGTATTTTTAGCATATTGAATCAATAGTCGTGATAAATTTAACTTCGAACTTGATCTTGTCTTTTATGCAATCTACAGATAGGTTTGAAAATATGCAAAATTCGGAACATTTTCGTTAAAAAAAGTGAAATTTGCAAAAAAAGGACATGCATGACCCCCCCCCTTTCTCTTTACATTTTTAAGCGTGCAAAAGATTCGCAATCAAAAAAGACCAATTTTACAGACTTCCAGGCATTTCAAGTCAGTCAAAATTTTTAGTGTGCACCTTTTTATTTCCTGTAGTTACCCCTACTAAAGGGGCAAGGAGGTATTGAACCAATCAAATCTGTAACACAAGATATATGGCGGCTATGTCTACCATAGATACAGAAATAAGACAGAGAAAATAATCAAGTACATGTATATTGGCTTTTAAAGGCAAAACCACTCAAGCAGAAAAAGTAGGTCAAGGTCATTTTATGAAAACTTGATCAAAGATACATCCAATATGCAAGTTTGGTACATGTAGCAGTTATACTTTGCTCAATATTGGCTTTATAGAGCAAAATCACTCAAGCCGAAAAAGTAGGTCAAGGTCATTTTATGAAAGATTGATCAAAGATACATCCAATATGCAAGTTTGGTATATGTATCACTTATACTTTGATCAATATTGGCTTTTAAAGGCAAAATCACTCAAGCGGAAAAAGTAGGTCAAGGTCATTTTATGAAAGTTTGATCAAAGATACATCTAATATGCAAGTTTGGAACATCTAGCACTTATACTTTGCTCAATATTGGCTTTTAAAGGCAAAATCACTCAAGCGGAAAAAGTAGGTCAAGGTCATTTTATGAAAGTTTGATCAAAGATACATCCAATATGCAAGTTTGGTACATATAGCACTTATACTCTGCTCAATATTGGCTTTTAAAAGCGAAATCACTCAAATGGAAAAAGTAGGTCAGATGCTGCATCCGATGCATGGGTCCATCTCGGCATCCAAAGATGAATCACTTGTGCAAGTCTGGTTACTGTAGCATTAGTACTTTGTCAGATACTGAGCTACCCAAAACTTCTTATCCAAATCACTCAAGCGGAAAATGTAGGTCAGATGCTGCATCCGATGCATGGGTTCACCTCAGCATCCAAAGATGAATCACTTGTGCAAGTTTGGTTACTGTAGCATCAGTACTTTGTCAGATACTGAGCTACCCCAAACTTCTTAACCAAGTCACTCAAGCGGAAAATGTAGGTCAGATGCTGCATACGATGCATGGGTTCACCTCAGCATCCAAAGATGAATCACTTGTGCCAGTTTGGTTACTGTAGCATTAGTACTTTGTCAGATACTGAGCTACCCCAAACTTCTTAACCGGACGCGGACGCGTGGGGTTATAGCATAAGCTCACTCAACTTCGTCGAGGTGAGCTAAAAATGATGGTATGTGAAGAAAGGTCTTGTCACATGGAATGCACATGTGAAATATCAAAGCCTATCACTCAGCAATCAAAAGAAATAGCCAATCTAAGATTTTTTGAAAAGTAGGTCAAATATCTAGGTCTTGGTCATGAGGTCAAAAGTTATGATATGTGTAGAAAGGCCTTGTCACAAGAAGGAATACACATATGAAATATCAAAGCTCTATCACTTACCAATCAAAAGATATAGCAAATCTTAATTTTTTTGAAAAGTAGGTCAAATATCTAGGTCAAGGTCATGAGGTCAAAATTATGGTATGTGTAGAAAGGTATTGTCAAAAGGAATACACAAGAGAAATATCAAAGCCCTATCACTTGCCAATCAATAGATATAGCCAATCTTGGTTTTTTTAAAAAGTAGGTCAAATATCTAGGTCAAGGTCATAAGGTTAAAAAATACAGTATGTGAAAAAAGGGCTTGTCACAAGAAATACACATGTGAAATATCAAAGCCCTATCACTTACCAATCAAAAGATATAGCCAATCTTAGATTTTTTGAAAAGTAGGTCAAATATCTAGGTCAAGGTCACGAGGTCAAAAAATATGGTTTGCGTAGAAAGGTCTTGTCACAAAGATTACACATGTGATATATCAAAGCCCTATCACTTGCCAATCAAGAGATATAGCCAATATTAGATTTTTAGAAAAGTAGGTCAAATATCTAGATCGTGGTCACAAGGTCAAACATTTTATGTGTAGAAAGGTCTAATCACAAGGAATACACATGTGAAATATCAAAGTCCTATCACTAATCAATCAAGAGATATAGCCAATATTAGATTTTTAGAAAAGTAGGTCAAATATCTAGGTCAAGGTCACAAGGTCAAAAATTATGATATGTGTATAAAGGTCTTGTCACAAGGAATACACATGTGAAATATCAAAGCCCTATCACTTACCAATCAAAAGTTATGGGGTGTGACACCCAAGTGTGACAGACAGACGGAGGGACGGATGGACGGACAGACGAACAACGGACAAAGTGATCCCTAAGTGTCGCTGTGCTTCGCAGGCGACACAAAAAGTCAACATCTTAAAAATAAATTCAGAGTATATTTGATAGCGTATGTGGCCAAGTTAATTCGAAGTATGAAAATAAGTACACAAAGCCAAACTAGCTATAGCTTGTCTTATTTAAAAAATCATTAAAAATCCAAAAGTTGATATTTTGACAAAATTCTTTCACAGTTTCATTTCTAGCGATAAATATGAAAATAAAAAGAGAAAAAAAACTGAAAAAGGGAAAAAAAATTGTTGGGGTCCCGCCGGGGTTTGAAGCTACTCCCCATGGGTCCATTTGGCATGGAAAACATACATTATACCTATGTACAATCTTAAAAAATATTCCTTAAAAATCCAAAAGTGGATATCTTGACAAAATTCTTTCACTTGTAGGGTACCATGCATGAGTACCTCATACCTACAAATTGTCATGACAATCTGAAGAGTGGTTATAGAAAAGAAGCAGAAAATGTATGAAAATCACCCCCCCCCCCTTCCTTTTTACATAAGAAAAAAATTCATAAAAAATCAAAAAAATAAATTTTAAGCATAAAATACATATCAAAGCATTAAGTAAGTTAAATATGATAAATATGTAGCAAATGAGTGTGTAAAATCATACACTTATTGAGTTATTTAAAGAAATAGTGCAAAAATGTGCATTTCTGACAAAGTCCGAAAAGACGTCAAAAACGCGTCAAAAATTTGACTTCAAAGTGGAACCAAAAATAACAACACTTCTTAAGACATCTCTCTAGATCATCCTGATGCTTTCGGTTTGTCGATACATGCTTCGGTTCTGAAGAAGAAGTTTGTCAAAGGAGGGTACCCCCCGTGACCTACTTTTGGCTGTGGTGGCGCCACCTGTTGACAGATCCGGACGAAAAACAACAACACTTGTAGGGGACCATAAGTACTTCATACCTACCAAGTTTCATCAAAATCCCTTCAGCCGTTCTGGAGAAGAAGTTTAAAATGTGAAAAGTTTACGACGACGACGGACGACGGACGACGACGACGACGACGACGGACGACGGACGACGGACGCAACACTATGACAATAGCTCACTTGAGCCTATGGCTCAGGTGAGCTAAAAACGTCCAACCCATACCAATACATAAACACATTGGCTTAAAATGCAGCACAGAGCACATTGATATACATGTCATAGAAAGCAAACATTATGAAACAACAATTCGATGTACTTAATTAAACAGGGAAATAAAGCACACTAGGTGTTTTCACTGGTAATTAGTATATTTGGAATTCAGAATGTTATTTCCAGTTCTGCTTTCAGAAAAAGGTGCATTCTAATTTTTGGAATAATAAACCAAGAAATGCGGACTTTCGGTTTTGAAATCCACTGGTTGAACGTATATTAAAAACAAAATTAAATAAACAAGATTGCGAATATCTTTATGTTGACCGTATCATAAGGCACATTCAAAAGCACAGAGGAACGAGCTATATAAATGTAACACTAAAGAAGAAAGGAGGTGATCTCGAATAACACTAGATTGCAGCATCCATAGCAAAACACCCAATGCAAAAACACAACAAACACCCACATAAAGAGACGCAAAAGTGACAAGGAGCACCGACGCACACCATAGATACATAAAACACAACAAAAGACCACATCACCAGTTTCTTTTCAAGGACAAGAATGTAGAATAGATAAACCATTTCGTCAACACGCTAAAAGCGAAGCCTAGGCTTTTAATAACATACTGGTGACGGAACTGTAATCTGACAAATTTATAAAAAGGCATTTTGCAGTAGTTGTCTTTTCGTATATAAAATATCAAATCGACCAAACCTTTTAATAGGAAATAGATATTGAGTCTGAAATCTACTACTTTTAAAAATTCGTAGAAGAACGTCTAATCTTCGATCTGATCAAATGCAGATCTCTACATGCGCTTGGTGTTATTTTTTCCGATTTTACATCTTGAATCATTGTGCGTCCCGCCTGTTAAGTTAACGTTTGGCTCTTCATCGTTATAGTGTGTTCTAGAGAATGAAACTCTTGCGTTCTGATTCAAGTCTAATAAAATGTAGTCCAGAATTCAATGATTTCAATGCTTAGTCATAGATAAGGAGTCTCTACTGAGAAAGAACTTTTATTTCTTCTTAAATGTTTGGTTAAATTCTGTGCAACAGTGGAAGAGAATACGAAAATGCCAATCAGAGCCTTCGATATTCATTTATATTATCAGACCATCTTAAAAACAAGAGCCCCAGGGGGCACAACGCTCACCTGATACCCATGCACGCTCTAACTGACATACTGACATTGAATACTGATAGTGCCAGTACCAGGATTTTAGCCCACAACCTTTCTAAAAAGATTTTTGCCGGATGCAGAGAAGTGTTTTTTTTTCAGACAACCTTTAAAGGTACAAAAAAGAAAAAAATAGTCACATTTCAAAACAATAACTTTTTTACTGATTTGAAAAAAAAAACGGATAAAGTGGTCCAACGTCATATGCCCAGCTAGTATAGTTCAATTATGCAACATCAAAAATAAAATCATATTGTAAAATGCCACATAAATGTGCAGCAGAAAAAGAATAAAACAATGAAATGATTTCACAAATTAAGTTTATTTAAAATTGAACACAAAACCTTTCATTATTGATAGCTAGCATGCCAGAAATTATAAAGCCTGTGTTTGTGAAACGAGAATGCCCCCGGCGGCATCTTTGTTAGTATAAACACCATTTTCTGTTAAGTATGTGAGAGGTCAGGGTCAGCGTAATATTGGTATCAATGGAAAGATCTTGTCACAAGGAATACACATGTACAATATGAAAGCCCTATCACTATAACCATTCAATAGTTATGCCCAATGTTAAAGTTTTTGAGAAGTACGTGAAAGGTCAAGGTTATGGTCATGAGGTCAAAAATTTTGGTAAATACACATGTGAAATATGAAACCTCTATCACCAGCTTCCATTCAAAAGTTATGCCCAATGTTAAAGTTTTTTGGAAAACAGACAGACAAACAGACAGACGGACAGGCCAAAAACTTTATGCTCCCGAATCTTTTATTCCAGGGGCATAAAAAACTAAGATTTTTCGGGTTTGCCTTTATTCACTGAAATCTATGAATTATGCTTTTGAATAGTATTGATTTCATCTCAAATACATGAAACGTACAGTTAAAATCGTTTTGATCCAATATTCATCAATTCAAGTGAGTTGTGCAGAAATTGTGCCAGTTTGTTTGTTTTCCAAAAAAGCAGTGTATGTTGTATCAAACCTCATGACCCAGTGAAGCCACTTGAACAAATAATTTTAAGTAAATATGCTGAAATGCGACGCTTCTTGCCTATGCATATTTCAACAGGCGAGAAGGAGCGTCGCATTTCAGCATACGCTGTTCAACAACTCAAGTGGTTTCTCTAAGGTTTCGCAGTTTGAAACAAATTAAAAGGCCCATGAAATTGTTAAGCTTGTCCAACTAGCAGACCTACGACATCGTTATTTACTGTTAACTAATTGTTTTACCTCATCATAGGTCTGTTACACGGGCAAGTTGTTAGCAGAGAGAGTTCATGAAATGTATCGGTTGCATTGGATTTGCCGACAAGAAGTTATTTGGTCTGATAAAAACTCATTATGTATCTATTATTTGAACAGATAAAAATTCCCAAATGTCTTAACACAGGATCCTGTCGTTTTATGAGAGAAAATGTTTTATTATTCACAACCTCAGGCCTCTGTGTTCCTCTTAGAAATATTATACATACAAGATGACGAACACAGTGGCTTAAGGTTGTGAATAATAATTTATTTTCTCTATTAAAACAACAGCTTCTGTGGTCCAACATTTCATTGGAAGATTTCAGGAACTCTGAATGGAATTATTTATTTTCAAGAATTTCAGATATTAAATGTCCTATGCATTCTCAAAATCCAGAGGAAGAGATTACTCATTAGACGTTTCTTCAAGAAATCAGTCCGTAAATTACTTCATCTAAGAGAGTCTAAGACAGAGGAAATTCGAGCAAACTTTATACATGATAACAAGTATATGCAAGTGTTCCAAGTACATGAATGATAACCATTATGAACGTTGTTCATAGCTCAAACCATACTCGCTGCTTTAACATACCTACATGTAATTCCGTCATCAGGAAGAACTCATTCTTCATACGTACAGTCACAGAGTGGAACGAACTGGATAACCATCAAGTGCTGTCAAGGACTGTGGAAGGCTTTAGATTCAGCCTGAAGCGCGATTAAGTAAGTTTATGCGCTCTCTCATTCCGTTGATCACAAGCCAGTATTGGTAATTCAACGTACCCATACAGATACAGATACAGATTATGAAAGTGTTCCAAGTATAAAAATCTATTCCGTTTGCACTGTATCTCCTGAAATATATCGCAGTACTGCTTTGCGGTTTGTATTGCAATGAAGCGCCTAGCGGAATACGATGCGCCTTGGGGACGAAGATGAATTAATGCATATCTAGGTCATTGTCCTGTCAAATAGTTCCGATTATTTTCTTATTATTTTCAACAATTGGTGGAAAATACACACAATGTTTATCTTCAATTGTCTTCCCGTGATTGTTTACTAGATAGATGAAATAAAATTTTGAATATAGTTTTAAAGTGTGTGAGACATCTACATGTGTGGAAGAATACGTGTGAAAATGGGTCCTCAGATCATAAAATTCGAATAATTCCGGTCCGGAACCAGGTGCATGGCTTTGAAAAAATATTAAAAAAGTTGTGTACTTTTAATCTTTACGGCATTTTTTTTTTGTGATTCAAATAAAATTTCTTCATTCAAAAGTAGTATCAATGTGTATAACCCGGTGCGATTTGAGAATTTCTTTTCTTTTTTGGTAAGAAAACATACATTATACCTATGTACAATCTTAAAAAATATTCCTTAAAAATCCAAAAGTGGATATCTGGACAAAATTCTTTCACTTGTAGGGTACCATGCATGAGTACCTCATACCTACAAATTGTCATGACAATATGAAGAGTGGTTATAGAAAAGAAGCAGAAAATGTATGAAAATCACCCCCCCCCCTTCCTTTTTACATAAGAAAAAAATTCATAAAAAATCAAAAAAATAAAATTTAAGCATAAAATACATATCAAAGCATTAAGTAAGTTAAATATGATAAATATGTAGTAAATGAGTGTGTAAAATCATACACTTATTGAGTTATTTAAAGGAAAAGTGCAAAAATGTGCATTTCTGACTAAGTCCGAAAAGACGTCAAAAACGCGTCAAAAATTAGTTGTCGGATTTTAACGAAATGAACAAACTTGAATCATACATCCTTCTAGATCACATAGATACAATTAATTTTCAATCCATTCAGTGGAACTGGAGAAGAAGATTTTTGAAGAGGGGTACCCTCCGGGGCCTATTTGACCCCGCCCTGGATCCACCCCTGAAGGGATCGAGCCGAAATGAACAAACTTGGTAGAGGACCTTTAGTACTTCATGCATACCAAGTTTCATCAAAATCCCTTCAGCCGTTCTTGAGAAGAAGTTGAAAATGTTAAAAGTTTACGACGGACGGACGACGGACGACGGACGACGGACGACGGACGCCGGACGCCACACTATGACAATAGCTCACTTGAGCCTTTGGCTCAGGTGAGCTAAAAACTTGAGAGAAGACATGGAGTACTTGCTTCACCATCTGAGATTTCTCGACATTTAATTAAGTGTTCGAGAAGTTGAAATTGCGTCACCCAATCAGATCCCTCGAAAGACATTTTTGTCTACAAACCGACTCGAAAACACAAACGTAGTAGACATTGCTTCCTTTAAGGTTTCATGAAATTTGAAGAGGTTTGGTATGAGGCTTCGGAAACAAATCGGCCAATCAAGGTCATTCGATGCTATCTCTGTTGACTGATCCGCCAAACAAATTGTTAAGATGACCTTAATTACTTTCTTCCTTTAAGATTTCGTGAAATTATATACAGCTGTTACGGAGAAGTAGAAAAATGATTTAGCCAATCAGAGCCATGGCTAGTCAAACATAGTATTTCTAACCAATCAAGTCCATAGCTTACTAGATGACCCTGGATATTTGCTTCCAGTAAGATTTCAAACAATGTTATGCAGTGGTTGTGGAGAAGGCGAAACCGCGTCACCATATCGGAGACATACATGTATTTGAGGATCAATCAAATAGAAAAAAAAACAAAGTTGGTAAAGAGCTTTGAGTATTTGCTAAATGGGAGGTGTCATGGCATCCCATGCACCAGTTTTAGAAGGATACGTTCAAAATATGTCACCCGTGTTTTCCACGTAGGGTTTCGTAAAATCTATGTAGTTGTTGCAGAGAAGAATGCGAGAAAAAATGAGAGTTTGATAAAGTGAGCTTAAAAGTAATTCTTCCGATACGATTAATAGTCGTCTAGTTATCGGTATATTTCTTGAGCCCCTTCTCACAGGGTTTAAGAAAATCAGTATGGACTATTCTTCTTTCTCTTTCTATGTAAAATTGTTAAACAAAATTAGTGAAACATATTTTTTGTTTGCTTTAGTTCCTGTTTTATCCTGATTTTGTATGTCTTCGGTTTATGATTTTTTGAATTATCGATTTAAATATACTATGTATTGGGATATGATCATTGTCCATATTTGTCATCTAAAAGAAATATTGATTTCCACCACCATACAGGTTTGTTTATTATACTAAATGTAGTGAAGTCAAAAAACACAATCAGGGGAGTTTCAGTCTTGTCACATACTTCTGCGTTTTTGAATGTCACTCTCACAAACGAGTGACATCCATTTTAAATGCTAAATCGGCTGAGCGACCATACAGTCCCCATGATATCGTCATTAGATGGTATGATGTCTTTTTACAACCGTGTTAAATATTTCCAAGCTCCTCTACTTCCTTATCAATCTTGATGTAATGACATGTCATTCTCCGTGAAAATATAATATGTTCATACACCAAGGGACCACTCGGAAACTAAAGGCAACAGAAACTGGCGAAATTGTCTGGCCGAAAGCATACAGTGCACACAAGTGTTCTTCGGCAGTTGTATAACGCGCTCGCTTTAATGGAATTAAAGGAAAACAATGTTTGCATTTGCCACTAACTTAATCAATTTAATGTGATATGTTTGTTTTTCTTGAAATCCTATCATATGATTCTTTGATATCAGTCTATATGGAATGAATATCCTTGTACTAGCCTTTTAACAAGTCACCTTTAAATTAGCTTCTCTTCAGACACGACTTTACTTTTAATCAAGAAAATCTTGAATTCCAATAGCTGTAGGTGGTGCCGCTGAGTTATAGTAGAACTGATGAGGATTAAATACATGTCTCAAAACTGTTGGTATATGGCAGCGAAGTTGAATAGAATAGCATTATCAAAACGAGTGATGAATGTGTATCGTTGCATTGGGTTTGTAGTTGAACTTTTATACCATTTTTAGACATTAAATCTTCTATAACTCATACTTTGTACTTCGAACTTGAGAATCTATGGGTAATCATCATAGTTATGATTCGTTCCTATTTCAATGTAGATATTTTCAAGTGTAGGTTCATTTATTAAATAAGTGAGGAGTATCTTCGAATATCGCTTCTGTTCATATTGTTGAATTTTTTGTTTGTTTGCTTTGTTCCTGTTTTATCATGATTTTGTATGCCCTTCGGTTTATGATTTTCAAATTTTCCATTTTCTCCTCTTTATTGGGATATGGTTCTTGTCCATATTTGTCATATAGAGCCTTCAGAAGGTTGTCTTTATCTATTACCTCAAAGTCTTCATTCTTCGTTCGTCCTTCAATAATATCTTGTCATCTCACTTAATCTTCTTATTATATCTATTAAAGAGTGTACCTATTTTCCGTAAGGTTAAACTTAAGTCTTAAGTAAGAATGATCGCATACTAAATCATACACGAATATACTCTTACTACACTTCTTTCTTCTTGTATGTATCTACATGTATGCTCAAAACAAATCTTATATGACAATACTTCTATCTGACTTCGATAATTGGATTATGAACTCTCTTTTTTTTATTTCAATAGTTCAAGACTTGTAATACTGTATTTTGTTCGGTGTAACAAAAGACTGTCATAATAATTCAGCTGGTTTGCAATGATAATGGCATCTTCTATAGCACGTTTGCAAATCTTATTTATAACAGTTTTACCAAATATGGCGCTAATGAGACTTCTAAACTGTCAACATTGAAATCAATTTTTGATTACAGATCATAACACAAATGTACAAGATGCTAAATTTCATCTTTGTTACATCATAAAGTTCGAAAATTTCATACCTCAAGAGAAAGCCGGAGAATAGCCATTTTCCTTCCATAAATTTCGTTTCGTGCAACTATCCAACGGTAATGCATATCTTTTGTTTTTATGTGGTCAAGTTATCACGAAAAAGTCTTCTGTTTTACTGTTACTCCCTCAATTTACAACGTTGAAATGAAAGATTTTAACATAACCATAATCTTTATATATGTAGTTGATAGCAAGGCCGTTTCGATCGCTGTTCCAATTGTTGACATGTCTAATATTCTCATGCTGTTCTCCGTATTAGGAGTTAGTTATCATGTTTCACCAGTATTTTGAATTGTCAATTTTTCATGGGCATCAGCTTTCTAATAAACGACTTGTGAAAATGCGAAATTAAAAGCGATATTTCAATTTTGATGAAACAAAAGTATGTATTGCAGACATGATTATTGTCCTAATAGCTCATAAAGAGCCTTTTAGCAAAGCAAAAATCATTTAACATGATAGGAAGGCGGTAAATATCCCTTGTGATGATTGAGGGTCGATAATTGCTGATGATAGAACGCATGCAAGATTGTGTCCGATAAACGATACTGTTTCTTAACAAGTCTTCATGGCTAGTGAAAAGCCGCTCATAACAAAGACATGTTCAATGACAAAGCAATGACACGAGCTTGTTAACTATTCTATTTAATCATGAGGTTAATAATAACACCCCGTCCTTAATGAGACTATAGTGAAGATCCAAGTCACATAAACATCAAAGAAGTACCTATCAGTAATCGAGAAGATATAAGGAAAATCATTAGAATGTCCATTGGAACAGTTGAGAAATCAAAGAAATATTCTACAATAAAGACAAAAACCGTTGTACACAATGAATAAATGATGGGTGAACACTAATTTGAGACCTTGTTCTACGTGTAACATGTATGCATGACGATAAAAAAGCTAGCATCTTTTTATGACTGTAAGTGTTTACATTTCTATTTACATTACTATAAGTATGATTCAGCTATAAATTCCAGCCGAACCAGCTAAAAAATATAAATGACATTAACTGATCTTCTATCAAGTGATTCATCCTGATATAAATCCATTGAAAAATATCTATCCATCATACTTTGAAAGGCAATTGCATTCAATAATAAAGAAAAGGCCCACGTGGGCTACATCGCTCACCTGAGTTGCAGACAAAAGAATTATTGTGGACCGATCGGCACTAACAACTCAAACTTGGTAGAGAGCCTTGAGTGCTTGCTTCCTGTAAGGTTTCTTGTAATTCTTTGATTCGAAGCAGTTCCAGAGGAGAAGTCGAAAATGTGTCAGCCAATCAGAGCCTTCGGCGGCCAGATTTGTTAACCGATCGGCATGAAAAACACAAACATTGTAGAGGACCTTGAGAACTTGCTTCCTGTAAGATTTCGTGAAATTCTGTGCAGCGGTTACAGAGGAAAAGTTGAAAATGTAGAAAGTTACACCGGCCGACGGACGGCGCGCTATGACAATAGCTCACTTGAGCTTCGCTCGTAGGTTAAAAAGCTAAGAGGTCAAAATGTTTGGTATCAACGGAAAGCACGTGTGAAATATGAAGCTTTTGTCACCTACAATTCAAATGTTATACACAATGTGAACAAACAGACAGACAGACATGCTAAAGCTATATAAAAATGTGTTCCATCTCTGTAGCCAGGGAGCAGAATTCTTTATTTCGGTGATCCAGACTTTCATGTTACGGATAATGAATTCTTATACTTCAAACTAAAATGATTTATAAAAGCAAGGTAATTTCGTCGCACTCCTTGTATTATTTCAAATCATCAGGTATGTTTTGGCTGACGATTTATTCAGGAGTTTGATTGAATTTAAAAAGCATTGGAGGTTCGGTGCAAGGAGAGGGGAGGGGGGGTTACCCGCAATATTTTTATCAGTGAATGAAAATCAAACACAATCCCCACAATCAGAGTCTAAAAATCGTAATCAATAGGTTTACAAGGTCTTTAAAAAATATGAAACAGAACTTTCGCACGAGAAAAAAAAATCAGGCAAACAGACGAAGACAATAACACAGCTCCTGAGAAACACGAAGGACAACTTTATCTTAGTAATCTCCTGAGTCCAGTGTAAATACATAATATATTATAGGTGATATTATAATGACTTGGAATAGAAAATCACGTTTTGTTTAAAGTTTAAATTGTAACTTAAGAAAAACCTCTCCATCATCCATGGCATTAGCATTTGAAGGTTTGTGATTTAAAACACTCTGAACATACATGAACACTATAAAAACCCAGTGGTATTGTAAAATCAAATAGTGGTCACCATTTCACCCCTCTTTACGTTAAAACTTTAACGTCACTAACATTACATGTAGTCAAATATTTTTTGTATTTCGTAGGAACAATGATTATATCACACAGTATGGCATTCCTTTACCCATGGTGCTTTATGTCAGTCTGGTGTTAGCTACTGCAAACAATAAATGCACCTTGTAACTCGCTGAATGGACTTTTTCTACGGAAGTCTATAGAAAGATTTTGCAAGCAAGTTAATACGCCTACTCTTTATCACACTCCTATTGTTGCGCCTCAAATGATTACGTGAACTTTACATAAAATGTCAAATGAAATTTAAGTGAAAATAACATGAACATGAAATATACATGAAATATTTTACATGAAATTTATCTGAAACAAAGGAGGGGATCTCCAACAACACTAAGTTGCAGCACCCACAGCAAAACCCCAAAACACTCAATGCTAAAACACAAAGCAGACAAGCACAGAAAGAGACGCATGATGGACAAGGAACGTCAACGCACAACACAGAAACATCAAACACAAAAGACTACACATAAACCAACGAGACCAATGGGCAACCGGTGCCGACTTAGGACGGCCATCGGAAACATCAGAAGGTGTGGTTATCCTGGATTACGTGCGCACAACCCTCCCACTTTTCCGATTACCCAGAGGTCTCGAAGAACGTACAATTGTGGTGTAAAACAGTCTCCTCACTGTCAGATGACCACACACAAACAAGACCGCAAAACGCAGGGGCCCAAGCAACACATATGGTTAGGTAAATGGATATAAAAAGAGGGAGTACGTAATACAATCCGTGCTCTGCCGCCGCGAGCTCATGTATGTTATCACCCGAGGAGTCCGACTGACATTCAGAGAGGACAGGTGGTCGGGGCCCTGTCTTCTCTAAAGAGGTTTGGACAGGGCCCGTCATGGAGTCCCGTCGTCACAGTCAGTCAGAGTCAGTCAGAGTGCAAGTTTTAACAATGCGCTTGTACAAAACTGTAGATTGGTCAAGTACCAAGCCTAGTGTCCGCCTGGTGACATTAGGATCATATCCACGGTATAAAAGGCGTTTGATCATTCTGACGCATTTTCGATAGTGATGTTGTCTATCTTTGATCCTTCTAATCTTGTTAATAATGTCACCATAAAATGCAGGTTGTGAAACACCCAAAGTAATATACTCTGTTGCCTGTATTGGTCCAAATTTCAGAAGAAGTTGACAAAAATTTTTGTACAATTTCCAGAAAGTCTTTACTAGTTTGTGAAAGCGAAAACCTTGTCCTAAAAGTTTCTTGGTAATTTGTAAATTTCTACTATGAAAATCCAAAACATCAGTACATGCTCTAGCATACCGGATGAGCTGTGAAATATAGATACCATAGGACGGTAATCTAGGAACATCACCGTCAAGCCAGGGGAAATTTACTATGTTAAATCCAAAATCATCTCTTTTGTCATACACACTTGTATGGATCTATCCATTAACAATTTTGATATTTAGGTCCAAAAATGGTGTTTCTGTGTTTGAAACGTTTGCCTTGTTTAGAATCAATTCTTGTGGATAAATAACATTTTTGTACTTTTCAAAAACAGGATTGTCGATAGTAAGAATATCATCCAGGTACCTAGAAGTACCAATGAAACATTTCACATCATCAATTTTTCTTTGCTTTTGAAGATTTTGGATAAATTACTTATTCATACGTGTATAAAAATAAATCTGCAACAAGAGGCGCACAATTAGTACCCATTGGAATCCCTACAACCTGCTTGTAGAGTTTCTCACCAAATCTTACATAAATATTGTCCAAAAGGAAAGACAAGGCAATACACAGGTCACCACATGTCCATGATTTGTATGATTTGTAATCTGTGGCGGAAAAGAAACCCTTCGATTCAGAAGTACAAATATAAGATATTAGTTTTCCCCTCTCGATCAAAACACTATTTAATGAGTTTGGAAAGTCGAGCATTTATTTTGTCGTGAGGAAGCGTGGTGTACATATTAGAAAAGTCGTATGAAGATATCGTATTTGCTTCAAACTTTCTTCATTTCATTTCGTCAATCACATCCCCTGAATTTTTTATAGACCAAAAGAAGTTTACGCCATTCCTGTTCATGACAGTTTCGCAGTATTTTGCCACGTGTTCCTTTATAGCCCCGAGTGCTGACGTCAGATTTCTAGACAAAATTGTAGTTGAGCAGTTGCTAGAATTAGCAATGTATCGAAACTTGTAAGGAGACTTGTGAAGTTTAGGTATACAGTATATTGTAGGGAGATCCAATTTAGAAATAGGGATGTTAAAAGAAAAAATTTCACTGTTATGTTTGTTCAAAATATTGGGAACACTTTCGTTGCTCTCGATATAAGTATTAGTAGAGGAAAGTTCCGAAAGTAAGGTTGATATGTAGTAGCGTTTTCAAATAATTATGGTGTTGTTTGCTGCTTTGTCTGCAGGAGCGAAGACATATTTTTCATGTAAATTTCGTAACTTGGATTTGAAATATCTTTCAGATTTAGAAATTGGATTTTCAAAAAGATGAGGATTTTTGTGGTAGTTATCTATTCGAATATCGGTAATATCCAAATGAGGTTTTTCCAGTCATTCAGAGCATGTGATTCGACTCCTTCCAATTTACACCATCGTTTGGTATAGTTATCTAAAGCTTCCTTTAGCACTTCACGACATTTAATAAAATTTATCTTGGATGGGTTTCTATACCTTTTTTGAGAAGACCACGGAGCTGCCTGTCTTTGATAATTGAAAAGTCACCTGACAGGTAATAATATGACCAGTTGGTTTATATACATATTCATACCTTGCACATTCTCAAGAAGCAGGACATGATTCAAGTATTTTAGGATCTTGTGTAACTTTGTTGTAGTTAAAAACGAAATTTCTCGAATAGGTCTCTTATATTTGTAACAAATAAGAGGAGGTTCTAAATTTTCAAAATATTGAGGAATGGCACTTTGTACACGATGATCCCGAAAAATATTAGAGATGTTCAGAAGATCAAAACCTTTGTTAATAAATGGAATTTTTATGAATCGCCTTTAAGGGGAGGTGTTTTTAACCAAAGGATATAGTTTCCGATATGAATTACATGTAATTTCAATTTCTCATTAAGGTCAAATAGAAAAAGTCATGTAAAATTCATGTGAAGTAAAATTTACGTGAAATTCATTTGCATTTAACATAAATATTTTTCACATAAATCTTATGTGAAATTTTTATGAATTTCACATGAATGTTAAAGTGAAATGATCTTACGTCTACTCTCAGTTGTATTATCGTTTGTCGTGTTTTGTATGCCCCTTTGTTACACGATCTTTGGATTACTCATTCTAAGTACTTAATTTTTAATTCACTAGTCTAAGAATCAAACAGTTGATATATCCGAATGCCTTTAAACAAGAACGCTACAGTAACTTATTGGCACCTGCTTTCGCTAAAGGGCGGAGACATTAAAACCGGTTTGTCCGTCTGTCCGTCCGTCTGTCTATCTGTCGGTCACAAAATTTTTAACCTTTGGCATAACTGTTGAATGGTAAGTTATAGGGCTTTCATATTTCACAGGTGTATTCCTTGTGACAAGATCTTTCCGTGGATACCAACATTTTTTACTTCGTGACCTTTACCTTGGAGTTTTACCAACTTTAAAAAACCTTTAACTTTGGGCATAAGTGATAAGGCTTTCATATTTAACATATAAATTTCTTCTGACAATGCCTTTCCATGAATACAAAAAGTATTAACCTATTGACCTTGACCTTGGGAATATATACATTATTATGAAAAGTCTTAAAGTATCTCACACCCAAAGCAGGGGACTACAATTCCTTGAATTTTGATTTTTTTTTACATTAAATTGGGGCTTTGATGCAAATAAAATACAATGGTTATCGATACACAATGATATGGGCAGTCACTTAAGAGAATTCAATAATTTATCACCATTTAATCTGCGATGTCAATATCGAAAAGCTCCTATCGTTGAAAGTATGCCCTACAAATACATTGGAAAAATGCATTTATTGGCATAAATGGTTTTTGTTATTAACGATATTTAAATCTTTTGTTTCACTATGTTTGATGTATCTTCGATATTCATATGAAGGTGGCAATTACAAGGATATTTGTTCAGTAAACATATATTATTATATACTAGTTATTTATCGTTTCCTCAAATGTGAACAGCTAGCTTCATTTCAACATACTGTAAGCTCAAAGACAGGGTATCATATCAAATAATCTATAGACATTTGTAGAACTAGACAAATCTAGTATAGCTTAAAACTGATATTCAATGACGGAAGAATGTCCATAAAAGTGAATAATCTATGTTCACATTTCGAAGCCCTGGACGATTTAGATGGACCTCTGGCAAAATCGTCTACCAGTCAATTGTTTTGTCAAACTCATATATCGATAACAGGAAATCGATTATGTCGAGAAAGTACGAAGAACGTTTCTTTTTGATTTTATAACTTTCTATGAAGGAAAATGCCAAACCTACAACAGACCACAGAGAGTTGAGGTGTTGAAAGGTCAGATTTACAGTTAGTTGAGCCGGGTTCTAAAATCAAAAATCAAAATCACAATCGAATGAAGCATCTATTGAGAAAATTTGGCCAAAAATGATTTCGTCTAAAAAAAAAATAATGTCACAAATAACATTTGCTTCAAAGAATTGTTGACAGCCTATGAAAAAAGGTCATTTTTGAGGTGGTATGTAGTATCCTCCATACTTAAATCTCTTAATCTGAGTTTGAAATAATACGAAGGGTTCCAACTATATACCTTCTTGAAAATTTCAAACCAATTTTCATGCACCAGACACGTGTTTTGAATATTAAATTATCATCAGTGATGCTTCCTGCCAAAGTGCTTTCATACGCCACCTAAATTCATTTCACTAGCGCTGTATTTTTTTTTTCTCAAGGAGAGGTATTCAATCGATTTATGATTAAAATTGCTATTCAAAGTAGATCGCCACTATCTGAACTCTTCGTCTTCATATATTCTTTTCTTTATACAATGACATCTTGATAATGTCAAACATGTAAACTTTGCATGATGCTCATATCTTAAAAAGTTTACCTTTCATGTTATTATTGATTAATTACACTGTTACACCATGCGTCTGTTATATATGTACTCTCATGTCCTGCATCTGTTCGATGGCTCTGGGTGTAAATTAAACACACTTGAAACATAAAGACCTCTTAAATTGAATATCAAACTAAACAATATGGTTACATAAAGACTTTTTGTGTATTACAATAAGTTTGATTTTCAAGACATCAGGTGTGTTAAGTCAGTATTGGAATGATATAACAATAAATAATTAGTATATCTTAAAAAGATATTTCAGAGCGCTCCAAAAACCGATAGTTTCCAATGAATAAGCCTTATTACTTGAATGCAATATTGTGACTCGGATTACAATATCAAACATGTACGTAAATAGATTGCAAACATTAAGAACATATGCGAATAAAAAACTTTCTAAATGCAACGAGTCTGAAAAACTTTTGTGAGCTTTCATGGATCTGTTATCTTTAACGAGGATTGCTCAGAATCCGACTTTAAGATTGGTCAAAATAGTTGATTTTGTGCCATTTTGGAGATATAGAAAAGGTTGTGATAAAAGATACCTTAAAGTTTAAAATTGTGTACGGTAATATTTATTGTAGAAATTTCAAATGTATATATGGATATATATGCTTATGTATTTTTAAAATAGGTAGATATTAAGACTCATTACAATTGTTTAAGAACATTATCAGTATGCCAAGAAAATTACAATACTGAATCCAACATCACCATGATAAATAATTCATACTCATCCGAAAGGTACGGAAGCCCGTTAGTGCCAAATATGAATAAATAAAAAAAGAGGAAATGCGAAATATATTTAGGAAAATGCGAAATAAATTAAGGAAAATGAGAAATAAATTTAGAAAAACGAGAAATAAATTAAGGAAAATGAGAAATATATTTAGAAAAACGAGAAATAAATTCAGGAAAACGAGAAATAAATTTAGAAAAACGAGAAATAAATTAAGGAAAATGAGAAATATATTTAGAAAAACGAGAAATAAATTAAGGAAAATGAGAAATATATTTAGAAAAACGAGAAATAAATTAAGGAAAATGAGAAATATATTTAGAAAAACGAGAAAAATATTTAGGAAAATGAGAAATATATTTAGAAAAACGAGAAAAATATTTTGGAAAATGAGAAAAATATTTAGGAAAATGAGAAATATATTTAGAAAAACGAGAAAAATATTTAGGAAAATGAGAAATATATTTAGGAAAAAATGAAAAATATATTTAGGAAAATGAAAAATAGATTTACAGAAAGTGGAAATATAAATGAGGGAGTGGACAGGGTGAAATGGGGGGGACGAAGGGGAGGGACAGGGGCGAAAGGTGGGAGGGAGGGCAGGGGTTGGAAGAAGGGAGTGACAAGGAGGGAGGGTAAAGGGGAGGGAGGAGGAATTCAGGGGATGGATCCAGGAAGCTTAGGGGCGGGATGGAGAGGAAGGGGCGGAAGGGGTACTGTTCACTCCCCATAGATATAAATGGAAACCACAAAAGAAATACGATATGTATATAAACATTAAATTCCCCCACTACACTCTCCGTTTACCAATCCCAGAATATTAATGAGATTATCAGGAGATAAAGACCTTCTTTTATTTCTTCCACTTCTTCCCCGACCCCCGCTGCTTTTACGAGAGAAATAAACGATTGGTACTGGTCAAGGCGCATCATAAACTATACAGTCTTCGAAATGGATGTTTGCAAGAGCTGCAATGCCAAATACCAGACAGATAATATTACACATGCATCTTTGCCCGTATACATAGGATTCATTTCTCGTGTAAAAGCAGCGGGAGTTGCGGGGAATAAATACAAGGAAGTCTTTATATCTTGATAAATAGATACATGTACTGTAATTCATTACTCATTAATGTTTCGGGAGTGGCAAGGTCAAGCTTTAATTATTTGTTGTGGTTTCCCTGTTTTTATATTTCCACCTTCTGTAAATATATTTCTCGTTTTTGCTAAATATATTTTTCATTTTCCTTAATATTTTTCTCGTTTTTTCCTAAATATATTTCTCATTTTCCTAAATATTTTTCTCATTTTCCTAAATATTTTTCTCGTTTTTCTAAATATATTTCTCATTTTCCTTAATTTATTTCTCGTTTTTCTAAATATATTTCTCGTTTTCCTTAATTTATTTCTCGTTTTTCTAAATTTATTTCTCATTTTCCTTAATTTATTTCGCATTTTCCTAAATATATTTCGCATTTCCTCCATTTTTATTTATTCATATTTGGCACTAACGGGCTTCCGTAGAAAGGCCCTCATTCTGAATTATCTCTTGATATGAGAATCCCAAATTTGTTTCTGAGTTTCATTTACAGTTTCATTTTACTTGAATCAATCCAAGACGCCAATCAATGTTACATAACATTGTTTGGAATATGAAAAGGAACAAAACTTCAACTACGGGAAACGGTTTCTACCGATTGAATTTTTTCAACAGAGTGCTAGTTTATAATATCACTGGATGTTATGAATATGTTCTCTTGGAGAAGAGATAAGGCTATACAGTTGTGAACAAAGGTTTTTATTCACACCTATAGGTCCATTTCCCTAGGGAATGGAATTAGAGCGTTCCGTGTATAATGCATGTTAAAAAATCTCCGGAACCGCTTCATATGTTGAAAAAAATTAAAGCTATCTTTATTTTCAAAACAGGTTTGTTTTGCTTATCTTTATATACTTTCTGCTGTTGTCTCCTTTATTATACATGTAAATGAGTGAACAATCAGAGTAAAGAAAGAAGGGTATATCCAACAACACTCGGTCGCAGCACCCACAGTAAAACACAAAAACACCCCATGCAAAAACACAGAGATGGCAAGCTCAGCAAGAGACGCAAAAGGGACAAGGAACACCAAAAACACAGAAACATCGAACACAAAAACCGCACATAAACCAACGAGAACAACTTGCAACCGGTGCCGACTTAGGACGGCCATCTGTAAAGCCAATAGCAAAATTAATGGTGTAGTTATCCGAATACCGTGCACATCCCCCCCTTCCGATTACCGATTACCGATTAAGTTACGGTTTTTTAATTATTTTCTCTATAAGTGGTATGTATAATGCCCCCTGAACACAAAAATAACAATTTTTTGAACATAAATATTCCGGTTGCCATGAAAACGAGGTCTGTGTATTTATATCACTAAAAATGGTCAAATAAGTCATCTTTGGTTATTATGTAGCCATGGAAACCATTGTCAGAGTTTATTGGTACATTTTGTTTTGTATTAACAACTTATAATCTTTAAAACCTCTAGTTTTAGAAAAATTATAATTTTTTTTAAATTTCTTTCAATTAGCCGAATCCTATTAAATCAAAATCAGTCAAAAATTGCCATAAAATAAGGTCAAAATTAAGGCCTGTTTTTGTCGATTTTTTACCATTTTAAAGCAAAAATAGCACAAAATGTCAGGCTGATAACACCGGGCCATCACTGTTGTCAGAACAAAATAGATTCCATGTGACAAATATAATCACTGAAAAAAATAAGTGGGACCTTGTTTTGTTTTCCTACATTTTGAGGTCAAAAATGGTTGCCATGGCAACTTTTCATTTGACACATGATGACTATATCTTTGATTTTTAGCATGGTTTAAATAACTTAAATTGTTTAAGCTTTATGTAGGAACAACAGAAGAAATTATTCTTTATTTGAGCCCTTCCAAAATTTGTCATGGTCATTCAAAGTTCTAGTTCTATCTGACTCTAAGTTCAAGGTCAATTCAAAATAAAGGTTCCAATTTCAATGAAATTTGCATTTTTGTTGTTATTTATTGTTACTAAATATAGGCTTGATTGTCATATATTTGTATCAAAAATACTTCTTTCTAAAATTAAGACCGATAGATAGAAAAATATTACAATTTTTAGTTCAGAACATTTCTCCTAAAACATAAGCCCCAGACAAAAATCATGATTATCTCACATTCTTTATATGTATGTATGAAATACTTGCTACAAATCAAGGGTGTCATTGATTTTGAGATTTTTGCAACTTTGGTCAATAAAATAGGGGATATATTCAAAATCACCATGTATATATTTGTTTTACTCAATACCACATGATTTTTGAGTAACTGCCTCTCATATTTTTGAAAAATCACAGAATTTTGCCAAATTTTGTGAATTGCATTCAAGATGACCTTGACATAGGGTCCTGTGACCTTGAAAAATTTTAAGGTGATTTTTTAATCAATAATGCTCTTTTATATGCACTGATAAAAATGCTTAAAGATATATAACGGACAGCTAAAAATTTACCAGTAGATTACTCTATGTGTAATAGCACTAAACAGAATGTCACCATGGTAACCATTTTTTATACACTTTTGAATAAAATTCTTAAGAGGTCCCACTCAAATTTTAACATTTCCTTAAAGAAGTCCTCTACTCGTGGGTATTTTCACTTACATTTACTCGGACAAACTCAAAATACAAAGTATTGGTAGTTCCATAAAAATATATTGTGTCGATTATCCATGAAACAGCGATTTATAAGCCCATATCAACAAGCTAGCGATTTAACACAGAACTAGTCTGCAACTTCTGCCGAAATTAAAAGTACAAATTCGTGACGTCAGATGTGTGTATACACTACACATTCACACGATGACGTAATGTAAAATATAGTACATGTATGTGTCTCTTTGTTTTTATGGTACATTTATAATTATTTTTCGGTTTAACCATTTTCAAAGTAAATTAAATATCAGTGTTTTTAAAAGACCTGTACATATTCATTGTCGGATCCATCCAGGTGGAGGGAGGGGGGGGGGGTTCTTCCCCACTCCTGGTAAGACTTACATGAACACGGAAAATATTAAATAATGAAGGGAGGGTGAGAGATCGAAATCTTATAGAATATGAAATCCTAAGTAAAGCCTTTCCTAATTGTCTAGATGGGATCTCAAATTGATATTCTAATTAGCTTATAGGATTGGGGGGGGGGGCGCAAATGTATTAGGAAGAGGGTGAGAAATGAAAATTAATGAATCATTTAAGATAATATGAAATTTATTTTCTGATGTTATATAAAGTTATGAAGGTGAAAAAAATTTAATAATATGGGTCGACAAAAAATTAAATGATATGGCCTGGAAAGTTGTCTGCTGGCTCTGCTAAGGATTTCAGGAAAAAAATTGACTTTCTTGAAATTCAATACCGGGAGTTCTAAGTGATCATGTAATGTATATCAAATAAAATGAAATTCTAATCGTCTCAGAATTAAACGGAAAGTAACGAGCGTTCTTCGTCAACATTAACCGATTGAGTATCTATGTAAGAGAGAGAGAGAGAGAGAGAGAGAGAGAGAGAGAGAGAGAGAGAGAGAGAGAGAGAGAGAGAAACCGGCGTTTTCATTTCCGAGGTACATTACAAGAATTCAAGACGGACTTAATTTATTAATAATAATATCTCCGCTCCAAAAGAATATGATCACTGTGTTGCCCAGAACAATATTAGAAATTAAATAGATACCCGGAATACATGGCAAGTATTTGATATGGTATCTTGTTTATGATTATCAATTTTTTTTTCGAAATTCAGTCGCAACTCCTTCCGCATTTAAAATTTACGTCCCCATCCCAATCTATCGAAAAATTTGTAAACATGTAACAGGTTATGCTCTGCATATTGAAAATTGAAGTTCTTGCGTATTTCGATGTTCCACACGGATCCGTTTGATGAAACATTTGATAGACATTTATTTGTTTACATTCATTAAAAAAATTTGTTTTACAACACAACAATCATCAAACATCGTATCATTATTTATGAAGGGGGGGGGGCGTCTGGAGACGAGAGTTATGTCTGGAAATTCGGGCAGGAGGAGGGGGGGGGGCTTAATATTTTTTCTTTCACAGTTGTTGCATACTGACTTTTTTTCGGCACTTGGGGCCTGTATATATGTAAAAAAAAATCTAGCTTGGATCTTTTCCTTCTTTATTTCTTTTTTCCCCGCTCACAAAAATAAGTACATGTACATTGAACATGTCGATGACATATATTTTTACATTTAATTCTCACCGATGTTCCACAGACCTAATTTCTCCCTCTTTTAACATGTACATGGCATGCTTTTTCCAATGTAAGGAAGGTAATATTTATTGAAGTACGTACGTGCCGACTGGAAGTGGCCCGGGGAGGTACAAATGTCAACGAAGGAGGGTGGTATCAATAGGCTGAACGGGAGGGAGTCAGAGTGCCGGGGAAATTATAGAATTTTGTAAATAGGATACCCTCTACCCGACCCAAACCATCTACAAGCGTGATCTAGACGGTTAGGACGTCATGACCCCTTGGATTTGCCAAAAATGCAGAATTTTTCTTTGTTTTACTAGTATGTATCTTTTTTCCGAAATAGACGGCTTAACCCCACCCCCATTTTCTTTCCGGGGGAAAGGAAGGATCGATTCCCTGAAGATTTTTTATCTATATATGCCTCAGAATCACTCTCTGAGATAAACTTTAGGATTCTGGAGGTCGTTCAAATATATCAACACAAGTACGTACGTATATAAATAAATTATGTACATTAGTAGTTTTAATGTAAATATTTATGTTTCATTATTAAATGCTCTTTTATCATATTTATCACTCATACACTCTCATTTGATATGTCCTTTATTTTGGCATTTATAAGAGAACATTAGTACATGTATCCACAACATGCATGTACATCTCTATATATAGCGTTATGAAACGTGGTTCCCTTTTACACACTTCTGACGTACTTTCGGTGTGTACAGCTATTTTAAGAAATTGGAAAAGGTGGTAAAATATAAATTGGTTTATATCAGCTCTGAAAGAGATTACATAATAGGAAAATTTCTTGTTGGAACTTAGTTTGATATGAACTGTAATATACATGAAAATCTCCACGACTAGAGAACTTCTTTAAAGATCGAGGATTAAACTTTAAAGATAATTGGCAGTAGAAATCAAGTTAGCCTGACATTTCAGATTATTTGCCCTTAAAATTGAGCAAAATCATGTTTAATTAGGAGCTTTTTCGGTCTTTAAAAGGACCTCTTCAAAACAGGTTTTTGCCTACATTTTGAGCATATTGACAAAAAGAATAGCGGGCAGAAGCAAACTTCTTGTGTAGTATTTATACTATGAAAGATATAAAGAGAAAATTTGAGGAAATTTCAGTTGACTATAATAGCTGTTACCATGGAAACTAGCCTTATGAAAATGCCATGTTACAAGTATTCTACTGATACGTAAAAATTCAAACATGGTTTCCAAGGCAACGAAAACTTACAACTTCTCAGTACATCATATACACCTTCCATACCAAAAATCTCCAACATTGGAGACATGCTATTTCCACGTGCTATTGAAATTATTTTGGTCCTTACAGAGAATTGCTATTTAAAAATAGCTTGAAACTATGAACGTAGTCGAACAACACACTAATGCCTAATCACATTATACATTTCGGTTTTTAAATCCAGATTTGAATAAGTTTCAGACCATGAGCGCAGTCGAAAAGCATACTTATTCAAATGTGTTTTTGTACAACACATCAATTTTCTATTGCCTGGCGCATGATAAACGATCCACCAATATCAAATGACATTCTAAATAGGTGATAACAGACCTCTCGATAATATGTTAGCATTATTCAATGATGATAAAGATTGTGCTAAAACATGTGATGTCAAAACTTTCAGGGGAAGATTTTTTTTTTATTTTGCCGCATATTATTTTGGAACAAAGCATTAATTAATTCAATATTCAACGTAATACTTATAAATGTGATTTTCGATTTGCCTTTTGCAATATCTAATATCTTCAATGTCTCAGTGTCATACTTTTGACATTTTAATGACATTCTGCTTGGGATAATTTTCCGTATCATAAAATAAAAACGACAATTATAATTTACCTTCTTCTTCCGACAGCATGTTTGAAAGATTCTCCTTTTGTCCATTTTTGTCATCATCCTGTGAAAAACATTTTTAAAAATGTCTTTATTCAGATTATTATACCTTTTGTGTAGAAATAAAATATGAGGATTAAAAAAAATAATTATAAAAATATACGTAAATACATTTTCTTGAACAAGAGAAGCTTCACGGTTATGAACAGAAGTCCGAATCCGTTCACATATTTGTGAATCGTATTTAAATTCGTCAATTCAAAATAAAATTAATTATCTTGAAAATTCCTTGAGAGTTTCTTTTACGTATAGAACCTTGGAGGTGTAGATGAAGAAAATATGACTATTGTTTTGTTTCTTTCGATGTTTATTTTTTTCATACACTGGTTATATCTTATAAAACTATATTCTTAGCTACACTTAGACATAAATTTGGATTAAATTCTGAATCAGCTCAATATTCCTACGTTCTCAATAATGACGTGGAACCGATCAAAAACAAAATCCTGGCATGAAAATGTTAATGGTAGAAATTCTTATTTCCATTTATTGAATGAATGACTGCAGGTAAAGTTTCCGTTCAAACTCCATCCTATCCATTATAAAGTTTTAGTAATGCGTTTACAAGTAAGAACGGTAATCGAAATACAAATTTATTGTTGTTAACTATGACAAAACCTACTCTGTAAAAGAGAAGTCTGATTCTGAAAATAAGTACACTGAAACAGATATTATTCAGATGTTAAACTTTCTGATCGACAACATTTGTGTGGTGTTTGGAGGAAAGGTCTTCCAGCAAATTGTCGGAATTCCAATGGGGACCAATTGTGCCCCACTCCTTGTCGACATTTTCCTTTACTCGAACGAAGCTGAATTCATTCTGAAGGGAAAAGATACTTAGCTTCTGACTTCAACTTCACTTACAGATACACAGACGATGTGTTGTCCATAAATAATCCAAAATTCGCGGATTACCTAAGCAGTATCTATCCTTCGGAGCTTGAAGTCAAAGACAAATAATTCAGAATCCTATTTGGACATAATGTTGTCCCACGACACTGATGGTGACATGAACACCTCACTCTATGACAAACGTGACGATTTCAATTTCAGCATTACAAACTTTCCTTTTCTGAGTAGCAACATCCCCTCATCGCCTACTTATGGCGTGTTCATATCTCAATTGATACGCTATGCCAGAGCAAGTACCAAATATACGGATTTTGTTCTGAGAGCAAGGCGTCTTTCAGATAAGCTTCTCAGTCAGGGATATGTTTGTGACCGACTAAAATCGTCAACGAGGAAGTTCTACGGTCGATATGAGGAACTCGTCATACACTATGATCAGAAGGGAGGAGATCTCCAACAAGACCCCGTTGAAGCATCAACAGTAAAACACCAAAACACCCGATGCAAAAACACAAAAGACGAGTACAGCACGAGACGGAAAAGAGACACACGACATGTAAACATCAAACACAAAAGACTACACATAAACCGACGAGACCAATGGGTAACCGGTGCCGACTTAAGACGGCCATCTGTCACGCAAGTAGCAAATGGTGTGGTTATCCTGGATTACGTGCGCACAACCCTCTCACTTCTCCAATTACCCAGAGGTCTCGAAGAACGTACAATTGTGGTGTAAAACAACCTCCTCACTGAAAGATGACATCACACAAACAAGACCGCGAAACGCAGAGGCCCCATAGACACAGATGAATATGTAAATGGATTTAAAAAGATGGCATGCGTAATACAGTCCGCGCTCTGCCGGCTGTAGCGAGCTCATGTATGAAATCACCCGAGGAGTCCGACTGACATTCAGAGAGGACAGGTGGTCGGGGCCCTGTCTTCTCTAAAGAGGTTTGGACAGGGCCCGTCATGATGTCCGACTCTCCAGAATAGTGGATGATGTTCTGTCCTAGACCATTTGAACCATCCAACCAAACATTGTACACTATGTCTTCCGAAATGGAAGTTACCGGTTGTGACAGTTCTACCGAATTGAAGCGGCGGGTGTTGCAAGCAAGCAGGAGATGCTTGCTCTTTCTGGGCTCCTGGTCTCACTCCAGTATCGGGAGTTCGCTTCTTTTCATGTGGTGGAGGTTTTTTGTTTGATTGCTTTGGTTCCTGTTTTATCGTGATTTTGTATGCCTTCGGTATCTGATTTTCTGAATTAGCGATTTTGTGCTGTATACAGGGATATGGTCCTTATCCATACTTGTCATTTAGAACATTTTGTGCAATCAAATATACTACGATAATCTAAATATGACCATAAATAATACAGAAGTGTTCCAACTCTATACCTTCTTGAAAAAAAAAATCAAACCAATTTAATTATGCACGAAACACGTGTTTCGGATATTAAATCATCATCAGTGATGCTTCCAGCCAAAGTAATTTTCATACGCCACCAAAAATTCCTTTCAGTGGCGCCCTCTGTTTTTATTTAAATTTGTTCATTAACTTTACAGAGAGTGTGCGACTCCAAATTTTCTGTAAGATCGATTCTTGTAGCATATCCAAATAAAATCTATGTTCAAAACAAGTATTAGCTTTCAAAAAATCAAAATTTATTTATTCTAGCAATATTTTTTTAAATAGGTTAAAAATTTTGACTCTTAAATTAAAGAGTAAAGAGTAGTATTATTAAGGATATGCATGTCATTTAATACCCATTGTTATTTTCAAGAAACGAAGATTCTGATTGATCAACAAATTTTTCAAGGAAGTCTGTTAGTTGTCAACTAATTATAAATGCAATCATACATTTTAGTGATAAATATAGCTTTGAATGTGAATGTTTGAGGGAGCAACAACTGATTGCTTAACGTCAAAAAACGATTAGACTGTGCATAGTGTCACAGAATTTGAGGGGAACTTTTCAGAAGTTTCCCCTTATTTCCCTCTAGCATTTAATGATTTTCTTTTCCCGCGAATATACTTTGAGAAAGGTTTTTGATTGGTCAAGTTAATTTATGTTATAATGGAATTTTCCTAAATGTCAAGTAATCTATGAATGACCATGACGAGTATCGCATTTGTTTACATTATGCATTTTTGGCTCTACTGGTCTCAGACCAGTCGAGCTTATGCGATCACCCTTCGTCCGGCGTCCGTCCGTCTATCTGTCTGTCCGTCCATCCGTCCGTCTGTATCTGTATTTACCCCGTAGTCCCCGTACATATTGACTTGATCGGGACTATCAGAAAATAAAACAATCAGGGTCTAAGAAAATTGGTGTGGTCATTTTCACCGATATAATTCTATGTAATCTTGTGCTTGCAACTCCTCTGACAATTTAAATGATGGTGACTTAATTCTATTTGCAATATGATGGGTCTGTGGTCTAGTTGTGCACCTGATATTTTGTTTGAGCCCCTGACCCCAGGGTCTTAGAAAATTGGTGTGGTCATTCTCTCTTGTGCTCTCAACTCTTCGAAAGCTATTTATGATGGAAACTTAGTTCTTTATGCAATATAATGGATCTGTAGTCTTATTAATATTGTGTCATTGATAGTTCATTTGAGCTAGCAGCCCCTGACTCCTGGGATCCTCGAAAATGGATTTGGCATTATTTTTTGAAATCCTTTATCTCGGATATTATGAATTATATGAGTGATATTCTAGTAGCAGCTCAATGGATATCTTTTTTCGTTGTGCTACTTATCATTTTTCAGAGCGCCTGCTCCCGATGGTCTTTGGTTTAAAATCAAATGGAAATTGTTATTAATGTGTATGTATCTTATTCACTAGTCAATGAGTGAATAAAACAATACAACCAGGAGAGAAACAGTCTCGTCAGAGGCTTCTGGTTTGTTTCGCTTTGCTTTTGTTTTTTATTAGTATACATAACAAATAAGTTTATGGTACATAGTATACTATAGTAGATTAAGGATTCTGATTTTCTGCTTAATAACTAGGTCAAACAACAGAGGCGGTCCTGATTGTTTTATTTTCTCATAGTCCCGATCAAGTCAATATGTACGGGGACTATGGGGTAAATATATAACTTGTGCATATTAATTCAAAAAAAAGGAAGATGCTGTTATTTTGTTCAAGTCAGACTAGCTTTTTTAAAAAGCTTATACTTGTTAATTCAGACCTATTAAGAGGCGGAAGGTGGGGTGGAGGAGGGGGTGAAAAGGGGGGGGGGGTTAATATACATTCATGTATCAAAATATTCCACATTTAGATTCTATTTACACATGAGTAATTACAGGTATTTTGTGTCTTAATTTTCCTGGCGATTTGATGCTTTGCATTTTTATTGTTAATTTCTTTGTTGTATTTATCAATTTGTCTTTGGTGATAAAATAAACAAACAGTGGTATATCCTTAACGAAACAGCTTAGTTGACTGGACGGTGAGAAAACTTTTTAGCCCACTGGCACCCCTGGCATTCTAAGTATCCAAACGTTGTGTTGCAATTGATCCAATTGAGGATGCAGAAATGTCATTAGGAATTTTGAAGGCATAGGGTTCACTGTATCACTCACTAATTGGTCTTAAAGTAAAACTGTGGTATAAAATAAAAACTGCACACTCTCTGCAAACTGCACATATTTAATTTAAACAAATATAGCCAGAGGGCACTGTTAAAATGAACTTTGGCAGTATCTTAAAATAAGTTTAGATGGAAGCATTACTGATGAGGATCTTATATCCGAAACACGTGTCTGATGCATAATAAATTGGTTTGAAATTGTCTTCGAGAAGGTATAGAGTTGGAACACTTGCGTATATGTAGAGAAAAATATCATGTAGATATTACTTTAATTTGCAATATTTTAATTCAGAGTTGTGATACCCACGCGTTGTCATGACGACATGCCCTACTTTTGGGGATTTGATAAAGTGCGAGGACATGGGAGTGCCTGTCTCTTGTCACGTTTTTTCACTTGTCACGAAAACGTTTCTTTCATAAGGATAATTCAATGTAGATTGCATTGTGGAATCTAACAGAATCAAATCTAGTAATGGTCGATTTCATGAAATCGACCAATAACATTGGAGGGATGGTGCTAAGATGTTAACGTACTAGTATCACTGATGATAATTAACTATCCGAAACACGCGTCAGGTGCATTAAAATTATTTAAGAAGATAAAGAGTTGGAACACTTCAACTATCTTATTATTTTCACTTATTTTCTTTTGCAGTGTAGAGCAGTTAAACAAGCTTCCGCGACTGAATGTTTCAAGTGTATCAAATACGTTCTTTCCAGCTCTGTCGCCTGAAAGAAACTTTGTTTTGACCCTTTATCAATACATACTTTGGTATTTTGGAAACTTGTCATTTCATCCTAAAATATCATTGAAATTAAAGTACATGGAACAAAACCATCTTTGTACTAAGTAAGATTAATTGTTACTTACTCAACTTGTAAGGTATCATTCCAACACTCACTGTGTTATTATTATGGCTTGTGTGCAACGAATTTAAAGCACTCTGCAACTCAATATGGTGAATCATACAGGCGATGCCGATAAACTAATTTGGGAATTGGACATAACTAGGATGGAAACCAAATTAATTAATGCCATGAAATTCGATTGTTGTGCTCAGATAAGCGTGGCATATGCAGGCAGCTTTGGGAATAAATGAAGCCTCTTTTCAAACTTATTTAAGAAAAACAGAAGTAAAGCTGAAGCAAGAGTAAACTCAACGGAATTCCTTTATTAGCATATGTAGAGAGCAACAACATTGTAACACAATAGAGAATTATTGTAAAGAAGACTGGCTTTTGTAATTTGATGATGGGTTGGCCGAATGTCAGCTACATGTAAGCATATAGGGTGTTTGCCCAACACTGACTCTTATAAAAAGTATAAGGGGAACGATCTGTTCAATATACATGGGTAATATTGGTTATAAAGCTTGCTTATTCATCATTCACTCCACGTTATAAATGTCATCTGATACCATGAAGAGAGTCAATAACATGAAAAAATTCTTTGATGTAAAAAAGATTTCCAATACTTAAATGTGTGTCCATTGTAGCTTATCGTTATTTTCAAAACACTTGTAATCAACCGCAAAATGTTAGAAATTCATTCAGGCAAACTGACGCGGTATCATTGTTATCATGAAAACAAACAAAATGCCTCGTGAGAGAAATATTATGATACACATCTTTTGGCCCTAATGGCCAAAACAGTTATATTTTCAAACAAATCATCTCTTTGTCTCTCCATTGGTGCCGTAATTTCTATCATTTTCATCCGTTGCAGCTAAATTAAGTTGACTACTAGTTTCCGCTATTGTCTTTTCTTCATTTGCCCAGCTTTGTATATTTCCTGAGGCGAATATTACGTAATAAATAACTCCAAATATGTGCAACGATCCCGCAATGAGAAATATCCTTTGCCAAGACTCGATATCCTGAAACACATTCAAAATTCTTCATGAAAGTAAAAAAAAAAACGATTTGCGATTGTATTTCATCGATGTATAACAGAAGATCATGGTGTTTATTTATTATTTATCTCAGTGTCTATATTATGTAAGTTGAGATTTACTCACTTTTTCCCTGAGGGCGCCGGCCACTGCGGTACTCAAGCTTGATCCTACAGAGCTTAGTCGGGTGAGTCCTGTTATGATACTTACATATCTTGGAGCCAAATCCAATTGATTTACTTTAAATCCTGTAAATAAATAAGCTTTTGCTAACTTTTAAGGACGAAATTATACGGAAAAAATTAAAGAAAAATTTGTATTCACATGTATTCTTCAAGGAATACTCACAACAAAGGCAAGAAAAAGACAAATACATGTATATGTGTGAGATTTCTCTCACTTGAGACTGATTTGTCTGCGAAATTGACCCTTCCGATTGCGGGAAAAAATGCAAAATTTCGTGACGTCAAAATGCTTTTACCTCGGACAAACAAGCTTCGAACCTCGGTAAAACATCGAAATTGCATTGTGACGTCATGGAATTTCTCAAAATTTTCCCGCGTTCGATTGGTCAATTAGGTGTCTCCCTGCAGGGTTAGATAAGCTCATTCCGCAAGTGCTTTAAACTGTAACGTCATTGTGACGTCATACATGATTGCTGCGTTAGCCGGTCAAAATATTAAAAAGAATATATAATACATAAAAACTCATTTTTGAGCTTTTTTAGAGAGTGAGAGAAAAATAATCGATCCCCAGATGTTATCAGGGACACGGAAATCGAACCCTCGTGTCCAGAATTTGCTTTTGTCCATGGCTCGGCAAGCCTCGTCGTGGTACAAGCGAATCCTAGAAGAAAGGAACGGATCTCCAACAACACTAGGTTGCAGAACCCACAGCAAAACCCCAAAACACCCAATGCAAAAAAAACATAGAACAGACACCCACAGAAAAAGACGCAAAAGGGACAAGGAACACCAACTCACACCATAAAAACATTAAAAACAAAAGACAACACATAAACCAACAAGACCAATGGGCAACCGGTGCCGACTTATGACGGCCATCTGCCACGTAAGTAACAGACGGTGTGGTTATCCTTGATTACGTGCGCACAACCCTCCCACTATTCCGATTTCCCCGAGGTCTCGAAGAACGCACAATTATGGTGTAAAACAACCTCCTCACTGGTAGATGACCCTACACAAACAAGACCGTAAATCGCAGGGGTCCAAGCAACACAGATTAATATGTAAATGGATATAAAAAGAGGACATGCATAATACAGGCATTGCTCTGTCGGCTGTAGCGAGCTCATATATGTTATCACCCGAGGAGTCCGACTGACATTCAGAGAGGACAGGTGGTCGGGGCCCTGTCTTCTCTAAAGAAGTTTGGACATGGCCCGTCATGGAATCCCGTCGTCACAGTCAGCCAGAGTTCAAGTCTTAAGAATGTGCTCGTACAAGACTGTAGATTGGCCATGTACCAAGCCTAGTATTCGTCTGGTGACATTAGGATCATATCCACGGTATAAAAGGCGTTCGATGACTATGAGGCATTTTCGATAGTTATGCTTTCCACCTTTAATCCTTCTTATTTTGTTAATTATGTCATCATAAAATGTAGGTTGTGAAATACCGAAAGTAATAAACTCTGTTGCTTGTATGGGTCCGAATTTCAAACGAAGTTGATCACAATTTTTGTAAACTTTACTAGTTTGTGAAAGCGAAAACCTTGACCTAAAAGTTTGTAATTTGTAAACTTTTACTACGAAAATCAAAAACAAACAAAAAACCAGTACCTACTCTAGCATACCGGATGAGCTGTGAAATGTAGATACCGTATGACGGTAATCTAGGGACATCACCGTCAAGCCAGGGGAAATTTACTATGTTGAATCCAAAATCATCTCTTTTTTCATACACACTTGTATGAATTTCTTCATTGACAATTTTGATATTTAGGTCCAAAAATGGTGTTTCTATGTCTGTAACGTTTGCCTTGTTTAGAGTCGATTCTTGTGGATAAATAACATCTTTATACATTTCAAAAACAGGGTTATCGATAGTGAGAATATCATCCAGGTACCTAGAAGTACCAATGAAACATTTCACATCACCATGTTTTCTTTGCTTTTGAAGATTTTGAATGAATTCTTTTTCATATGTGTATAAAAATAAATCTTTAACAAGAGACGCATAATTAGTATCCATAGGAATCCCTACAGTCTGCTTGTAAGATCCTCACCAAATCTTACATAAATGTTGTCCAAGAGGGAGGACAAGGCAATACACTGGTCGCTACATGTCCATGATTTGTATGATTTGTATTC